>CP094632.1:1852815-1877361 GCA_023657505.1 Camelina hispida
TGTATTTATTTTATAGTTCAAAAGATTAATCTAATAAATGATATATTCTTTTTTTTTTTTACTCTTTGTTACCTCCAATATATATATATATATTTTCCCAGATAACACGTTTTGCATGCATCGTGAAAAGAAGAAAGAGATATCAATTTATTTTTTGTTTAGATTTGAGATTATAATTTAATGACCATACACGTTATACAATACGATACTAAAAACGGTTTTAGTTGTTCAATAGATCAGGTTGTTCAAAGATTTGTTGCTTTCGTGGTTTGCAACAACAACTCGCTTTGGTTCTAAAGATGCACAAGTCAATCTTTATAACCTTTTGATATGCAAAGCTGTTGACAGTTGCTAGTGCACGGTCCAATACAATCAGCGTCAATAGTGATTGCGTTTGCTTGTTCTACAAAATTGTATAATTTAGTTAAAAACAAATACAATGTGTAAACACAAAGATATATATATATATATACTTTTAATGTCAAGAAAATAGAAAATAAGCTTTAACATAGCTTATAAAGTATTTTGAAAAATCGACAATATTGATAATGAGAATGATTGATTACCTGCAATGACCAACAACAAAATTATTGCGATGGTACCAACAACATCTAGGGATCTAATCTTGGCCATATTATTCTTCTGAAGTGTTGTAAGTATTTCTTTTCTATGTCTTGAGGCTGATGAATTTGGTTGTGGTCTAATAGGTCCTTATATAATTAATTGGTGATAGAAATTCTGAAGTAAAATTGAACAGATACAATGAACAAAATCATTCTTCTTGGAATTTTGACTACAGTTGATTTGTTGCAAAATTTAAATATAAGATACAGTGATTAGGAATAAACTAAATTTAAGATGAGAAGAAGAAAGAAGAAATGACTATATATTCTTCTTAAAATACTTAGTGGGAGTTATTGGTTTGAGATTTGAATAGAGTTTTAAAGACTTAAAATGTTATGTAGAATTTGTTGTTATTAGATCAAAATTTTGTTAAACTCTGATAAAGTTTAGTGTTATTAGTTTGTGATTTGTAAAAAATCATTTAAAATCTTAACAAATATGGGTTATTGGATTAAAACTTTGATAAAGTCATTTAAAAGTTTTGTGTTATTCAATTAAAACAAAAGAATCTAGGACTGTTAATGAATTTAATTATTATGTTATTTTTTGTTCGTGATTTCATACTCTTTCTTCATAAAATAAAGTCATGAAAAGTATCATAAAAATACAGAGATTGTTTGAAGCATTTTACAAGATTTTAGAAAATTAATCAACAAACTATAGAATACTCTCTAACAATACTTAAAAATCTTTCAATTATTCACTTTTGATGAATTTGTTGAAGTTTCAGATTTTCTTATGAATTAGAATTCAATAACACCCCTTAATGATAATGATATAAGACTTTGACTATTTATAAAGGTAATATATTACAAAAAAAATCAAATATGTTTTGGTCAAAATAACAAAACAAAATAACTATATAAGTAAAATGAAATAAAAGAAAGATTGAATTTTTGTCTAAAGAATATATACCATATATTTTTTTTTTATGAATACAAATTTAATTGAAAAAATAAATTTATATTAATTGTGAGATTTTATGTGATAATAAAACATTTATGATATTTAATTGTACTAGGTTGGTACCCGCACTATGCCGCGGGATTGATTTTTTTTTTTAATTTTTTTTTTTGTAATATTTGTTTGTTTTGTTTGTTTCAATTTCATAATTTAATATGTTATTTGGAATCAATTCATAAGTTTTTGATAATTTCTATAGTATTTTTTTTGTTATTATTATTTACATCATCATATGATACTTGAGTCTTTTATTACATAAATTTAGTTTTTGAATATATTTTAAATTTATTATCAAATAATTTTAGGGATTACAAACCATTAATTCTTGATTTGTTTCTCACTCACAAACCCTCTAGAACAGTAAGAGAGATTACTCTTTGATGTCTACATTGTAAATTTTCTTGATGGATCTCTTAGAGTTCTTTAGGTTTAGGCACTTCAAATTTTGTCTCCTAAATCTCACATAATTTATCTCTTACAACATTACAACATATTTATACTTGTTCTTTATCTTAACCTAACACCTAAACTAAACAAACTTATTTAATCACTTGAAAAGCTTAGGATCAAGTTGGAAGCTTATCAGTCACTTGACAAGCTTATGATTAAGTTCTTCAAGCTATATATATGTAATATGTTAATCTAGCAACATCTTAAAAAAAATAAAAAAAACAAATCAAATATTTACATTTTTTTTTACAAAATTTTTTTTACATTCTTACATGTAAAATATGGCAAACAGCGGGATACTATTTTGAATATATTTTAGTGTAAGTAGAATTTGTAAAACATATATTTTTTTAGAATTTGATGAGTTATCTTTACTTGTAACTAGGTTGACACCCGCGCTACGCGCAGGGTTTTCTTTAGGAATTTTTAAATTTAATAATACATATAAGTTGTAATATAAATCATATTGTTTAAAACTATAATTAAATCATACTATATATATGCCTCTTTTGAAGAACAAGACATGAGGTGAACGCCTTATACTGAAATTCCATATACAAGCTTCATGTGATTTCTAGAGCATTTATTTGTTTGTTTTCTTGAAAAAAAATGTATAAAAATATTCTGTCTGCAAATAGATTTAAAATAAATTCCATTTGAATTTTTTACATTAAAAACAGGATATTTAGAGTAATAACAATAAACTTTTTATTATCTCACTGAGACATGGAATCAATAATCAAATAGATATGTTCTAGTGAATTGACAACAACTAAAATTTAGGAAAATATTAGGCATCAAGATGAAAGGGCTTACTTGGATATCTAGATTGAGGATGGGAAAAAAGAGTTCCAGTACCAGTCTGATCAGAAATTTAAAGAGATACAAATACCACTGGACAAGGATGGTTAAGACTTGAATATTTGGCCGTTTTCTCACTCTATTAGTTTTATTTATGATCAAGTCAAATAAAGAATGATTATTTTCTCTAAATACTTAAAATGATATATAATTCCAGCTAAGAAAGCTTAGTGGCTACGGTTCACCTCATCCCTCAATTGAAATTAACCCCAAATCCATAAACAATATGAAAACTGTAAGACTTAACTATGTATAATGCTTCTTCCTTCCCTGGAAAAACACAGACGACACAAAACAGATGATTAATTAGAGATAACATGCATTGAAAGTTTGAAACTAACCTCACTGGAGAATAAAAGTATTGTGTATTTCAATTTCCACCGGAAGTGCTCTAGCTTTCCAAATTATTAAATACACAAATCTAAACAGTTGGTATTAATTGCGAGAATGGACTTGGTGTACATACCCATCAATTGGTATTGTCGTTGCAGTCAATCTCACAAGATACAATGGATGTGCCATTGTAATCCAAAAATCTGTAGATAAAAGACATTGTAATATATATCAAAATTCTCATAAAAAAGTATCCCTAGAGACCAAACATGCATATCAAAGATAGATCGTATGTTAATTGGAGCATAATCGATAGTGTCAGAAAGAGAAAACACAAGTATAATACCGTTAGAGAAATGATAACGTCTTGAGTGTCAAACCCAGCATTTTCGGCGAGTGTCTTGGGCACCACGAGAAGGGCGTTGGCAAAAGCTTCAACACCGAGTTGAGCACACTGCAATTTGCCCACAATTAACGTTAGCAGCCGGAAAAAAAAAACAAGAACTGGAGCAAATGAAATTTACTTTATACTTACCCATTGAACGGTTTTCTTGACTTCATTGATTAAGTGTTGTTTTGCTGCAACTTCAAAAGCTCCAGCTCCCTATGGAAAGAGACAGATATCAATAAACCAGGCATATGCTTCTAGGTGAATACTATTAGTAGATAACTTTTTCCCTAGTTGGTATAAAACTCATTTTGCCTTTACTTTACATTTCAATTCACTTGATTTCACAATTTTTTTTCTGGATTTTCCATACTTTTTAGTAATCAGATGCTGAAAACAAGACAAAGCTAATCATAGCTTACCCTTTCTCGAGCAAGAAGATCCAATGACGGGGGATCAATACCCTTTTGATTTATGATAACAAAGCTGTTATCATTACCAGCACAAACTTGCATGAGAAATAGAACATGTAAATATCTGAAACAATACAGCATGTGGCTAGGAGATAGTAGTGGTTTCAAACTCACCTTCTTCTTTCATCAACGGAACGTCTCTTAGCAGTAACCATGGCTTCCCTCTGTTCCTTATTCGAGTAGAAAAATCCTGCATCATTTTCATTGATATATACTAAGTTAGGCTACAAAAGCACAAATACATAGGACAGATCATCTAACTTCTAGTATCTCATACGTCTTCAACCAATCAACTTGAGATTTGAATATGTCAAATGATTAGTAGTGGTTATTGTTATCTTCATGACAATGATCCGAGCCTTATCTAATGATTGATTGCTTACAATGATCAATAAGAACCACAGGTGAAGAACGAAGGTTTAATTCAATAAAATCTCCAATATAACACACTACAGAATCTTGATGAATCTAACAAATAAACAAATATCAGGCACAAGAAGTATTACCCAATATAACAGACTACAAAATCTTGATGAATCCAACAAAGACGACAAACAAATTGCAAAATCCAAGCACCAGAAGAAAGAAACCCGTCGTCTTCGATTTGGGGCAGAAGAAATTGAGTATAAACACATAGATTCTGGTAGATCAAAGAAAAACCCACAATTCAATAACAAATTTTTGCGTGTATGTGAACAGGTACATAGATAGGCAAGAAATATCATTGACAATCAGAGAAAGAGATAGCGAAGACCAAGTCCGAGTCAACGTGAAGGAGGCAGCTTCCGTCGTGAGCTCAAATCGGCGACGGAGAAGAAGAACAAATCGAAGAATAGAAAAAACAATAGAGAAAACGTTCTCTTTCAGACAAAACGACGACGAATAAGAGAAAGACAAAACCACTCAGACGTTCGCTTCTATTTTATTTCGTCCACGTATGAGTTAATTTAGATGATGTGTATTATTGTTATAATTTGATAGGTTAGCGTTTTTTTACTGATGTGTCAGCTTCTGGTTCAATATAGAAGCTGAGGTGTCAACTGACTCCCTCGTAGTTTTATAGTATTGATTTTTACTTCTTGAACTAGATATACACCCGCGTACACCGCGGGGCTATATTTTTGTTTAGGATAAATAAATTAATCTAATTATTTATTTTTCTATATAGGTAACTAATTAGTTTTATACTTTTAAAATTTTTTAAATTTATAAAGTCTAATATATTGTATAATTCATATTGTGTGTATCTTTTGTTTGACCGCGGGTTAGTAATTTAAAATATCATTATTGTTCATATAATTCTTTTGGATAAACTATAAGTCTATTTTTGTTTCCTTGTATTTGTATTTACAATGTAGTTTATATATATTTGAATATTATTATTTTAAATAATCAGATGAGTTTACCATAATTTGACAACCATATATTGAAGCCATACATTTCTTAACAATTTTTTTTGTTCATATAAATCTCTGTTAGATTTTGCAATATTAGTTGAAATTGAAATTTTCTCATTCAATAAAGAAGACTATGTTCGAACACATTAATGGACCACAAAAATTAAATCAACAATCTTATAGTTGATGGGTTTTATTAATGTCCAGGCCCATTGGTATTTTTTTTGCTTCCTCAAAAATAATGGCAAAAAAAAAAGACAAAAACAAATCAAAACGTAAAACAAAAAAAATGGTTGTCTCGAGAGCAAAATTCGATCCGACAAAATAGATAAGATTGAGTCGACGATGGATCAGACTCTTCTTATTTTCGAATTGGAAAACCCAGAGTAAGATCCATCATCAATCTGTCAATTTGGAGTTTTTGATTTTGTCTTCAATTGATAAGTGAGGTAACATTGAAAACTTTTTAGATTCCGATCTATTCTTTCTATTTCTGATTATAGCTCACAAACTGATAAGATTCATGCTTCACTTGTTCTTTTATGTCTGATTCCAGCGTTTTAGTAGAGCTTGAAAATCTATAAACGAATATGGGTCTTCTTTCAAAGGTTAGAATCTGAATCTAAATCGGTGTTGAATTTTTTTTTGTTGTTTACATCTTCTAATGTTTAGATTTATATTCAAGTTTATATCTGTCCAAATTATTTGATTTTTTAAAAAATCAGGAACTCGAATGACGAACAGTTAATCAGAAACCTAAGATCTTTCTTATTCGGAAGAAACTTTCTTCTCTCTTTCAAAACCCGCAATCAAAGATCTGCATTCATGGCTCTCTCGACACTCATAACACATGGGCCTTTGTTTTCGGCTTGCTCGGTATGAGTTCTCATCACTTTCATCTCTCTCTAAAGTTATAATCAAATTTGATATATATATCACCATCACCTAAATACTTACCGGTATATGTTAAACTGATTTTCATTTTTTTACTGTGTGATTTTCAGGAAACATCATTTCCTTTGCTGTTTTTCTCTCTCCCGTGTAAGTATTTTTACATCATTGACTCACCTCTGTTCTTGTTTCTTCATAAATATGTCGAACGCATATGTTTATGTTACCATATCTAACTCGCTAGTACTAAAATGAACATATGATACAAACCTATAGCCAAGTTTTAATATGACTAAGAGTTAGATATTGATTGTATTATGGATGCAGGCCAACGTTCTACAGGATTTGTAAGAAGAAAACCACATAATATTTTCAATCTCTTCCCTACATGGTGGCGTTCTTCAGTGCAACGCTTTGGCTCTACTGTGCTACTCAGAAGAAAGATGCCTTCCTTCTCGTCACCATCAACTGCTTTGGTTGCTTCATCGAAACCGTCTATAATCCCATCTTCGTTGCCTTGGCAAACAAAAAAGCCCGAGTATGTTCATTGCCACTATATATGCACACACATTATATATGAAGAACACTAAATCAAAGATAAGTAACGAAACCCTCTTATTCATTTGTAGATGCCTCTACTACCATCTTTTAAAAACTCTAATGTTTAATTTTACTTGGTCAGGGTAAAATTACTTTCAGTAAGACGATAATTAGGGAACAAATGTGTTTGAAGGTTGACTATAAGAAACCGGATGTTTGGATATCCTTATAATCCAAGAAATTTAGGTCTTCTATCTGGTGAATTGGTTCTTGAGGGACATGGTTCAAAGTCTTTCAAGTTAAATCGTAATGGATCATGTGCCCCCTTTATCTTTGTTCCAAATGGATACCATTCTGCATCCGATAAAAGTTATGTTTTCTTTCCCGAGGCTGTTCAAAAGAATTCATCTGTTCTTTGTGTTGTTAAAATGTTTCTGATCAATTTGTTTGTGTAGGATGAAATATTATTTAAACTCCTTCTGCAATTCCTGTCTGGACCATTGCATAGGGAAGAAATCTAAGAAAGGTAAATCGGTGCCATGTAGAAATTTAAAGTTTTTTTTTCTGATTCTTCCATTTAGGTAGTCTTAGCAAAGCACTTTTATACTGTTTGACTCACTGCATGCTTACATATATATATATATATATATGTGTATTTATATATTCTTATTGTTAAGTGGTTCTTGACAGATGCATGAATCTTTTTACTCTGAAGAATGAAAGACATAAGATGCATTAGTAATAGCCAATAGTTTTATTTTATAAACGTTAAAATTAATTCTTACCATGGAATCTGACAAAACCAACTCAAGTGTTTCACCTTGACTTGAACCCTCCATGAGGTTTTGTAGGGACGAACATCTTTCAAGAAAGCAAAAGTAAGCAGCCATAATGTTAGTGATGTATAGATGTGATTGCTTGTGTATAGTCTTCGCTTTAGGTGAGTACTACTATTTATAGGGAACCCGATTAGGTTGTAGCAAACTTTTGTTATCATATCAAAAAGATCTGATTAAGCGACTAATTAGGGAGATGATTACATATTCTGTTTTTTATGGTATCTTTATGGGATATGATATACTCTAAAATTGATTTTTGTTTTGGTTGATTGATTTAGGAGATGCGTAATTGGTGGGGAAGATTTTTGAAATCAAGGAGTAATCACAAATCTCGCATAAGATCAATATTGGTAGGCCAAAAAAAAAAATCTGCCTATTTTCTATAAACGTTTCCGGTAAACAATTGGGGGAAAAAATCATAAAGGATTTTGTGTCTGGGCGTTAAATGATGGTTTGGACTAGGTGATAATTTGTTCAACTTATAAAGAGAATAGAAGGTGGAGTCCAAATCGTGGAGCCTATTTTTTTAAATAATAAAAACAGTGGCAGAGTTGTAAATAAGGTGGAAGTTGAGGAATTATTTCAAAAATGTTTCTGAAAATGTATATATAGATTATTATTATTATTTATTTATTTATTTAGTTAAATTTAGTATAATCATTTTATCTGTTGCCAACTAAATCGTCATTATGTCGTTCTAAAGTTGAGTGTCATGCAATATCGACATCATAATATGCTTCTTACTCAAACCAAAGGTGGTGAATGATGTACCATTTGGATATTTTGATGACTTTTGCAATCGTTTATTTCAACTACAAGTTTTTTGACAAACGGAAAATATTTTTATTACACATGTTTTATGGTCCGTTATTGTAATACTTTTATTACATATAATAGATTATGACCCGTGATAGAGCACGGGTTGTAATTCGTTTTGTTTATTTTTATAATTACTATAAATAAAATAATTTATATGATTTCTAATACATTTTCTGGAATTATTATGAAAAATCAATATGCAATTTTTTAGTCATTGTTAGATTATGTTATAACACGATAATCATTTTCATCGGGAATAATAGTCTTCAAATACCGCATTTGATATAGCATTTAATATTTGCATATTACATTTAATATAGCATGTATATTAACATTACGTATAATACAAACATGCTATAATATTAATTTTAAACATTACATGTTATAGCATGTAATATAAATAAAAGAAATTTCAACCCGTACTCTAACACGGGTATTAATTGTTATTATTTGCTTAGATTTTATTCTTTTTTATGCTTATCAGTATCTTTTCTGTGGAGAATTAATTCGGAATATTCTGTTTATTGTTTTGTAATCAACGTGATGTAGCAATTAAATCTTTGGAGGACATATTTTGGTGTAAAATAGAATTAAGATTATCCTAAAATCTTCCGTGTACACCTAACATATGTAACAAATTAATACAATTCTTTTTATAACTCATTTATAACCTACTATTTAAAATTATATAGTCTACAAATTTAAAGTCGTGGTACTTCCGTTTTATTAAATAGGGATGAGCCATTACTACAATAATGGCCTAATGACCATGTTTTTTTTAGTGACCATGTTTTTTTCTTTAGTGACCATGTTTTCTTCTCTTTTTTTTTTTTTTTTTTTTATCAGACCTAGCTTTTAAATTAGTCTAGAAAATCTTAGCTGTATTAATTCAAATGTTGTTATTGGCTATTGATTTTAACTGATGTGTCAACACCAGCTTGAATGTTAAAACTGATGTATCATGGTCTGCTAAGAAACATACAAGTTTTATTGTATTGATTTGTTATTAAAGATATATATATTTTTTATAGCACATAATTAAGAGAAAAGAAATACTGGTTCAAACGCTGCGATTGCGGTTGCAGTTGCGGGAGATTGCGGAAGCGAGCGATTGCGGTTTCAAGCGTTATTAAGCGTTTTTGAACGACTAGTTTAGCGGTTTAAAATTGGTGCGTTGTGGGAGGTTTACGACTGGTTGACCAGCGGTTGCAATAGCGGTTGGAACATAATAAATGTGATATATAATATATAAATGTTTAAAAACACCAAATTTTTATTAAGTTTGATTTATAATTAAAATTTATTAAAAATACTAAAATAATTATTCCAAAAACAAATAAATTTCATATTGAAATACTTATTCCTTTATGCATTTGGCTTTTCACCAAAATTTAATCAAGTAATTTGATAAATGACAAAACTATGCTTTAGATCGTAGAACTTTTCTCTTCTCTCTTAGATCGTGGGTCAGTAGTTGCATCGGTAGGAATGGTCAAGTGAGAGTTGAGAAGAGTCACTGGTGATTTGTTTTAATATTTTTCACAAATAATCTTATTTTCTTAAATTTCTGATGAAATATTATATTTATTTAGATTTTTTGAACTTATGTACGATGTGCCATTAATTTACATCAAGTTTTCTAGATTATTGTTAATTGGAATATTATTTTCTTCTAATTGTTTATTTTATAATCTCTGCAATTGTATTCGTACTTCATTTTCTCCCATCTTTAATGAATAAAATAGTTAGATAGAAGATATAACAAAAAAAAATCATTATCATTGATTTTTTTAAGTTCTTTTACAAAAAAAAAAAAAAAAATTCAACCGCAAACGCAAACGCTTGCGGGAAGCAGCTTTTGGAATTCAACTGTTTAGAGCATTTTGAATGATTGATTCCAATTGCTAGCAACGCTACTCCCGCAAACGCTGTGTTTGCGGTGGTAGCGGGAGAACAATCAACACATAGAAGACGAAATTTTGTATCTTTAACTTTAAAAATATACATCAATCTTCTTGTTTAAGAAATAATAAATCCCGGTCCATTCAGAATCAAATTATAATGAAATTAACTACTAAGTACTAACTGATTTTAGTTTTTTTGTTTTTTTTTTTTTTTTTGTCGACAATCTTTCATTTAAAGCCCAAATCGGGTAAAGTTACAGTGGTGAAACAAAAGTCCAACAACATAAAAAGCCCATCAAGGTCCAACAACATAAAATTACAAATGAAACCGGTTGGCCTAAAAATGGACACGTGTAAAATTACGTGTTTTGCGCAAGTTGGGAGGTGGAAGATGCAACTCGTCACCGACTCATCTTCGACTCGTCTTGGACTCGTCACCGACTCATCTTCAACTCGTCTTGGACTCGTCATCGCCATCACCACCATGGCTGACCTTCGATCGAATCTGGATTGGATTTCTCTGAAATCAGCTACTTCATTGGAATCACCACTTCACTTCCTTTTGCAGAAGTTCTCCGGATGTGTATAAATAAAGATCAAAAAATCAACAAGGTTGAAGCTCTAGAAAAGATGACAAGGCAATAGATTTAGACCCAGTTGCAAAACACGCTCTCCTGAATCTGTCTTCACCAGCCATCAAATTGCAAACATCACGATCCACGAACAAGGAAAAGAGCCACCTTCATCCTAACCGCGATTCGGCACCAATAGGGTATGAAGGATTTATCCTTTCTTGCAAGGAAATCGGCGGTTAATGATCTCTTGAATCTTTGATTTTCACACTCGGCGTTTATCTCTTTCTCTGAAGAGATTTAGATACTGGCAGAGAACAAAAACCAAACAAAATAAGAACAATAGCCAAACGGCTAAAAGAAACTCGTACATCGACGAGAGAAGAGATCCAGACTAAGCTGGATAATAATATTACATCAAAAAACCAGATTAAAATCGAAGAGAACCGATTTTATCGGAAAGAAATATTTTCTCTCTCTGAAAGATGCAAGAGAGATAAGAGAGAGAAAGTCAGTCATTCGCAATTTTTCTACCGTACTAACTGATTTTCGTTAATATTTCGTTTTTCATATATTTAATTTAAATCTCGCAAAAATAATCAATTTCAAAAAGCATCTAACCATATCTTAGTCTGTAATCTATATAGAAAGATATAAATTATATTCACTCAAAGTGACTTAATGCTATTAACTATTCAACTAAAGGTAAACCAAGAAGTGATGCTTATCAAACCAATTATCAGAATCAAGCCACCGCATTTCCTGAGCCAAATCTTCAATCATCAAATAAATCTTTTGACAAGAGGATTGATCCATCTTCGGCATTGAAGGCATAAACTTGATTTCTTATCTCAATCCAGCTCCAACCTGGAACTTCTTCCTTTATCATCTTCTTCACATTCACTTTTATAATATTATGATATTATTTAAAAATTTAACATTCATAAAATATTATTTAAATATCACCATTTATTAAAAGAAATACATTGCATCATATAAAATAATAAAACATAGTAGATTTTTTTAACCATCGACATTACTGTATTATTGAATCTAAAAAATAGTATATCTGATATGAGAATTGATCTTACCGACAAACTTTCAGTATTGTGTTGTTCAATACAAAACCTCCACTTCGTTAAATTATTATTAAACTATTTAAATATATATTTATTTATTATGATCATAAATATAAAAGTGTTAAAAGTTCAAGGACCATTTTATAAATAAAAAGTTCAACTCTATTATAGAGGAAAAAATAGAGTTCCTCATATATAGAGGAAAAAATAGAAATCTTTTATAGAGGTAGAAATAGAGATGGGTTGGAGTAGACTTTACTCTAAATAGAGTTAAAAAGCAAATATAGAGGTGGGTTGGAGATGCCCTAAGTAGGATCGACAAAAGCTGATTTCCTATTTGCTTATCAGTCCACCAATTAGTTGAGTCCCTTTTGTGCCTTAATCTCCCATTCTTTTCTCTGTAAATTGCAACACAGTCGCCTTGAAAAACATATTCAACTAAGAACTTTCTACACGCTGGTTGCGAAGCTCAGAGATGTAGGCAATAATAGATTTTCAATCCGTCGAATCTGGCTTTGAAATACTTTTAGCTAAAGTGCTGTCTATATAGCGGATATGTAACTACAAGAGAAGAATAGATGATCACGAGTTTCATTTGAGAGAGACAAATATGTGGTTTTTATTTGTTGTATTTGTTTTATAGTTCAAAAGATTAATCTAATATATGATATATTCATTTTTTTACCCTTTGTTACCTCAAATATATATAAATGTTTTTTTTCCACCTAACACGTTTTGCATGCATCATATTAAGTGAAAAGAAGAAAAGATATATCAATTTTATTTTTTTTTTTAATTTGAGATATTATTTAATGACCATAAACATTATACAGTACGATACTAAAACCGGTTTTAGTTGTTCAATAGAGCAGGTTGTTCAAAGATTTGTTGCTTTCGTGGTTTGCAGCAACAACTCACTTTGGTTCTAAAAGATGCACAAGTCCAATCTTATAACCTTTTGATATGCAAAGCTGTTGACAATTGCTAGTGCACGGTCCAATACAATCAGCGTCAACAGTGATTGCGTTTGCTTGTTCTACAAAATTGTATACTTTAGTTAAAAACAAATACATTGTGTAAACTCAAAAGATATATGTATACTTTTAATGTCAAAAATTAGAAAATAAGCTTTGAACATAGCTTAGAAAGTATTTTGAAAAATCGACAATATTGATAATGAGAATGCTTGATTACCTGCAATGACCAGCAACAAAATTATTGCGATGGTTACAACAACATCTAGTGATCTAATCTTGGCCATATTATTTTTCTGAAGTGTAGTAAATATTTCTTTCTATGTTGAGGTTGATGAATTTGGTTGAGGTCTAATAGGTCCTTATATAATTAATTGGTGACAGAAATTCTGAAGTAAAATTGAACAGAAATGAACAAAATTATTCTTCTTGAAATTTTGACTCTAGTTGATTTGTTGAAAATTTAAATATAAGATACAGTGAATTAGGAAGAAACTAAATTTAAGATGAGAAGAAGAAAGAAGAAACGACTATATATTCTTCTTAAAATGCTTAGTGGGAGTTATTGGTTTGAGATTTGAATAGAGTTTTAAAGACTTTAAATGTTATGTAGAATCTGTTGTTATTAGATCAAGATTTTGTTAAACTCTGATAAAGTTTAGTGTTATTAGTTTGTGATTTGTAAAAAATCATTTAAAATCTTAACAAATTTGGGGTATTGGATTAAAATTTTTATAAAGTCATTAAAAGTTTTGTGTTATTCAATTAAAACAAAAGAATCTAGGATTGTTAATGAATTTAATTATTATGTTATTGGTTCATGATTTTAAACTGTTTTTTCACAAAATAACGTCATGGAAAGTATCATAAAATACAGAGATTGTTTGGAGCATTTTACAAGATTTTAGAAAAATTAATCAACAAAACTATAGAATACTCTCTAACAATACTTAAAAATCTTTCACTTATTCTATTTTGATGATTTTGTTGAAGTTTTCAGAATTCTTTATGAATTAGAATTCAATAACACCCCCTTAATTATAATGATATAAGACTTTGACTATTTATAAGGAAATATATTACAAAAAAATCAAAAATGTTTTGGTTAAAATAACAAAATAATTATATAAGTAAAATGAAATAAAAGAAAAGATTGAAATTTTGTTAACAATGTTTAAATAAGCCATATTCTAAAGAATCCCATATCTTTTTTTTTTTCTTTCATAAATACAAAATTTTAATGAAAAATTAATTTTATATTAGATTGTGAGATTTTCTGTGATAAAATGAAAACATTTAATTATATGTGTATTAAAGATAATTATTTTTATAGACATAATTAAGAGAAAAGAAATAGAAGAGAAGAAGAAAAAATAAAAATAGTTATGAAACGGTTCGAGGAAGGTTGGGAAGAAGGTGCAAATGACGATCGCCTGAGAGATCGTCTCCTTCTTCCCTCCAATTCTGTCTCCTTGATCAATTCTTTGATTAGGAGTTTGTTCCCGACTGAAGAATCCTTTGATAATGTCACTGGGATTACTTCTGGTGGTTTTTTTCTGTCAGTTATCGATGACAGTTTCTTTTCCCCCATTTTCTCGGGTGGTAACCGCCAACCGAAACCACCATGGTTGTACTATAAATTCATCTTCTTCCTTCGTTTTCTCACAATCTTCGTTCCTTCCCGCTTTATCATCACTAATCACTCGCTAACAATGAGCGACAACATCCGCAAATCAGTCCAAGATCTAGATTTGGGCATTGACGATGGCCCAGTTTCGCTGCCGCAAGAGTTCCTTAATCGTGCAATTTCAGTGAATCGACACACTTTGGTGGTGACTCCTGTCAATCCTCGCAAACAAAATCTCCGTGCGCTCATTCGTCAGATGCCACGAGTTTGGGGCTTTCCAAATGAGTGTGTGGGACGGATCCTAGACGGCGGACGCGCACAATTCCGGTTTCAGTCTGAAGATTCGCTGAATTTGGTACTACGAAGAGGCCCCTGGTCTTTTAATGATTGGATGGTGACCACCCATCGCTGGTATCCCAATATCAGCGAGACAAACATGAAGATCATACCCTTCTGGGTTCAAATCCAAGGTATTCCAACCCTTTGCTTGACAAATGATATGGCTAGGTGGGTAGGGAACAAAATAGGATATGTTTCTGAAGTAGATTATGATGAGAATGAGATCCAAGTAGGGGCTGTCCGTGTTAGAATTGACTGGAATATTGATGATCCTTTAAGATTCCAAAGGAACATTCAGTTTATTGGTGATGAGAATACCATTGTCAAGTTTCGATATGAACGTTTAAGGAATTTCTGCACAAAGTGTGGATCTCTTAAACACGACATCAAGGAGTGCTCTCTCGGATTTGATGACTCTGGTTCAGAAGGTTCTGACAATGATAACGATGGCGATGACGGTAAGGAAGGGGACAAAGATATGTCAGATGCGAGTACCTTGCCTTCTTTCAATCCCGCAAATCTCATACCAGGAATTCAGATGCCTCCACCTCCAACAGTACCCGTACAAGGCTATACCCCACATTCAGTGGCATCCCTGTCACTCCCAAGTGCCTTTGTTGATAAAGATCTCACGGCTGAACGAATAAGATATCTGAATGCTAAGTATGTGGCAAGGGTAGCAGTCCACACAGAACCAAGAAACTTGCTAGATGACATGTCTGATAATGCACAACAAGACTTTGCCTTCCTGAAGCGCAAACGGGTGCAGTTTGAGACATCTTTCAACAAAGCCGAAGCAGCAGAGGAGTTGGTGGTCCTGAACCAACTTCGCAGGAAGAGTCAATGCTCTGTCTCGGTGGGTTCCTGTTCTGTTAACAAGAGATTCGACGGAGGCGCGGGGGGCCCGGTACCCCCAGACTTTCCAATATGAAGATCCTATCATGGAACTGCCAGGGCATTGGCCCAAGTTTAACTTCTTCCCGTTTAAAAAAACTTTGTTTTACTACTAAGTGTGA
The DNA here is from genome assembly GCA_023657505.1 of Camelina hispida. Lineage (NCBI taxonomy): Eukaryota > Viridiplantae > Streptophyta > Magnoliopsida > Brassicales > Brassicaceae > Camelina > Camelina hispida. The sequence goes on from CP094632.1 coordinate 1,868,905, forward strand.
CTTTCTTTTCTTATGTGAAACTCTAAACCAAACTGATGTAATAACTAAACTTATGTGTGATTTAGGATTCTCTAAAGCTATAATTCAACCCCCTCATGGTAGGAGTGGTGGATTATCTTTGTTTTATAAAGACAATGTAAGCTTGTCCTTGCTTTCGCAAGATGAGCGACTGATCGATGTAAAGGTGGACTATAATAATACTATGTTTTATTTGTCTTGTGTGTATGGACACCCGAATCCTAGTGAGCGACACGAACTATGGCAAAGATTTGAAACTTTAACCCAAACACGTGATGATCCATGGTTACTTATAGGAGATTTTAATGAGATAATTTCGAACAATGAAAAGATTGGGGGGCCAAGGCGGGAAGAGTGGACCTTCAGGGACTTCAGGCACATGATTTCTGTTTGTGATCTCCAAGATGTTCGATCAAGAGGGAATCCCTTTTCCTGGGTAGGTGAACGCTATACTCACACAATCCAGTGCTGCCTAGACAGGGCGATGTTCAATTCTCAGGGTTTATCTACTTTTCCGAATGCAGAGGTCCACTTCTTGGAATTTGCAGGATCCGATCATAAGCCATTATTACTTGATCTCAATGAGATTGTCAGACACAATAAACGAACTTTTCAGTTTGACAAACGTCTACTAGATATACCAAATTTTCAAGAGACAGTCAAGAATAGCTGGCTAGATTGCGACAACAGTTCAGATATCCCGATTAATGACCGTATAAAAAACTGCAGGAGAAGCCTAGCAAAGCTAAAGAGGGATCATAAGTTAAATTCTGAACAACGCATAATTGAAACACAAGCACGCCTAAACTATGCTATGGAGAGTTTAAATCCAGTTTTGCGGCGAAACATTCCACAACTATTTGATGAACTGACAAAGGCATATAGTGACGAAGAAAAACATTGGCAACAAAAAAGTAGGAACACATGGATGCAAGCTGGTGATCAAAATACTAGTTTCTTCCATGCCTGTGCTAAAACAAGGTTTGCAAAAAACTGGATAACATCTATTTTGGATGAACACGGCAACATTTATCATGGTGAGAGGGAGATTGGTGATCACGCACAAAGTTTTTTCACGAACATATTCAAGACCTCCAACCATCACGTTGATCCTTCAGTTTTTGCGGACTTTGTACCCCGTGTCACTGATGAAGCAAACAAAAATCTCACAAAGGCCTTTACTAATGAGGAGATATACAGTGCGATATGTTCCATAGGAGACGACCGTGCCCCGGGCCCGGACGGTTTAACGGCACGCTTCTACAAGACTTGTTGGGACACAGTCGGTTCAGAGATCATTCAAGAAGTTCATAATTTCTTTGACACCTCTCAAATGAAACCAAGCATAAATCACACTAACATTTGTATGATTCCAAAGATAGATAATCCTCAAACCCTCTCGGATTATCGTCCCATATCCTTATGTAATGTTCTTTATAAAATTGTATCAAAATGCTTGGTCCAGCGACTTAAGCCTCACCTGAATGACATTGTATCCGATGCACAAGCAGCTTTTATCCCAGGCCGAATAATTCAAGACAATGTGATGATCGCGCATGAAATTATGCACTCATTAAAAGTCAGAAAGAGGGTATCACAGAATTACATGGCAGTAAAGACAGATGTAAGCAAAGCTTATGACCGTGTTGAGTGGAACTTCCTTGAGACAACCTTGAAACTCTTTGGTTTCTGTGATAAGTGGATCAGTTGGATAATGGCAACTGTAAGTACTGTGCATTACTCAGTTTTAATAAATGGAGCACCTTATGGATACATTAAGCCAACAAGAGGGATTAGGCAAGGTGACCCTTTGTCCCCATATCTCTTTATCCTATGTTCAGATATACTCAGTCATTTGATCACTTCTAGTGAACAAGAAGGGGAACTTCAAGGAATTCGTATTGGTATTGGTGCACCAAGTATTACCCACCTGCAGTTTGCGGACGATTGTCTTTTCTTTTGTAGAGCAAATAGGAAGAACTGTCAGGCGCTAAAGGATGTGTTCGATATTTATGAATATTATTCTGGACAGAAAATAAATACATCTAAATCGATGATTACATTTGGAGATAGAGTTTTTGGAAATACTCAAAACCGGTTAAAAGCAATACTAGACATTCCAAACCATGGAGGAGGAGGAAAGTATCTTGGTCTGCCAGAACAATTTGGACGTAAGAAGAAGGAAATGTTTGAGTATATTATTGATAGAGTTAGACAACGCACATCTGGTTGGACATCAAAGAAATTGTCTCCAGCAGGAAAAGAAGTAATGCTTAACTCGGTGGCTCTTTCAATGCCTGTTTACGCTATGTCTTGTTTTAAGTTACCCTTGGGAATCACATCTGAAATAGAGACTCTCTTAATGCAATATTGGTGGGACAGAGGCTCAAATAAACGTGGTATACCATGGATTTCCTGGAAGAAATTACAAAGTCCAAAATCCGAAGGAGGTTTAGGTTTTAGGGATTTAGCAAAGTTCAATGACGCTCTTTTAGCTAAGCAGGCATGGCGACTAATCCAAAACCCCAACTCGCTTTTTGCAAGAGTGATGAAGAACCGTTATTATAGAGATGAAACCATATTAGATGCTAAAAAAAGGAAAAATCAATCATATGGTTGGTCTTCCATCTTAATAGGTTTGGATCTCCTTAAGAAAGGCACGCGATATATTGTGGGAGATGGCCAATCAATACGACTAGGGATGGACAACTTCATTGATGAGCATCCGCCGAGAACGATAGATACATCACCTCCTCAACTAGCAACAACACTGGACGGCCTAATCATAAAAGCTGGGAGTACTCGGATTTGGGACTGTCAAAAAATTTCCACTTTGGTCTCAGAACCTGAACGAGAGCTAATCCAAAAAATCTATCTATCTCAAGAGGAACACCCAGACAAACTCATTTGGGGTTACAATCGATCAGGCGTTTATTCTGTCAAATCCGGTTATTGGTTCATCACACATTACCCTTTTGATCCAGGAGCACCCATGACTATACCCTATGGATCAGTGGAACTTAAGCAAAAAATATGGAAGTTGAAACTGCTACCAAAAATTAAACATTTCCTTTGGCGAGTTGTCTCACAAGCTATTCCAACTACAACAAGACTCCGACAACGGGGAATGAACATAGACCCGTTATGTGCAAGATGTCGACAGAGTGAGGAAACTATACACCATGCTCTTTTTTCATGCCCTTTTGCTAAAATGACGTGGAGATTAACTGGCAACTCTGGCTTAAACATCAACCACCTACCACCAACGGTGGAAGAGATAATTTCCCAACTAATAACCCATTCATCCCGTAGCAAAAATGAATTCGATTCTATCTTCTCTTTTATAACTCTCTGGCGCATTTGGAAAGCTAGAAACAATCAGGTCTTTAACAGTTATCGCGAGAGTGCAACTAAGACAGTTTTGCAGGCAAAGGCAGATACCACAGACTGGATTCGTAGCTTACATCATACAGTATCTCCGATTCAGAGTCCAAGGCCGTATACATCTAGATGGTTACCTCCGACATCTGCAACTATTAAATGCAATTTCGATGCAAGTTTCGACCATGATACACAACAGTCAACAAGTGGATGGATTTTCAGAAACCAAAGAGGGGAAGCACTTGTTTGGGGAGCAACACGGCTGTTATCGGTAGGATCCCCCTTAGAGGCGGAAACTAAAGGACTCTTAGTCGCAGTTCAACAAGCATGGTTAAGAGGTTATAGATCAATCATCTTTGAAGGCGATTGTGAGCTTTTAATCAAAATAATTAATAAACAGATTCATAACGCCTCCTTAACAAATATCATTAGAGATATTGAACTTTGGGCAGCAAAACTACAAGATGTAACTTTTACTTTTACAAAAAGAGAATGTAATAGTGTAGCCCATTCCTTTGGCAAAATATGGTTGTGTTAATTGTAATTATTACTCTGATTCTGTATTCAGGCCTCCATGGTTAGAAAACTCTTTATGTACTGATTCACCTTAATCAATATATTTTCATTTGAGAAAAAAAAAAAGAAATAGAAGACTAACTTTTATCTTCTTTATATGTTTAAGAAAATAAATCCCGGTCCATTCAGAATCAAATTATAATGAAATTAACTACTAACTGATTTTAGATAATATTTTATTTTTTCATATATTTAATTTAAATAGTACAAAATAATCATTTTCAAATAGCATTTAACCATATCTTAGTCTATAATTCTATATACTAAGATATAATTATAGCATTTTCACTCATAAAGGTGACTTAAACCAAGAAGTGATGCTTGATCAAACCAATTATCAGAATCAAGCCACGCATTTCCTGAGTCAAATCTTCAAATCATCAAATAAATCTCTTGACAAAGAGGAATTTGATCGATCTCGGCATTGAAGGCATAAACTTGATTTCTAATCTCAATCCAGCTCCAACCTGGAACTTTCTTTACACCTCTCTCCTTCATCATCTTCTTCACATTCGCTTTCTCTTCCCATTTCTTGAGATCACTATACATTGAGACAACGAAACATATGTAAAATGATCTTCTGGTTCGATCTCTAGCATGGTTAGCCACTTGAGTAGCCATTTTTATCTCCCACAAGCCCTGCAAGCTCCTAGGAAAGTTTTTAACACCATTGTATCAGGGTTCAATGGCATTGTTTCGATTAACTCTTTCGCTTTGTTCACGAGCCCTGCTCTGCCTAAGAGATCAACCGCAGCTGCGTAATGTTCCATTCGAGTTGGTTGGATTTTGTAAAGCGTTTTCATCGAGTTGAGCAGCTCGAGTCCCTCTTGTATTAAACCGGAGTGGCTACAAGCTGTTAGAACTGCTGTGAAGGTTACATGGTCTAGGTTTTACGTTTTGGTTACACATTTGGGAGAAGAGATCAAAGAGAGACTTGGCCTGAACCGTGTTGAGCGTATCCTAGAACCATTGTGTTCCAAGCTATTGTACTGTCTTTACAGGAAATCTGGTCGAAGCACTTTCGCGCGTTCTTGATTACTCCACATTTTCGAGTACATCAAGATCAGAGAACTGGTTACAAACTCGTTCAACTCGAAGCTTGATTTAGTGGCGAGTGCGTGAATCTGCTGACCTAATTGGAGTGTTGCAAGGTCTGAGCATGATCTAAGAACTGCAGAGAAAGCGTAATCGTCAACTTCTATGTTTGAAGACCTTAAGTAGCTAAAGAACTTCACCGCATCCTCACTGAGACCCTTTTGGGAGAACCAGTCATAATTGAATTCCAGAGACAAGATCCTTAGATTTCAAGGATTCAAATAGAGACAGAGCATCTTTCATGGCGCCTGTAGGAAGCTGAATATACATAGAGACCAATGCATTGAGACAGAAGTTACTTGTTCCAGTCCCTTCTTTATCACAAAACATGCAAGGACCTACCGAAAATCTGATGTTCTTCTCCAGAGCAAGCACTTAATAGCCGGTGTAAGTATAAATGTCGCTTTTATCCCAAGTCCTTTGCATTTCAATAAACAGTTCAAAAGCAGATTCCTTTAGCTCATGTTTAGAGAAACCTGTGAGCATCGAGTTCCACGAAATCAAGTCTTTTATGCCACCGAAGCCATCAAAAACACTCTTCGCATCTGATGCTGAACCACAATCTGCATAAGAGCTGATCATCGCATTGCAGATAGTAATCTCGTGTTCAAGCCCGAGTTTCAAAACCTTAGCATGAACTTGCCTTAACAAGTTATAAAACATAGGATCATCAAGCAAAGTAAGAAGTGGAGCAAAAGTACCATCGTCCATAGTCATAGCAGCTTTCATCTCCATAGAACCCAACAAACAAAAAGCAGTCTCGATATCTCGAACCTGCACAAACCCAGCAATCAGAGCATTCCAAGAAACAGAGTTAGGCTCAGAAATCTCCAAAAAAGCCTCAAAAGCATCTTCAACTCTTTCACATTTCGCGTACATATCAACAAGTGCACTTCCAACAAACACATTACACTCATAACCACCTCCTTTTACACCAAAGAATGCACTTTCTCCCAAGATCAGACTTTTCGCAAAAAGCAATCCCTTTCAACAGTCTACTAAAACTATACCCATCAACAGTACACTCAGATCTTCTCATACATTTAAACAAACGCCACGCATCCTCCAATCTCCCAAAGCTCGTGTACCCAGAAATCATCGTGTTCCAAGACACGGAGTCTCTGTGAGGCATTTCATCGAACAGCTTATGGGCATAACCCAAAGAAGCCAAATTTCATATAAGATCCAAAACCCTGTTGGAGACGTAAACATCGGAGAGGTAACCACATTTGATGGAGCAACAATGAGTGGCGGAAAGCTTTTGGAAGGAGTTCAAAGAGCTCTCTAGTAGAGAGGCTAACAACGCTTTCATTCATCTGTTTTCCTGTCCAAAAATGATTTAAGGGTTAATGTGAATAAACTTAGCATATTGGTAGAATTATATTATAGCTTTTGCAATAATTAGGGTTTATGTGATTTACCTTAAACTACTAATTCTATAGAACAGCTTAGTGTAGCAGAGGTCAGGAAGAAACTAATTCAGAAGTAACTCTGTTTACCTCTCAACACCAAAGAATTTATTATTTATTTGGTCAACTAATTTTTTTATATATTGAGGAATATACCTTCTAGTTAATGGTATCAATTGGGCTAATTATCTGTGGATTCAATGTTGTATCAATAATATAAGTGGATCAATTGTATAGGTTATTTGAGTATATAGAAAGTTTGAGTTATATGTAAAATGTCATTTTCAAAGTTTGGCTTCATACTCCAACATTTTTTGTCTCTATTTTCGGTTTTTTTTCCCCAAAACTTTCAGGACAAAATCAATAAAATCAAACAATACCAAATAAATGATATAAAAAAAAAAAATCTCAAAGATGAAGAAGAAGAACCATTTTCGTTTTGAAAAAAAAAAAAAAAGTTACATTTATATATAGGGTGGGATTCGTATAATTAGTACTAACTCAATAAAAATTAATTGACAAGTAGCCGTTGTAAAGCGCACTTCCAAAGATGAAGAAGAAGAAGAAGAAGAAGACTAGCCGTTACGCTCTTCTTATTATTATTATTCCCTTTCCACTTTCCTCTTCTCTCTCTCTCTTTTATTTATAATCTTTTCTCAATCAATTCTCTCATTTCTTTTCAAAATCATCCCCAAAAAAAAAAAAAAACCTAAAGCGACGCACTCGAATTCATACTTTGCTTCACAGAGAACAAAAATCACAAAATCGTAATGGCTTCCAAAACAGCGGCTGCTAAAGACATCATCACTCTCCACGGATCTGCTGCCATCGTCAGCGAATTCTTCTGTACGCTTCTTCTTTTTCCTCAATTTCTCAATTTTCTCACACTCGATTTCTCTCACTTCCCTTTCTCCTTAATTTGATGATTCTTCTTCTTTCTTCTTCTATACAGGTTACGCTGCGAACAGGTAAAGATTGGAATCGGAAATTTCAAAATTCTCTGAAAAAAAAACTCCGATTCTGTGATTTTGTAATTTCTAGTGAAATTGACTCGATTTTGTTGTTTTTGTTATTGGGTGTAATAGTATTCTGTACAATCGTGCGGTGTATCCAGAGGAGAGCTTCGTGAAAGTGAAGAAATATGGACTTCCGATGTTGCTTATCGAAGACGAATCCGTCAAATCATTCATGTCTAATCTCACTTCTCAGATCTCCGGTACTGCTTCTTTTTTTTCCATGGTTTTTTTGTTGGTTAGTAGTATCCATCTTAAGAAGGAGAACAATAGACATTAGATTTTTGAGATCTGATTCTTGTTTCTATTTTGTGTGTGCGTGTAAAGAATGGCTTGAAGCTGGGAAGTTGCAGAGAGTAGTGTTGGTCATAATGAGCAAAGCCACTGGTGAAGTCTTGGAGAGGTGGAATTTTCGTATTGAGACTGATACTGAAGTTGTTGACAAAGGGTTAGTGTGTGTTTCCTTTCCCTTTTTCTAATCTTGGTTCTTGTGTGTTATCTAATCTTTTAAGGAACTTATTACTTCAGTGTGCCGAGGGAGAAAAGTGATAAGGAGATCATGAGGGAGATTCAAGCTATCATGAGACAGGTTGCTTCCAGCGTTACTTACTTGCCCTGTCTTGATGAAACTTGTAGAACCTTAATCATGTCTGAACTTATTTGGGTCATTGGGTGTATTTCGGTTTTCTTCTTCTTTCTTCTTTGAATTGCATATGTCTTATTGTTTGTTTTAGGCGTGTTGATGTATTGGCATTACGGACGGACATGGATGGGCTGTTCCATTCACCTGGGTTGACAGCGACCCCAAGCTGAATGATTCTCAACCCACAGATGGTTAAGTTACACGGTTTTGATACCAAGGTATAATAAGTTTCACAATATATGAAACGTCTGTTATGCTGATGAGTTTCACTTCAAAAAATCTCTAAAGAGGTATTTATTGGTTTCATTCTCTTGCAGATTCA
>CP094632.1:1877461-2337710 GCA_023657505.1 Camelina hispida
AATAATAATAATAATAATAATAATAATAATAATAATAATAATAATAATAATAATAATAATAATAATAATAATAATAATAATAATAATAATAATAATAATAATAATAATAATAATAATAATATTAATAATAATAATAATAATAATATAATAATTTGAAAAAGTGCCAACAACATTTGCGATTTTTATCGTATATTTTCGTAAAATATATATATATATATATTTTTCTTTTGACAGAAAATTTCAACGGTTGCATTTCTCTAAAAGTTTGCGTTTGTTATATGTAGAGTTGTGTGTCTTACAAACAGTTGTGTATATTCAAATGTTCACATCTTTTATAAATTTATATATAAGTGACTTCTCATCATTGTATTCAAATTTTCTTTACTTTATATTTTTGACAGAAATTTTTTACAGCTTGTGTTTCTCTAAACCGCTGCGTCCGTTGAATATAGAGTTCTGTCTTTTACTAACAGTTGTGTCTATTCAAATGTTCACTGAAACAACCCGACCCGTTTTTTTCTTTTAAATAATTAATAATAAATAATAATAATAATAATAATAAATAAATAAATAAACTATAACTAGTGGTCACATACCCACTAGCCACCTAACCACAATCATAATCAACAACGGAATAACCAATACCAGCAAATATCCAATAATAATCAAATAGTAAACAAATAATCATAACATAAACAATATCCAAATACCAATCATCAGAAAACATGTAACCAGCAACCTAGCAATGTTTCTAATGACCTAACTCTATCAAACTAGCAATGCCAGACAACATTCAATCGAGTCCCTAGAACATCCTCCTTTTCATTGCCTGGATTCCACAATCACACTTTGCCTTTACCTGCACCACAAACACATATTGCAATGCATGAGTATTTAATAAACACTCAGTAAGGCAATTCTCCCATCTACTAAGCTATACACACAAGCAATAGAGTCATTTCTAACTATCAAACAACAATAAACAATCAACAAATAACAAATCAGGACTTTGTATCGACCGACACCAACATGCATCGACCGACACCACATGGGGATGCATCGACCGACACAGGGTTGCATCGATCGATGCTCGATGCACTTGCATCGACCGACACTCGCACTGCATCGACCGACGCATGCTCGACATAACACGCATGCATGATAGGCTATCTCCAAATCATAATCCGCCACAAGCTCCATCCACCGCCTCTGTCTCAAATTCAGCTCAGGCTGAGTGAATATATACTTCAGGCTCTTATGATCTGTAAACACCAATACCTTTGCTCCATAAAGATAAGATCTCCAAATCTTCAGGGCAAAACCTACAGCAGCCATCTCCAAATCATGAGTAGGATATTGCCCTCATGCTGCAACTTCCGCAAGCATAGGTAATCACCTTCCCATGCTGCATCAGCACACACCCCAAACCAACTCTAGATGCACGTATAAACAACATAGTGGTTCTCCTGCTCTCAAGCCAACACTGGCGTAGTAGTCAACATCTCCTTAAGGCTTTCAAAGCCCTCCTCACACTCCGTGACAAAACAAAAGGAACATCCTTCCCTATCAACTTAGTCATGTGGCGTGTCCTACTTGCAAAACCCTGCACAAACCTCCTGTAGTAACCTGGCAGACCAAGGAAACTCCAGATCTTTGTGGCATTATGCTGTTCTAGGCCAATCCTCGATAGCCTCGAATCTTCTCTCGGATCTACGTAAAACCCCCTATGCAGATATAATGTGACCCAGAAAACCCGTCTCACGCTGCCAAAAACTACACTGGCTCAACTTAGCAAACAGCTTCTGCTCCCGCAGCTTCTCCAGAACTGCCCTCAAATGCAGTCCATGCTCCTTAGGACTCTTAGAATAAACCAAAATATCGTCGATGAAAATAATGACTGACATGTCTAGAAACTCCTGAAATACACTATTCATCAACCTCATAAACGCTGCTGGTGCGTTAGTCAACCCAAAAGGCATTACCACAAACTCATAATGCCCATACCTCGTCCTGAAAGCAGTCTTCCTCACATCTGCCTCATCTATCGGTATCTGATAATAACCCGACGCCAGATCTACCTTAGAGAACCAAGTAGCATCCCTCAACTGATCCAACAACTCATCAATCCTATGAAGAGGGTAAATACACAACCGGAAACTCCCATCCTTCTTCTTGACAAATAACACCAGCGCTTCCCACAGTGATACACTAGGACGGATGAATCCCTTACTTAACAAATCCTCTAGCTGCTTCTTCAGCTCTGCCATCACTGCTAGAGCCATTCTGTAAGGAGCCATGGATAACGGCGTCGTCCCCGAATCCAGTTCAATAGTAAAAGGATCCGACCGAGATGGTGGTAATCCCTGCAATGACTGAAACACATCCTTAAACTCCTCCACTACCGGAATACCGCTAACCGTAGACTTCCCCACTGACTCTGGCATAGATATCGTAACCAGATAAGCCTCGCGGCCCTTCTTGATCATCTTCCCAGCCTCAATGGCTGAGATCACGAGACTCCCTGAAGTCAGTCTAATCCCCTGAAAAACCAACTTCCCTCCTGAAAGCTCGAACTCCACTCTACCCTGATGACAATCCAACTGCACCATATGCCGATGCAACCAATCCATCCCGAGAATAACATCATACAACTCCCCTGGACTAATAAGTAAATCCGCTGGCCACGACTCTCCGGCGATCTGAATATCAACTCCTCTAGCTCGTCCAATAACTCTCAGGAACTTGCCTCCCGCAACTCTGACAACTCCTGTATGCTCCCCGGAATCCCCTCTGATTCCCGCGCTCTCTGCACACTCTGGAGTAATGAAGCTATGAGATGCTCCAGAATCAAATATAACATGAGACTTAAACCCGTCCACCAACAAGGTCCTTGTGATCGCCCCAGCACTGGTTCCACCAGTCTCTGCAGTCGTGTAAACCCGTGGCGCCTGCTCAATCTGTGCCACCTGCTGACCTCCAGGCTGCACCTGCTGCAACGCTGCCACTGCCACCGGCAGCAACTTGAGACACAAGGGCCTGATGTGCCCTGGCTCCCTGCAATGATAGCATACACGAACCGCTGCTATCGTAGCACTGCTCTTGGGACAGCAAGCAAACTTGTGATCCTTGCTCCCACACTTGAAGCAACCTGCGCCACTCTGCGTCTGCGTAGCCTTCCACCTCCTCTTGGTTCCCTGCATAGGCTTGCCAAACCTCCATGATGTTGAGCCGTACTAGGCTGAACTGATGGACTAACCGCCACTGACTGTGCCCAGATATCCCCCTCAATCTCTGCTGCAATCTCAACCACCTCTGGACGTGTAGCATAACTACGTCCTCTACAATCGACCCTCAAGTCATCACGAAAAGCCCTCATAAACCTCCTGATCTGGGCCTCCTCAGGCTCCATAGCCCGACCCCCATAACACAGAAGTTGACTGAACTCCAAGTCTAGCTCCCGCACTGACCGTGTCCCCTGAGACAACTGAAAGAACTGCACCTCCAACCAGTCCAATGCCTCTCTAGGAAAATACTTGCGGTTGAACTCCAAGATGAAGTCAGCCCAAGACATCTCCCTCTGCACTCTCCTAGCAGCCACTGATCTCCACCACACCTGAGCATCACCAACCAGATGATGGACCCCTATGTCCACCCAAAACTCCTTAGGACATCTCAGAGTATGGAAGTTACGTTCCACACTCGTCCTCCACGCATCCGTAGCAGTAGGGTCTGTACCACCCGAAAACCGCTCAGTCCCGAGACGCGTCATCTCCTTGAGCATGAACAAATAACGTCCATGTGCTCCCACATCCGCAGCCACTGGCTGCCGCTCCTCCGCCACCACTGGTGGCACAACCTGAGCCTGAGCCGGTACCACTGGTGGCAACCGCTCCAACAAATTTGCTACCATAGCCGCAAAGTCAGTACCAGGGACTCCTCCCGCTGGAACTCCCACACCTGGAGCCCTAGCATCACCGGCCACTGGAGCATCAACACCGCCCCCTCCGGCTACCCTCATGAAATCCTCCTGAACACCCTGCGACTCGCTAACACCCTCAACTGTCCGCTCGGTCCTCGGTCTCACTAACCACGGGACTCTACCCCTACCACGACCACGTCCGCGTCCACGACCACGTCCGCATCCACGACCACGACCAGCAACAGCATCCTCTCTAACCATCTGCACTATCATGAACAGAAGGCTCAGCACGCATTTAAACATAACACAGAAACATAAACTCACCATGGAATCACGCCATAGGCTCGAAGAGGATGTTCTAGGACTTCATGCCACACACAATTGACTAACTCACATAATCAATCAAAGCATGCAAATCCCAAACATCTACAGCACAAAGCCTAGCGAACCCAAACCTAGAACCGTAAGGGCTCTAATACCAAACTGAAACGACCCGACCCGTTTTTTAAAAAAAATAATAAATAATAAATATAATTGTGACAACCTGTCCGTGGACCCCACTAGCCTCACTGCTAGTTGCCTCCATAGGCTGGCCCTACAGGGCATCGATCCTAACCCATCACTGTGGATATCCAAATCCACCAGTAGGTTATTGGTGCATCAGGCGTTCCTCGAACCCTGGTCCCTCACCCTTTATCAACCTTCCCACAAACAAGTTGCCACCAATTGACCTGCAGATATCCAATAATATAGTAAATAAACTACAACTAGTGGTCCCATACCCACTAGCCACCTAACCACAATCACAATCAACAACGGAATAACAATACCAATATCCAATAAATATCCAATAATATAAATAACCAATATCCAAACATAACCAATATCCAAATAACAGGAATCATAGAACCAGCAACCTAGCAATGTTTCTAATGACCCAACTCTAAGAACCTAGCAATGCCATACAACAACCAATTGAATCCCTAAAACATCCTCCTCTTCATTGCCTTGATTCCACGATCACACTTTGCCTTTACCTGCACCACAAACACATATTGAGATGCATGAGTATTTGATAAACACTCAGTGAGGCAATCCTCCCATCTATTGGGCTATACACACAAGAAACAGTGATTCCAATGTTCCAAACAATCATTAAACAAAGCAAACAAACCATGAAAATGAACACCGACTCGCTGGAAGGGAGGTGTCGACCGACACCAGCCAAGTGTCGACCGACACTGCCTCAACGGTGTCGACCGACACTACCTCACAGTGTCGATCGATGCTGCTTCACTGGTGTCGACCGACACCAAGTGGTGTCGATAGACACTCCCTCTGCGTTCGCGATCCAGATGAAAACGAGATTCGAATCTCGCTTCCCAACTTGACCAAATCACCCAATACTCAAAACCCATGCCATATTCGTCCGTAGAAACCTGTAGCAAACCAATCCCAGCAAGAAAACACACAAACACAACAACAAACAAGCAAGAACAAGGAATCACAGGCTTAGATAAGCCATGGTCATGCACTCACCTCTTTGCAGGAAGATTCTGACCAACAATGAACGAATCCACACTCCCAGCAAGCTTCCCACTCGTTCCTAGCCGTGAATCCTCACTCCCACAGCAAGATCTCACCCACAAAGCCTTGAAATTTCACAATCTCTCCCTAGAACCTCAAGAACAACTCTCTCTTTGTTTTTTTCTCTATAACGGCGTGAGACAAAAACCCAAAACACGACCCTAGGTCGTTTTCTCCCTTTTATAACTTGGTTCAATGGTTTCCTTAAACCAAACCGGTCCAAATCGATAATTGAATCGAACTGGACAAAACCAGAATCAATGGTGTCGACCGACACCCTCCCCCAAAACGCACAGTTTTTGGTTCGCGGGTGTTACAATGATCATGACACGTGTCACGTATACTGATGAGATGTTGATACGTATCAAAAAATAACATTAAATCTAGATCTACATAAAATTTACATATTTATATATTTAAAAATTCCTAAATCAAAAAGGAAAATTAACAAAACTAATATATATTTTATTGTACGCTAATTATATTATACATTTTTTCTCAATTAGATTTTGACATGTATAAACAAAAAAATAATTTATTAAGCATTAAACATGTATATTATTAGTAATCAATAAATAGTGAATAACAAATTTAAAAAGAATAGCATAAGTTATGTCAAAAGAATTCTTATTTTTGAAACGTAATAGGACAGCTAATTAAGAAAATAATATTATATCTACATAAAAATATGTTTGTGAAGTAATCTTACTGCAATGGTCATTGGTAACTCTAATTGTATAAAGCACCATCATACAAGGGATCGAGTCCCGCTATCTATGAATGTAGGGATTTGGCTAAAGAACCGGCCTGTTGTGGTTCAAATGTTAACCAAAAAAAATATTATTTGTTTATATCAAAAGCTTTGATCTTTGATTTTTATTTCCGATATAATTTTGTCGATATATTGTATGGTCTTTGATTTGTGAGGGTTCTTCAATGGAAGCTATCAGATGCAATGAAATGGAATCAAAGTATATAAATCCCGCTAATTTAATCGATGATGGAGACACTGATGGAGGTCCCAAAAGTGATTTTACAGTTATTAGCATTATAAGTTTTGAAGATTAGTCGGTGATTGATGTTTCTGGTCAAAATCTAGAGTTTTCTCTTCTGAATAATGTTGATGATTCTGGTATTGAAACAAGAGCTGCTTGATCGAGTAATTGAGAAGCGATTTTCAAATTTGGGAAGTTGGAATGGTAAACCGTTTTAAAATTGGTTTCAAACCGGATTTATGTGGTTTTCTATCGGATTTGGTTCGTAAACCGTTTAAACCCAGGTATATAGAGAAATATATGAGAACTTTTGATTCAGGTAGAAATAAGTTTAGAATTTACGATTCGAGAATATTCGAGACGAGGTCACAGTTTTAAGTAGTTTTGATATAATGTGATACACTTCTGAGGAGTAAATAGGTCGTCGATCCTTAACTTGATTATGACGTATGTCATGTTTTGGATTGTTTATTAAGTGTCTATTTTGTTTATTTGAATTATCTAAGAGTTATATATATACTATCGTGATTATAGTTTTCAAAGTTTATTTTTATTATGTTATATGAACTTTTTTTCTAAGTTTCTCAAATTTTATTAGGTTGGTCATAAATTCATTGTAATAGAATAGATAAATTTCACCAGTTGTTCATACAAAATATTTTTAGTAATTTAAAAAAATTATGTCACAAAACAAATTTAGTAATTTAAACTAAAATTATGCCAAAATGAAAGTAAAGCAATATAAAATTTCTTTAATTTGATCATAATATATTTTATAGGTGCTGATAAAGAGCATACTTTAATTTTGTATTCATAATTTTAGTGATAAAAGATAAAATAAAATTGTACATGCTTACTAATTAGATGTTGTTTTGATGAACTCTTTTCATGTAAGATATTTTGTGAATAAGTTGTGTAACATTTTAAAAATTTGACAATAATAATACTCATAATGATGAGTATTTGGCAAAGGTTTTGGTGGGATATAATTTAGGTTTAAATTATTGTAATAATTTTTATAATAAAATATATAAATATAAATAAGTGTATGAAAATAAATACAAATATGATTTTTTCCAACTAAAATTATTTCTATATTTAATTCAGGAAATATTTAAAAAGTTGTTTAATATTTAGGATTTAGTTTTTCAACAATTTTTAAATCCGCACATCGTGCGGACCCTTATCTAGTAAAGATATAAAGAATGTTTCAAAAAAATTTATGTTTTTGAAATTTTTATTAAATAGTTTAGGAATACCAATAGTTTAATAAATTAATTTAATTAAATATTTTTTGTAATAAATATTTTACTAAAATAAGTTCCCCCATATAGCAGGGGCTCCATACCTAGTATACATAATAACTTGCCAACAAACATGAAATACCACAGCAAATGAACTTTTTCAAATTAGAGTCTAAGACTGTAACAGTGACAAAAAAATGTTGTCATCATTACAATTCTCATAAACTAAACAAACAAATTAACCAAACTTTGGATTGTCTTATTTCGTAAGAAACCATGTTATGATGATTGAACCGTTCACAATAACATCACTCGCTGAGAAAACGAAGAGATCAAGGTAGATTTCAAAGGTGGTTTTTACTTTTGTTTCCTTCCTTACAGGCAAAAATTATTTCTTAACCACTGAATCTCTAGTTAGTTTCTATTCCTAATTTTTGTCGTTCTGCTGTCACAGGTTCTGTTAGGTTAGTTATGTTAAACTTAAACCTCTGAATCAATCAGGGCGCATCAATCATCGTCCTTCTGCAAATAATGTACTGTGTATTTTTCCACCATTCTGCAATTAATTTCAGTTAAACATAACCAAACACTACACAATGAGAATCATACTGTTGACATTCTCACAATCTCAGGTTTGGTCTTTCAATCTCACTATGCGTCTCTCTGTTTTTGTTCTTGTTAAAGAGAAACACAAGAAACGTTTTTTCTTCAAACGACTACATTGATACCGCCTGCAACAACTCAATCAGATAGAAGATGAACTCTCAAGGCAGCGGGATCTCTCCAATTCTCACCCTGATGTTGTTCTTTGGAAAGGTAAAAATGATAAATTTAACCCAAGTTTTTCTACTAAGGAAACCTGGCACCAGCTTCGGTCTGCTTCTAACGAGGTTCCATGGTGTCGTTCGGTTTGGTTCACTCACGCCATTCCAAAGCACTCTTTCTGCACCTGGTTGGCGGTCCTTAACAGGCTCTCCACTGGGGCTCGCACTGTACAATGGTCCACAGCTGACAGTGGCGACTGTGTTCTTTGTAATTCTTCCCTTGAATCTCGTGATCATTTATTCTTCTCATGTACGTTTTGTTCGGCGATTTGGACAAACGTAGCTAAGAAGGTCTACAAGTCGCGGTTCTCCACCAACTGGAACTCGACAATTACATCTGCTTGTAGCCACTGGAGGGATCGGACATCTGGTTATCTTGCTTGCTCTGTTCTGCAGTTAACGGTCTACACGATTTGGCAGGAACGAAACGGTCGGAAGCATGGGGAGACACAGAAATCTGCACCATATCTCATTCACCATATCGACAAACAGATGAGAGCACAACTTCTGGCTATCGGTCTCAAGGGGGATCAACGATATGCCAATGGTTTACTCTCCTGGCTAAGCACAAGATATTGATTCCATTGTTTTTTTAGATCTGTTTTAAAGTTTTAAAGAACACTGTTGCACTAGTTGTACCAAAGTATTTTTGTTTTTGAATATAATTTAACATTAAATTCAAAAAAAAAAAAAAAAAAAAAAAAAAATACATTGATAACCACTTGGATGCTTTCTTACAACACACACACACATTACTTATACTACTTTCACTTGTAGCACACTTAGATCTTAGGCCATACTCCTAGTTACTAACTCTTACACATCATAGGCTTTCTTACACACAAGCCACACTAGTACAACAACTACTCTTACACACTTGCTTATACTCTTAGCACTTACTTTTATACTTAAACTAGACAAATACTTCTTTATTTGGGCCTTTCTTCACTTGCAGGCCTTTCACACCAAACATAAAACCACCAAGCCCAACTTTCTTGTTGACTTGCTCCTTCTTCTCATCATGTGTCGTTGACCTTCTTCTTGCTTTCTCTTCTTCCTCTGTTCTTCATCTCACTTAAGCTTTTTTTCTTTTCTCTGTTGCAGGATTTAATCAAGAACTCAAATCTCAACACATATACAAGTACAACATAAATAATGCACAACATCTAATCATCTTAAAATTATATAGTAATGAAAAAAGGCATACAATTTTATAACGTCCTCCATCGGTGCCATCTCTGAAGCTCTCATCATGTTAATTAACATGAAGGGACCTCCAAGATTTGATATAGCCCGCATTCTCCCATCTTCCACTTTTCACTGGCTATTTTGAAGTCAAAAATAAGCTCGGGGGAAGTCACCTTCCCTTTGTTAATTTCAAATGCGTAGATATGCTCTGCTAAAAATCGTTTCGTATTACGGGGGCCTGGTGGTACACACCAAACATTGAGATCCTTCTGTTCGTCCGTGATTTTAATAGTTACTACCATCGAACTAACCCCATCATCATCATCATCATCATCATCATCATCATCATCATCATCATCATCATCATCATCGTCATCATCATCGTCATCATTAGTTTCTTCTTTATCCATAACCAGCGTGACACAAGCCTTAAATCTCAAGGATGTAGGAAGAGGCAACTCATTCGACTTGATCTTCAATGAAACCCCCGCAGTAGCTCGGTGATTGAAGCAGGCAGGCACTTGTGTACCGGGTAAGATCGCATAACCAGAAGTCGATGTCTGCATGATAAGATCTCTGGCTTCTTGGTTCAGTTTAAAGCAATTAGTGAACTTCAGACGGATCTTTGGATTTTCAAAGGAACAATCCAGTCTCTCAAGAGACTGACAATTGCATGCATCAATGCAAGATAAGGAATCAGAAAGTTGTGGGAGTGATACCAGATTATTGCAGTTGTAGAGTATAAGTTTACGTAAACAAGACATTCCCTTGAACCATGGAGGAAATTCTTGTATATCTTCGTTTACCAAATGCAGCTCTGTGATGATGTCGAGAGCATGCGGGAATTCACTGAGGCTTTCAAAGTATGACATTTGAAATGTAGAAAGACAGGACCACGACATGATCGACAAAGGAACTTCTTTTATTGCAGTTCCTTTGAGCATGAGGTACTCAATGTTTGTGGAGATCTCAGGAAAACTTTTCAACTGCGTGCAATCTGTGAGATCAAGTGTATCAAGACATTCCAAGTTGATCATGGTTGGAAGAGCCTCTAGCTTTAAGCATCCTCTCATTCTCAAGTTACACAAATGTTGAAGATTTCCGATAAATGAAGGAAGCTCCACCAGATTTGAGCATCCGCTAATATCCAATCTCCTAAGATTTTTGGCAGTTCCAATAGAAGGGTGGAGCTCCACCAGACTTGAGCATCCGCTAATATCCAAGCTTCTAAGATTTTTGGCAGTTCCAATAGAAGGGTGGAGCTCTTGTAGACTTGAGCAATTTATGAGCTGCAATGTCTCAAGATTATTCGCATTCTCGATAGCCGGGAGCTCCACAACACGTGAACAGTTTGTTAGAGACAATTCCTTGAGGTAAGTGACATTGATAGAGGACGGGAGCTTCACCAGACTTGAGCAATCATCAAGAATCAGTTCGCGAAGTTTAATTCCATTCCCAATAGAAGAGGGAAGCTCCACAAGTTTTGAGCAACCAGTGAGTTTTAAATTCCGGAGATTGGTCAAATTGCCAATAGAAGAAGGAATTTTCACTAGACTGCATGTACGAAGATCTAAAATCTGGAGACTAGTGAGTTTTCCAATAGAGGAGGGGAGCTCTACTAAACTTAAACATAGTTGAAGTTGTAGTGCTACCAGATTAGTTGCAGTTGAAAGATCAGGCAGCTCTTTCAGATCTGTAGAGTAACTCAAATCCATCCTCGTGAGATTTCCAAGTGGCTGCATTGACAAATAAGAAAATGTTAATATGATTGGTCTTCAAACACACACACGCAAAAACCAGTCATAGAACATGTTGATATGATTGGCCTATAAAGTTTTTACGGAAACAAATTATAAATTAGAAAAATTATAGAAATTTCTATTTTCGTCACAATTACTTACTTGGGTTCCGTCCCATAGCTTGTGGAGCTTGCTGTACCTCATATCTAGTTCGACGAGAAACTCCAGTTTAAAAGTAGAAGGCAAACATATATTCGGGAAATGCCTCCAATGCAGTGATCTAATCTTTTGAGAATGATGTAGCAGTGACTGCAGACTCTTAGTCTGACCAAGATCCCCATCTTTGATTCTTACGAACTCTAAATCATTCATTCTTTCAAGCGCTTTCTCACTTATTTTAAATTCTTCCTTGGTATTAGATAAATCTAAATTTATGCTTATAAAACGCCTACTGTTCTGAAAAGGAACAGTAAGAAATACATATCAGTAAATATGGTTAATTATAACATAAACTCAATTTGTAAAGAGCAATATTGCAATAGCATAACTTACTGTTGTATCATGCCTAAGCTCTTCACATATGTCTCTTGCACCGACCAAAAGGTAATGTATACTATGGCCATACTGAACGAATTGCTTACGTGAAGTTTCTCTTCCAAATTGATGTAGCAGAGTATGCATCCTTATCAGCAGTGAGTCTTCAATAGATATGAAAGATCTTTCAACTAAAACGTGAAGACTTTGCCTCACATCCAAGAACTTCGTCGCAAGAACCTCTTCCACTTCAGAAATGAAAGTTGAATCACAGACGAAAAAGCAGGCTAGATAGAGAAATAAATATTTCTCTTCTTCAGGTAAGGCATCATAACTGAACTGTATAATGCTGCCTATTTTTCCATCAAGGCGATTCTTTAACGTTAGTAGTCTATTTTTCCACTCCTGCTTGGACTGTCCCCGCAGAGACGAGCCTAGAACCTTCAATCCCAAAGGGAGTTTACCAGCAAGAGCTATAACTTCCCAAGCAAGCTCATAGAAACCTTTATATGGGTGTTTCTGTCCAAAGGCATTCATACAAAAGATTTCAAAAGCCTCATCACTTGATGGAAATTTTACTTTGTAAATATGATTGATCCCATGGGCTTTCAAAACTCCAAGATTTTCTGTTGTGATAATAATCCGACTTCCAGGACCAAACCATTCTTCCTTCGCCAAGGCTTCTAGTTGTCCTACTTGATCCACATCATCAATAACGAGTAACACTTTCTTTTTTTTTAACCAAACTTGTGCCACTCCTAAATGAGAAATCGTGATATCTTTCTGGTCGATCATCTGGGACAACATTTTGTGTTGAAGTTGCAATTGTGCACTCAAACCATTCAAAGGAAGTCTTGGGTAGCTTCCTCTGATATCATACATGATTGCACTATGTCGGAAACTGCTGGAGTATTTATTAAACAGAACTGTGGCAATTGTCGTCTTACCAATCCCAGGAGGCCCCAAAATCCCGACCGTCCTTACTTCAGGATCCGAATCTAGGCGTAACAATCGTTCCATTTCTTCTATATGAGCACTCATCCCAACGAAATCGTCCAAATCTCTTGATGGTGTGGAGTTACTCAACATGTTTGAAATATCAGTGGCTAGTTTTTGGATCATGGCCGCATCATTGACCCTAACATTGGAGGATATCAATATACAACCGTTACTTAGTTTAGTCATAAAAAAATATTCGTACATGCACATCCGTGAATATGTATTTTCTTATCTTGATTATAAAAGCTACAAATGATTATAGTTTGAACTTTGAACTCTTGACGTTTCGTGATACTATAATCATTTGTAGCTTATAATCCGTGAATATGTATCCGTGAACCGTTACAAATGATTATAGTTTGAACTTTGAACTCTTGACGTTTGGTGAGTAAATATTAACTAGGTAATAACCCGCACTATATATGCAGGAAAAATCAACTCAACTAAAATTATTACAAGTAAAATTATTATTTAGAATTTAAGGTGTCATAATAATAATTGAGAAATTCCTTTAAATACTACTAAATTTTATTTTTTCTAAAAATACCACATTTTTGTTTTTTTTTTCAAAAATACCACAAAAGTTTTTTTTCCAAAAAGAAAAATTACCACAAACAGAAAAAATTAGTTTTTAAGAATATAGAATATTCTTTTAAGGTTTAGGTTGACACATTTAGTTTTAGGGTATAGTTTTTAGGGGTATGTTTAGTATTTAAAATTTAGGAATTAGTTTTTACTTTTTAGTATTAGAACTTTAGTTCAATTATGTGGTATTTTTGGAAAAAAAAATATTTTAGTGGTATTTTTGGAAAAAAAAACTAAATTGTGGTATTTTTGGAACAAAAACCTATTTTAATGGTATTTATGACAATTGCCCTTAATTTTACACATAATGTTTTTTATTTTATTCAAATTTACATTTAATTATTTTGTGTAAAAATATGTTTCACCCGTGAAATATGGAGTATAATGTTAATTATTGTGATAATTGTGATAATATTATTTATTTTTAAGATTATTATAATAATTAATTTTAATATATATACTCCATTTGTTTCATAAAGAGTGTCATTTTAAAATTTTATTTTTGTTTCACAAAGAGTGTCATTTTACATTTCCAATGCACTATTTTATATTTTCAATACATCTTTTTCATTAGATTTTCTATTTTTACCCTTAATCTATGACTAAATTAACCTATTAAACATTTATTAAATAAGGACATATATGTATATTCTAATTTTTTTTTTAATTTATGTGAAATGTGTCAAAATGACACTTATTATGAAACAGAGGGAGTACTTGAATAGTCATCAAATTTTTTAAAATCGGAGAATAAGTTTTGTATTTTAAAAAGTTAAATAGATGAATAAGTTTTTAATAGTTTATGAAATGTAATTTATTTTAATAGTAAATAACACATTTATGTATTCTAATGACACATTTATGTAAATAATAATGAAATAAAGATTTCCTTATATATTTTAGTGACACATTTAATAAATCAAAAACTTATTTTTGTAAACTAAATTAATTGTGATTAAATCTCCAAAGTGCTCTGGCGACAACACATCAGCATTTTCAACAAAATGCTTCTCTATTAATTATTTAACTAGGAGATATTCCGTGCTTTAAGGACTGGTCAACATTTAAAAAAAAAAAAATCTAATATAACAATAAAAATTATTGTTATTTAAAAAAAAAAAATTATTTTGTTTGAGACAATATTTATTTTTATTGTTCTGTAAATCTATTAGTGTTTTTGAATACAAATTATTTTAGAATATTATAGTATTTTATTTTTTGACATATTTAACAGTTTTATATTGTTTGTTTGATGTATTTGCATCATTATTTTTGTAAAATATGAAGAAGTAGTTTTGATATTATATTTGTGAACAAATAAAAATTATTCATTTACTATCTATATAAATTTAGTTTTACCAACCCGCCAATGTGAAAATTAAAACACACATTTTTTTAGATTGAGTAATATATCTTCTTTTTAAAAAATTCAAATCACAACATATGAAGAAAAAATTATGCATTTTACTAATCATAAGTATTATATGAAAATTCCAAACAATTTGTAAATAAAAAAAAATAAAGATGAGAGGAGAATCCTAATTTGAAATTTTAACAAATTCTTCAAAATTTAGTTATTAAAAATAATTATATTGCGTATTTGGATAAAAAATCTTAGTTTTTGAAATTTTGATTGGTTTATATTTTTAAAAATATATTTAGTAATTTTTGTTCATAATTTATTAGAGAGAAAATATATATATATTTTTTTATATATTTTTTTATATTTGATCTGTCGTTTTTATTTTTTAATTAATTATTTTTATTTAATTAATTAACTAAACTTAATTAAGTTTATCTAATAGCAATTTTTTATACATTTTAATGTTAATTTCATATTCGTACTTTCCAATTATTATAGTAGGATATATAGGGGATTAGCAAGGACTTAAGGATAATATAAATCAAGAGGACATACCCCTTGTGAAAAGTATATCCGGCGATTGTGGCCACATCCTCCAAAGCTTTTTTCCATATCTCAATATCCTTATTTTTTTTACCTTTACAAGTTTCTGTGAAAGCTTTTCCAAAATCACCGGCCTGTTTCCTTATGTCAGTTGGCTCCACTTCATAAAAAATGGTCATGACTATCTTACCCGACACTTCCCTGCAGTTCATGATCTCTGCCAACTCATCAAGACACCACGAAGAAGAAGCATAGTTCTTGGAGAGCAAGACAATCGCGATCATTGATCCTCGGATAGCTTCTACGAGCTCAGGACCGATCGACTTACTCCTCGGTATATTATTATCATCAAATGTGTCAATTCCTTTTTTTTTGAATAATTCCAGGATGTGACTAAGAATGGTTGTTCGGACATCTGCTCCGTGGAAGCTCGGGAAGACATGGTATTCCCAGTTTTGGGACAAAGAAGTTGGAGGAGATGAAGAAGATACTTCGTTGGTTGAGCATATCCTTTGTATTCTTACAGGTTCGGATTCCACATCCTGACTCGTAGCTTTCCTTTTCGAACAGCTCATTACGGAACCGATTGATGAATCAAGAAGATTAACACTGCAGCAATCATCAGTCCCCACAATTAGGCGAATAAATGAGTCAAACAAATATTGTAAACAAAGAATCAAAGAACACAAGAATTTAAAAGAATAACTCTCTTTTATTGATCTTTAGGAAACTCTCTCAAAACCTAAAGCTTATTCTTGTTCTCTCTAAAACCTCTTAAGTTGTGCAACATACTCTTCACCTCCTTATATAGAGAACTCTAAAACACCAAAACCTTTTCCTATAAGACTTTGCATATATCTAGATAACTCCTAGATATAACTTGTCATTATCCTAATCCTTTAGAACCACAACTTGGTAAGATTAGGATTCCTTATGACTCAAGCTTTTTTCAAGTTTAAGTCAACAACAAGAAACCCAAAAGTTACAATCAAGAACACATAATCAAGAAATGGGATCAAAACACTAATCGAAAACAAACAACTTTAAGTAATTCCGATATAGATCAGCATATAATCATCAAGAACCAGTCCAATCGATTCAATTCCACAGTGATCAAAACATTAAGTAAAACTTAAAAAAAAAAAAATACCTGGAATTTAGTTCTGACAGTGAGGATTAAGAGACAAATCGGGACATGAAAAATCTCACCGATGCAATAAAAGACGAGAAATCTCCAGAGAGTGGAAGTATCACACGGTTTTAATGAAAATTTTTCTAGTTGAAACAGGTTGTTGTGAATGAGAGGATATATAGACCGTTGACGACTCTTTTTTGCACAGAAACTTAATGGATGTTTCCTGGAAATTGGAAAACATAGTGAGGTTTTCGTGGAAAATGTTGCTAACGACAAAATCACTGACCCTATCTATGCTCCACCACCACCATTCACTGAATTTGTCGGAAGCCAAATAATGATCATAAAGGGAAAATTCAAACTATCATCATTTCAAACAACACCTCACGTCCACACATTCTTTTCCTTTGTCCCTTATTTTTTTTATTTTTATTTTTTTACGATCCGTCCCTTATTTTCTTTTATTCCATTAAAAATGTCAGATGGTAAGAGCTCGTAGCCTAATCTATCCTCCTGAACCTCATAAAAATCCTCCAATTTTCCAATGGAAACCTTATCATCTATTTCCCAAACCTAGAAATCTTAAAATCTTAAAAAACAAACTGACAAATACCTTTAAATACTGTATTTTCCTTTTTCGGTATTACAGAACCGAAATATACAGCCCAAAAAAATGAAGAAAAACAAACTATTTAGTACTCCAAACTATAACAGTGACGAAAAGAAAAATGAGCAAGCTTATAAAAGAAAGTTCCATCATATACACAAGACAAAAAGATGGAATCAATCATCAATTGTTTTTGGTAGTCATATAGCCGTTAAAAATCTTGATATCATTACAATTCTCATAACTAAAACAAAACAGAAAACCAAACTTTGGATTGTCTTCTGTTCTTAGAAATCAATGTTACGAAGCATCGTGATCGTTGTCGCCATCTAAATACTCATCGTCTCTTTGGATCTGCTTATCCCGCGAATGCTCTGATACAATCAAACCGTTATCAATATATAACATTTGCCGCTGAAAAAACAAGGGGAATAAGGTAGATTTCAAGGTGGTTTTTCAAAACTTACGATCCACGCGTACATCCG
Organism: Camelina hispida; assembly: GCA_023657505.1. NCBI lineage: Eukaryota > Viridiplantae > Streptophyta > Magnoliopsida > Brassicales > Brassicaceae > Camelina > Camelina hispida. The sequence continues at coordinate 1,895,209 of CP094632.1, forward strand.
GGTTTTGTTCGTCTTCATCAAAGTCTGGTATGTAGAAATCAGGTGGTACCTAAGAAAGTCAAGTCAAAAACTGATCAGTGTTAGATAACACATTGATTAAACATCAACTGTGTGATGATGATCCAAGTTTTACCTCCTGCATCTGCACGCTAGGAGCATGTTGAATGTATCGTAAATTCTCCAAAATCTGCACTTTGATCGAACTGATGTACGATTTGGTATTTAGATTCTCCTGTTACAATTCAAAACACAAATGATTCTCAGTCTCTCTTTAGTTTTTGTTAGAGGAATGAGGAACTATAAGTTACATAAGAGAGGTCCTTACAATGTGACCACCCGGTATCTTCAAAGAAAAATCCGGCGCAAAATACTTGATGTAGTCGTTTTCAAGAATCTCTGCAGAAACAATTAACCTGTGAGCTCTCAAATTCCCAAATAGCATGTGGGGTACTAAGTATTTGTCAAGGGAATGAGGTTATGGCCGTCCATTACCTCCAGCAGTTTGATGCAAATCATTCTCCTCTGATGTCTTTAGGTGTTATGTTAACCGGTAATGATTTTATGTTTGAGTTATCTCGTTATAATGACAGCCCGCCACTCCCTTCACTCGCTTGTGCTGTGATGTGTTATTTAGATAACGGTCTTCATCATCTCAACGGTCTCCTTCCTCTCCACTGTGGAGACAATTATCAAATAATGTGCAAAAACTGTTACCTTTGGTGGTTGTCCCTCAAAGTCTGTGAGATCCTTTAGGGTTTCCAGCAGTGAATTCCAGTTTTACCTTATCAACTCGTGACTCTAAATTCTGTTTATTTTAAAATAATTATTTTCCATTTCTTAGGCGAGTATCTTTTTTCATGTATAAAAGGTCCCTATCCTATTTTCTACATTTTAGTATCTCCTCTCATTTATCGGCTGAGTTATAGTAAACTTATGGCTGAGGTATCACAACAAACAATCTGAAAGCAAACGACTGATTTATACACGGCTGAGTTATGGTATTTAACGGGAAACGAAAGGTCTCGCCGACTCATATAACGGCTGAGTTATATTGATTTATAAATCCGTAATGGCTGAGATATTGTAATACCGGCTAAATTATAAATCCGCAATGTAGATTTTTTATAGATTTATAGTGATTTTTACACGTTCTCTTATTAGGTTAACTTATGGTTTCCCGCCAAAATATCGCTTTACGGCTGAGTTATAATTTACGGGAAAACAAAAGGTCATGTTACGACTGAGTTATACTGAGTTATGGCTGAGTTATCGAAAGAAACAATATGAAAGTAAATGGCTGATATATATGATTTTACAGCTGAGTTATCGAAAGAAACAATATGAAAGTAAATGGCTGATATATATGATTTTACAGCTGAGTTGTAATATTTACGGGAAAACGAAATTCATCTTCCCAATAATTTTCTTGTAATCTGGTCCAACCAAATAATATACTATTATTCCATCTCTGTATATATACAAGTATTCCCGTTACTTTAGTCTATTACCTCTCAACTACAAACTAGAATAAAATTATTTTTTTACAACACTATGTCCGCTCGAGCACCCAAGATGCCGGATCTCCCCGACGATGTTTTCATAAAAATCGTTTCCCTTGTTGCGAAGATGCGAAGATCGATGGTCCTCACTTGGTTCTATTTTAAGGGCTGGTCATAGGGGCAAAATGCAGTATACAGTGATGAAGTTCTAAAGACAGCTGCTATATATTAGCTTTGTACTGATCCATCAGAAATCAACACATCCAATGCCCCTGATGGTGGCCTCCAAAATGAAGGGCGGCACAGGCCTTTCTTCGTCAAATGCTTTGACGCCGGCAACCCCATTGCCATTTACTACGAAGGGCTAAGGGTTGTGGCTGAGGATAGAGATATCCAGCGTGAGATTGATATTCTCAGTCGTATTGTACCGGCTAATGCTTATGCCACCTTAGCATGTGGGGTACTAAGTATTTGTCAAGGGAATGAGGTTATGGCCGTCCATTACCTCCAGCTGTTTGATGCAAATCATTATCCTCTGATGTCTTCGGATGCCATGGTAACCGGTAATGATTTTATGTTTGAGTTATCTCATTATAAGACGTCCCGGAAATACTCATACATAGCGTCCCTTCGCTATCCTAACATCCCGCCACTCCCTTCACCCGCTTGTGCTGTGATGTGTTATACAGATAACGGTATCCGAAATCTCAACGGTTATCAAATAATGTGCAAAAACTGTTACCTTTGGTGGTTGTCTCTCAAAATCTCTGAGATCCTTTAGGGTTTCCAGCAGTGAATTCCAGTTTTACCTTATCAACTCGTGACTCTAAAGTCTGTTTATTTTAACATAATTATTTTCCATTTCTTAGGCGAATATCTTTTTCATGTATTAAAGGTCCCTATTTTCCACAATTTAGTATTGATTTATGGTATTTAAGGGAAAACGAAAGGTCTCGTCGACTCATATAACGGCTAAGTTATATTGATTTATAAATCCGTAATGGCTGAGATATCGTAGTAATACCGGCTAATTTATAAATCCCTCCAAAATATCACTTTACGACTGAGTTATAGTGAGTTATGGGTGAGTTATCGAAAGAAACAATCTGAAAGAAACAATCTGATATATATGACTTTACGGCTGAGTTATAATATTTACGGGAAAACGAAAGGTTTTGTCGATTCATGTGACAGCTGAGTTATAGTGATTTATAAATCCGTAATGGCTGAGATATCGTAATACCGGCTAAATTATAAATCCGTAATGTAGGATTTTTATAGACTTATAGTGATTTTTACACGTTCTATTATTTGGTTAACTTATGGTTTCCTGCCTATTATTATGTTAACTTATGGTTTCCCGCCAATGGAATCAATGGGGGGTTGCGTTCCAAGTTTTAGTATAAATAGGGAAAGGGTTGGAAATGTTCAGAGCATTCCAAACTAGAACGAAACTAGCAAAGATGCCAGTGACTACCCGATCTGCATGGTTGAAACGGGCACGAGAACTAACAGCCGCTGGAACTAGCGGTTTCGATCCGAAAGCATCGGATAATGCCCCCCCTCAAGAGTCTCCGTCTCGATACCGTGAAGGGGATCCTTTGCAAAAGGAACTCCCGATGTACCGAGCTCGCCGCAAGAGACTTGGCGCGTATATTAAAGCATTTCGTCTTAAATTCGAGCAAGTCTTTCGGCTCTGCCGATTGGAAGGGACTATCCGAGTCCTGGATGAGCTCATCGCCGAAGGTTTTTTTCTGGCGAAGTGGCGCATGACTCATCTACTTTCTGAGCATGCCTCTTGCGAAGAACAGGTCTCCCGTATGGTAGTGCCCAACTTACCCGAAAGTGATTACAAACCTTTGGGAGATTCTGACTTCCCGCACAACACAGAAGTCTGGGCCTACCGAGCTTGCCTGGAGAGGCTGAGGCGGTACATCAACCACTTGGAGTCAATGGACCATTTCTTCCGCGAAAGCCATGACGTAGAAGGTCCATGTGCCTTCTTGGAGGAGATGGTGTCCAAGGGCTCCGAAGTGCCGATGGAAAGGCTTGAATCCTTAAGGCAGGATTGTCAGATTTGGCGATCTGAACTGAGCAAGCTGGTGGTGGAAGAACCGTTGGAGTCCGATCTATCCGGTCCACTCCCATCCTGAGACGATAGCCTTCCATCGGGAACTAGTTCGCTAATATGATGCTTGTCGCTTTTTTTTTTTTTTTGGCGAATTGCATAACTGAATGTAATCAATTTGAATTTAATGGAAAACGAAAGCTGAGTTATAGTGAGTTATGGCTCTGTGTATGTGAGACTTGACGGCTGAGTTATAATATTTACGGGAAAACGAAAGGCCATGTGACGGCTGATTTATATTGATTTATGGCTGAGTTATCACAAGAAACAATTTGAAAGTAAATGAGTGATATACATGACTTGACGGCTGAGTTATAATGAGTTATGGTTGAGATAGTAACGTTATGGCTGAGTTATAGTTCGAAACAGCGCTACCAGAGGCTTGTAAAACCGTAATTGATTGAAGACGTAATACGCGAATCGTCGCTTTGGTTCGGTTATCACAAGTAACAATTTGAAAGTAAATGAGTGATATATATGACTTGGCGACTGAGTTATAATATTTACGGGAAAACGAAAGGTCATGTGACGGCTGAGTTATAGTGAGTTATGGTTGAGATAGTAACGTTAAGGCTGAGATATAGTTCGAAACAGCGCTACCAGAGGCTTATAAAACCGTAATTGATTGAAGGCGTAATACGCGAAGCGTCACTTTATGAAGCCGAAGGGGTACTTTTTGTAAACCAAAGCGACGCTTCACGTATTATAAATACTTTTTGCTCTCGACTTACACATCAAACCTTTGTCTCACGAAAACGTATAAATCATCTCTCAGATTCGAAAAATCTATTTACCTTCTTCCTTCAATCCGTCAGAAAAGGCCCGTCGTTCTCCTTCAAACCCTATAAGGACTGATTTGAAATATCTGAACAGGGATCTTTCCCCAAACGTCACAGCAGGTAAACACATACATCTTCAGATTAGATTTGTTTTACTGTTAAGGATAAAAGAGATTGAGTGTTTGCCTTTTTGTTAGTAACTGTTGATGACGACATCTTCCGTTGGGAGGTTACTCTAATCGGACCGGTGAACACCCCTTATGAAGGGGGAGTCTTTAAAATTATGCTTAGTTTTCCACCTGATTACCCAAGAAATCCCCCCCAAGGTATCTATTTTTGATTATACTCATTTTTATTTTAGCAAGCATGTTTATTAGGACTCCTCTTTTTTCAGCAACTCAATAGTTTTTTAAATAAAATTTCTTGATAATGCAGGTTGTTTTCATCACAAGAATTTGCCACCCAAATGTATCAGAAAGTGGAGGCATTTACCTAAAAGTGTTGAGGGCCGACTATTGGATTCCCATGCCGATTGTTAAGCTTTTCAAGGGATTAGTGGAGAAGTTGATTGAACTAGAGGTCAATGATGAGGAACAGACCATTGAATATCTTGCCAACCTCTACAAATCTGATAGGAGAAGGTTTGAAGAAATGGCTAGAGAGATGACAAATCAATACGCTGGGAGAGAAAACTGAAATATGAACTTAAATAGTTCAAATCTATTCTAAAAACTCTTGAATAATTTATCTTTTATTTGTTCTTTTTAATAAAATATTTCAGTCCCTCGTGTTGTAAACTCCATTTTTAAATAATATTTTATTCAGATTTTACTGTTTTAAAATATTAGAAACAACTTGTAAAGCTTTTAAAAAAACAAATCAAATTGATATATATCATTATAAACAATTTGTAAAACCTTTTAAAACTTTCTAAAAACCAGATATACTCTTGTAAATGAGATATATATAACTTGACGACTGAGTTATAATATTTATGGGAAAATGAAAAGTCATGTGACGGCTGAGTAATAGTGAGTTATGTCTGAGTTACAGTGAGTTATGGCTGAGTTATCACAAGAAACAATTTGAAAGTAAATGAACGATATATATGACTTGACGGCTGAGTTATAATATTTACGGGAAAACGAAAGGTCATGTGACGGCTGAGTTATAGTGAGTTATGGCTGAGTTATTACAAGAAATAATTTGAAAGTAAATGAGTGATATAAATGACTTGACGGCTGAGTTTTAATATTTACTAGAAAACGAAAAGTCATGTGACGGCTGAGTTATAGTGAGTTATTGATGAGTTATAGTAAATTTATGGCTGAGTTAGTAAAAGAGATTGATAAAACACCACTAACAACAACATTAGTTTGCTTGGAATCCATAACCATTAACAACAACATTATGGAAACATAATCCCATCATACACTATCTCATCCTGCTATCTTAAATAGACCAACATGATCATATAACCAAAAACTATCACAACTATCATAACCTTCATCCTTGCTTTCAATTCTGATTTTGCATCTTCAACCCTCTCAAATAGCTCTTTCTCAAGCTCCATCTGCATCTTCTTCTCAATCTCCATTTCCATTTGTAGTTTTACAGTTTGAACAGAGAAAGACTCTACCTCATCCAACAGTGCCTCATCGACCCACTTGAAGACGTGGTCATCATTCATAAGCTATCAAGGTGATGGAGACAACAATTGGAACAAGAACAGATTCAACATAAACCAAAAAGAACAGATTCAACATAACCAAGAATAGACTCTACCTTCTTCGCAGCTGCATACCCACAACGGAAGTATTGTCGACAAGGATTTGACTCCGATTTCGAATTTTTGGCCACGATCGCTTCTCCACACCAACATCTCTTAGGTACGCCAACAACTGTACCACGTCCTCTCTCTCGGACATTTGATGCACAACTCGAATCTCCAGATTCATTGCTCATGATTTACAAGAATTTGACTTTTTAGGGTTTAAGCATTCGACATTTTGGGATTTTCGTTTTTAAAAAGAAAAACATCACTCGGGTCAACAATTGAATATTAATATTATTAGGTTAACTTATGGTTTCCCGCCAACAATTGAATATTAAAATTATTAGGTTAACTTATGGTTTCCCGCCAAAATATCGCTTTACGGCTGAGTTATAACCATTAGTGGAGAACGAAAGGTCATATAACGGCTGAGTTATCACAAGAAACAATTTGAATATTAAAATTATTAGGTTAACTTATGGTTTCCCGCCAAAATATCGCTTTACGGCTGAGTTATAACCATTACTGGAAAACGAAAGGTCACGTAACGGCTGAGTTATAGTGACTTATGGCTGAGTTATCACAAGAAACAATTTGAAAGTAAATGAATGATATATATGATTTGACGGCTGAGTTATCATATTTACGGGAATTCGAAATGTCTCATCGATTCATGTTACGGCTGAGTTATAGTGAGTATGACTGAGTTATCAAAAGAAACAATATGAAAGTAAATGGCTGATATATATGACTTTACGGCTGAGTTATAATATTTACGGGAAAACGAAAAGTCTCGACGGTTCATGTGACGGCTGATTTATAAATTTTTAGTGGCTGATTTATCATAATTTCGGCTGAGTTATATTAATATGAAACATTACAAAAAGAAATAAAAATAAAACAAGTTCAGAGTTCATAAAGAAGAAGACACGACATTACAATGGAATTGACTTCTAAAAACCGATTAAGAGGAGGAGGAACCATGAGCTTTTAGTTAATCCCAATCAAGAGGAGGAGGAACCACACACTGGTCGGCATCGGCCTCCGCAATCTCTCTCATCTCCTCTAACCTCTTGTGCTCTGTCGCTAAGTCGACAAGTTCTCCACCCAAGATTTGATTCAGTTGGTTTAGTTGAGCGTCTATTAGTTCCACTTGATGCACGAGGACGGTCTTCTCTTCCTTCTTCTTCATATGCTCATCCATCATACGCAGAATTTCTGTGTAGCGACGCTTTGACTCCGCCTCGACCGCGGCTCTTGTTTGAGAAAAGGCTTCGGACACGGCCTATAGTGATTCCTCTTCCCACTCGTAATCTGGGACTCTTGCTGGCGATAATGCTTCGTCTGCCTTGCGTTTTTGACGTCTACTGGAACCCTCTCCATCCATAGCTCGGCTATCAAAATAAAAACAACCGTCACCAACTGATAGGTGCAATGATCGGAAAATATGCAATAGATTGAGAGGGGATGGAGAGGAGACTTACATATGCAATGATCGAAGGATATATTGATATTGGTTGTAGAGGAGATTTGTAGGTGCAATATATTGTAAGCGGAGAAGAAGGAAACGATACAATGAGTAAGAAACCGAAACGATACAATGAATTAAGAGAATATAAAGGAAAAACAATAGGTTAACTTATGGAAAAACGAAAGGTCACGTAGATTATTAGGTTAACTTATGGTTTCCCGCCAAAATATTGTTTTACGGCTGAGTTATAGTTTTACGGATTCATGTGATGGCTGAGTTATAGTTATAAAAAGAAAGGTCGCGTCTAGTATTAGGTTAACTTACGGTTTCCCGCCAAAATATTGCTTAACGGCTGAGTTATAGTTTTACGGGAAAACGAAAAGTCTCGTATATTCATTTGATGGCTGAGTTATAGTAAGTGATGGCTGAAATATATATATGACTTGACGGCTGAGTTATCACTAGGATTATTAGTCTATTACAGGAATAACTTATGGTTTCCCGCCAAAATATTGCTTAACCCTAAAATTATTAGTCTATTTATTACCTATCAACTACAAATAGAACCAAGTGAGTGAGTTATAATATTCCCGTTTTTAGTCTATTATCTCTCAACTACAAACTAGAAAAAAATTATTTTTTACAACACTATGTCCGCTCTAGCACCCAAGATGCCGGATCTCCCCGATGACGTTTTCATAAAAATCGTTTTCCTTGTTGCAGAATATGCTGCAGAATATGGTGGATGGACCGCACTTGGTTCTATTTTAAGGGCTGGTCGTAGGGGAAAAAATGCAGTATACAGTAAAGAAGTTCTAAAGACAACTGCTATCTATTGCCTTTGTACTGATCCCTCATTAGAAATCAACACATCCAATGCCCCTGATGGTGGCCTCCAAATTGAAGGGCGACACAGGCCTTTCTTCGTCAGATGCTTTGAGGCCGGCAACCCCATTGCCATTTACTTCGAAGGGCTAAGGGTTGTGGCTGAGGATAGAGATATCCAGCGTGGGATTGATATTCTCAGTCGTATTGACCGGCCAATAATTATGCCACCTTAGCATGTGGGGTACTAAGTATTTGTCAAGGAAATGAGGATATGACCGTCCATTACCTCCAGCTGTTTGATGCAAATCATTATCCTCTGATGTCTTCGGATGCCATTGTAAGCGGTAATTATTTTCTGGATGATTTATCTCGTTTTGATACGGCCCGGAAAAACTCATACTCAGCCTCCCATCGCTATCCTGACAGCCCGCCACTCCCTTCACCCACTTGTGCTGTGATGTATTGTTTGGATTGTGGTTTCCATTCTCTCCGCTATGGACACTATGATATCATGTGCAAAAAGTGTTACCTTCTGTGGTTGTCCCTCAAAGTCTCTGAGATCCTTTAGGGTTTCCAGCAGTGATTTCCAGTTTTACCTTATCAATTTCTGACCCTAATTTTTGTTTATTTTAAAATAATTATTTTCCATTTCTTCGTCTAGTTTCCCATCTTTTTCATGTATTAAACGTACCTTTTTTCTTTGGCTAATTCTATGTATCCACCTTTCATGCTTCCACATTTTAGTATCTACTCTCACTTTGAGGCTGAGTTATAGTTTTACGGGAACACGAAAGGTCACGTCGATTTATGTGACGGCTGAGTTATAGAGAATAACGGATCAAAATGAACAATCTATATGGCTGAGTTATTAAAAGAAAGGTCGCGTCTATTATTAGGTTAACTTGCCAAAATATTGCTTAACGGCTGAGTTATAGCTTTACGGGAAAACGAAAGATATAGTCAATTCATTTCATGGCTGAGTTATAGTGAGTTATGACTGAGTTATCAAAAGAAACAATATGAAAACAAACAAGCTGAAAATTCTATGTGTCCACCTTTCATGCTTCCACATTTTAGTATCTACTCTCACTTTGAGGCTGAGTTATCATATTTACGGGAACACGAATGGTCATGTTGATTCATGTGACGGCTGAGTTATAGTGAATAACGGATGAGTTATCAAAATGAACAATCTATATGGCTGAGTTATCAACAGAAACGTCTATTATTAGGTTAACTTGCCAAAATATTGCTTAACGGCTGAGTTATAGCTTTACGGGAAAACAAAAGATATAGTCGATTCATTTCATGGCTGAGTTATATTGAGTTATGACTGAGTTATTAAAAGAAACAATATGAAAACAAACGATTGATTTATACGACTGATTATATGGCTGAGTTATATTTTATGACGGCTGAGTTATCGTGATACGGCGTTTCATTAAATATGTTGCACGGTCTTTTATAGTTATTCTCGAGACACAACAGAAATTTCACTGCAGTCTGATTGGTGGACTCAGCGGCGGTTACCTCCCATGACTCTATATAAATAGGGTTGAAGGTTGGGGTAATAAAACATTCTAACTTCCACAAATTTAAGAAATAGAAGGATACCAGCAACAACTCGATCCGCATGGCTGAGACAGGCCCGGGAAAGATAGCCGCCGCTTCTGGCAATCGGGAGCCGGAAAATCCCATCCCACATGAGGTAGGAGAGACATCCCGAACTCGTGAGGTCGCTCCGAAATCAAATACTGTCGACCCCGGGGTGTCTCCCCTTCACCTAGAACTCCGAGAGTACCGAGCTCGGCGAAAGAGGATAGGCGCGTATATTCGGGCACTTCGGCTGAAACTTGACCAGCTCCATCGTTTTAACCGTTTAGAGGGAACCATTCAAGTCCTGGAAGACCTTATCGTTGAAGGTTACTTCTTCGCGCACTGGCGAATGGTCCGTCTACTTGATGAGCACAAGGCGTGCAAAGAACTGGTCGATCGGATGGATGTACCCGATCTTGCGGAAGGCAATCGCGAACCCCTGGGGGAAACCAACTTCCCGTTCGTGACGGATATCTGGGCCTATCGAGCTTGCTTGACTAGGTTAATCCGATACGTCAATTTCCTGGAGTCGTTGGGTCAAGCCTTCCGCGAGCGCCATCTTCTTGAAGGCCCATGTGCCTTTATCCCAGAGGCTCCGGATTGCCAATCGAAAGGCTAGAGGCCTTACAACGGGACGAGAGATCTGGCGAACTGCGGTGAACGAACTCGCAGTGGAGGAACCATTGGAGACCGACATATCTGGCCCAGGTCCCGTCCTGCGATTGCAGGACCGTTAAGAACGCTAGAGGGTTGGTGGCGAAACTTTTGGATCGGGCTCCCCGACCAGAGATCTGCCATTTAGGCGTTGTTATTATATATATATATTATTTTTTTGTTGTTTGGATGAAGTGTAATGGAAACTAATCAAAACGATTTTAACGATTTTAGCGAAGTGTAATGTCATGGCTGAGTTATCATATTTACGGCTGAGTTATAGCTTTTACGGAAAAACGAAAGATATAGTCGATTCATGTCATGACTGAGTTATCAAAAGAAACAATATGAAAACAAACGACTGATTTATACGACTGATTATATCGCTGAGTTATATTTTATGACGGCTGAGTTATTGTGATACGAGACGAAATGTCTCGTCGATTCATGTGATGGCTGAGTTATAGTGAGTTATAGCTGAGTTATAGTACGTTATAGCTGAGTTATAATACTTGACAGATGAGTTATAATACTAGATGAGTAATAACACAAAATAGAGTTATAATACTTGACAGATGAGTAATAACACAAAATAAAATAAATCTCCCTAACTATAGAGCACAAGTTTTCGCATTGTGCCCAACTTGCTTACATCGCGAACATGCGTGTTGCTTCCTAGGGCGTTTATTTACAGTGGCAACTTCCAAAGATGATTTAATCCTACGCTTCTTTGGCCTTCCTGGCTGGTTCACAACAATCGGAGGCAAGCACTTCTGATTATCCACAACTTCAGGAGCAGGGAATGATTCATCTGGAGGCATGATTGAACCAGCCCATCCGTTAACCAAATCTACACTCCTAAATTTCGGATCGCACATGGATATACGAGACACATCCATATGCTTTGCAGCTGCGATTGCATGGATGCATTGTATTTTCTCGTGGTCGAAACGACGGCATGTGCAACTTTTTATTTCTAAATTTACAACATGCAAAGATGATCCATATTTCACTTGCACGTGTATAGCATCAATCGTTTGTACCTCCATAAGTTTTGCTGCGGTGACACGGTCCTATTAAGAAAAAACGGTTTAGGCTGAGTTATGAAAACAAAAACGGCTGAGTTATTGAAACAACAATGGCTGAGTTATGAAAACTATAATGGTAATGGCTGAGATAAGGAAACAATAACGGCTGAGATATTGTAACTGTTATGACTGAGTTATCAACATTGACGACTGACTTATGTAAACTTACCTAACAGTTTCTCAACACCTCGAGTGAGCGTTGTTAGCTGCGATTTTGCATCCTCTCTCCGTTCAGAAAAACATCTGGTTATCATATCCTGTATCGATTCTAGAAGTCGAACTATGGGAAGACTTCTAGCATTTGACAGTGCATTGTTCATTGATTCTGCAATATTCGTTGTCATTAAATTGTACCTTACACCCAGGAAATGAACACGCGCCCACATTCGGACACCAGCTCGTTGGAGATATCCAAGTAGTTCGGGATGACGTGCTTCAATCTCATTGAAAGCCTCATTAAAATCAGTTAGCCTAAAACACTTTGCCGCTTTTTTCACCAGAGGGAACAAATGTTTTCCTTTGAACTTCACCAAGATGTTCTTATACAAATGGTAAGTGCAAATTCCATGCGAAGCCAACGGATACACTTGACCAATCGCTTTCCCTATTGACTTATGTCTGTCGGAGATTATCGCAAGATCCTTTTCGTCTGGAATGGCAACTTTGAGTTGTGTAAAGAACCAACGCCAAGACTCATCATTTTTAGTGTCAACAACAGCGAAAGCCAATGGGAAAATTTGAATGTTACCATCATGAGCTAGGGCTGTTAGAAGCGTCCCTTTGTAACTACCATGGAGAAACGTTCCGTCGACAACAACAACTTTGCGCATGAAAGCAAACCCAGCAATACTCGCACCAAAAGCAATAAAAACATATTTGAATCTATCTTCATCACCTATTTGAAGACGTGTGACTGTACCCGGATTTTCCCTTTTTAACTTGTATATGTAAGAAGGCAACTCGCTAAAACTTTCCTCAGGAGTTCCCTGATCGATCTGCCTTGCATTCAGCAGCGTTCGATATTCCTTCCAATAACCCATCTATTAAATCAGCCATATTATATATATAACTCAGCCGATACATTCGAATAAGTCAGCCGTAAATAATCAATAAATGTGCCGTAAAATGTAAATAACTCAGCCATTATTATCAATAAGTCACATATTAAAATGTAAATAACTCAGCCTATACATAACTATAACTCAGCCATTATTATCAATAAGTCAGTCGAAACATAGTAATTACCTTTAGACTAAATTGCTTATTGAAAATGACTCCGACACTTTTAGGTTTAACATCCGGACCTAGATCACCAAGATAGTCCCTGTAAAGACCTGCCATTACATCAGCTGTTGATTAGCGGCATCTAGTAGAACGTTCCGTCACAGAACATGTGTGTTCCGAATCGTATACACGAACATGAAAATCCGGGTCATCGCCTTGTACAGATGCACGAACTCTCCAAAGACATCCTTTAACCCAACACCTAAAAACCACTCGTTTCGGATTTGAGGTTGGTACATTAAAATCAAATCCATCCCTAACCGAAATAAGTTTCACGTGATTCCTGAACTGCTTTTTGCTACTGTATTGTTGTCCTACAGCAATTTTTAGCGTTGACACCTCCAACCTAATAGCCTCCGGATTCATCTTCGATCCGGCAAAGTTATCATCTTTATGAGCTTTCTTCTGAGGAGGCGGAGTAGGTGGGTCTTCCACTTTACTTTGAGGCTCGCCCAATACAGAAAACTTCTCGTCATCAGATGACTCACCATCGGAGTCGTCGAAAACATCAAAACGGGTTGAAAATTCATCGTCTTCTTCTTCGTCAGATGCTACTTCGACAGCTTCTTCTTCGTTTTCTTTGTCAACGATCTTACCATAATCAAAACAAGTGCCTTCAAATCCCCCACCGCACACTTCGTATGTAGATTCTGCTTTTGAGTCTCTGCTTCACCGAATCATACTTCCTCTAGCTCCACTAGACTCTTTCGCCGAAAACTCTACACAGAGACGTAGCTGATCGGTTTTCCATAGCCCCAAAAAACATTGCAACTATCGATCATTGGAGACAAAAACTGGTGGAGTATCATGCGCCATATGTTTCATTGCCCTGTTCGAGAACATGTAGCTCAGCTTTAGCTCATGGCTAAACGAGTCCAATCCGTAGTCTTCAAGAACAAGCTTCACAAAGCTTGTCGTGTGTTGTGCCTCCATCTATCTGCACAACTATACACCCTCTATCGTCGGAGTTAAATACATATCTCTGTGTCTTTATCCAATTACCGGACACAACTAGTACCGGAACTGAATCCATGAAAGATAATGAAGATAATGAAGAACAAGGTGGAGAAGAAGAACAAGGTGGAGAAGAAGTAGAAGAACAAGGTGAAAAAGAAAGTGAAGAAGTAGAAGAACAAGGTGAATAAGAAGGTAAATAGTTCACTTCTTAGCCAGTTGAAGAACAAGAGTCGAACGACGTTTTGTATTTCCGGAGAAAAAAGATGATGACATGGAATGCTGACATGGATGCTACGTCCGACGTGGCAAGTCAGCCATCAAACAATACCATAACTCGGCCTAATGAAAACTCAGCCACAACATGAAAAACATTACAGTAATTAAAAAGCAAAAAAAATTGCTGCCAAACTCAGCCGCTTCATCAACTGAAAATATGTAACTCAGCCGTATCATTTGATAAGTCAGCCGTAACTGAATAACATTCTAGTAATTAATCTTTTGCTAATAAGTCAGCCGTCAAATGACTGAGTTGTCAATAAGTCAGCCTGTGACGGCTGAGTTATAGTTTTTTTACCATAACTCAGCCGTAACAACATCTCATAAGTCAGCCGTTTTTCATAACTCAGCAAGGCGGAAAATGGTAACTCAGTCGTGTCGTAGTGATAACTCAGCCAAAATTTTGACAACTCAGCCGTGTCGTTGTGATAACTCAGCCAAAATTTTGACAACTCAACCATTGGGTGAAAACTCAGCCGTAACTACAGCTAGAGCTGTCAAAATGGGCGGGCTGTCCATGGGCAGACCATGTCCAATTCATTATGGACCGGGCATGGACAAGCCCATAATTGAAACGGACTTATGTGGGCTTGGACAACAAAGCCCACGGACAAAATGGGCGTGGACAACCTGGACATTGGGCGTTCACTCCTTCCTAACCAACTCCCGGAAAAGCTGTTCAAAACCCAAGGGAATTCACTGCTAAGGCCATTCATGTCTATGAGGAATCTGTCAATGAGGACAGTGATGTTCAAGCTGGGGGGTTTCATCATTTATTGAAGCTCAGAGTGAAGATTGTGCGAAGAAGACTGAATCTGGCAATGCACTCGACCAGGTTCGAGCCAGTGCTCGACCGAGTGACTGATCGAGTGGTCGATCGAGTTGAAGATTCTGAAGCTGTTAAGCCTGTCAAGTACATTCCTCCTGCCTACAAACCACCTCTGCCTTTCCCACGACGTTTTAAGGCACAAAAGCTGAAGGAACTAAGGGAAATCATTGAGAAAAAATAAATGATGGCTAGACAACAAGAGGCTGTCATTGAGAAGAAAGAGGAAGTGAAGGCTTTGAAGGAAGAGGTTGTCATTGCATTTAAGGAAGAAGAGAGAGGACCTGCCTTGGAACAGTATGCTCCATATCCTCTCTATCAGAATATGCTACTTGAGATGTCAAAGCAGAAAGTTCAAAATCAAGACAAGAAGGATCTTGAGGAGATTGAGGGAGTTATCATCCCAACTAAACTTGAAGATCTAGGTCCATTCTATCTGCCTTGCTCATTTAGCTATCTTCACTACAACCAGTGCTTATGTGACTTGGGAGCATCTATCAGTGTAATGCCTTACTCTATAGCACAAAATCTTGGGCACACTGAATTTAAGTCCACCAACCTTCACATATGTCTAGCTGATGGATCAAAGAAGGATGTGGTTGGTAAGTTGGAAAACCTTCCAGTCAAGATAGGAAAGGCAAGAATTCCTACAGACTTTGTGGTTATAGAGATGGATAAAG
Organism: Camelina hispida; assembly: GCA_023657505.1. NCBI lineage: Eukaryota > Viridiplantae > Streptophyta > Magnoliopsida > Brassicales > Brassicaceae > Camelina > Camelina hispida. Next base: position 1,911,049 of record CP094632.1, read on the forward strand.
AGCTTGAAGACCCTATCATTCTAGGGAGGCCATTCTTAGCCACTGCTGGAGCTGTAATAGATGTCAAGGAAGGTCTTGTAACCTTGAACATAGCTGAGGGTTTAACCATGAAGTTTGACATCTATAACTCAACCAACCTGCCTACTATTGATGATCAACCTTTTACTATCAAGGACAAAGGTGATCATGAAGTCTTAAGTGAAGTGGCAACTCCAAAGGCTAAGCTCTCATCTCAAAAGGAGACAGTTGAAAAGCTCAAGGGTTTAGTTCAACAGTTGACTGATTTGGTGAAGGATCTTCAAGTGCAACTCAACAAGAGGTTGAGTTGGGAGTTCACTCCTTCCTTCTAATGTCCAAGCTCTAATTTGCGCTAGAAATTGGCTTAGAGGTTTTGAAGAGATTGTTGATCCATTCGAAGAAGGCAAAGAAGGAGAAGGAGAAGGAGAGGGAGTTTGAAATATGTGTGTCATTGTGTTTGAAACATTCTAGATGTTCATGTTTGCTTTATTTTATTGCTTTTGGATGTTGATCATTGTGTTTTGGATGTTGATCATTCTAGTTCTAGATGAAACATTTATGCTTTATTGCTTTTGGATCCATCTTTTATGTTTTATATGTTGATCAATGTGATTGGCAGCACAAAATGATCATTTATGTTTATGTTCTAAGCTAATTACACAACTTTTTCTCATTTTACAAAATTTGTTATATTTTTGTCCAATGGACACCCATGGAAAGCCCATAAAAAAATGGGCATAAGTGGGCATGGTCGTTAATGGACCGGACGTTAATGGACACGGACACTTATTTGTCCAAAATAAAAGTGGACAATATTGGACGGGTCAAAATGGACGTGGACGCCCATTTTGACAGCTCTAACTACAGCTGAGTTATGTGCATAACTCAGCCAGAATTAATAAGTCAGCCGTAACCCTTGGCTCACGTATGAGCATAACTCAGCCAGATTTTCATAAGTCAGCCGTCCGCTCTTACTAAATGTTTTTCCGATAACTCAGCCGCAACATACCTATAACTCAGCCGCAACATACTCTGTAACACTTTACGGCTGATTTATGGTTACACGTTAGCGATTTCTGACGTGGCGTCTGACGTGGCAATGACATTTTTGTAATAACGTTTTTTTCGGTAACATAAAATAGGGGCACGCTGGGTATTTTGAAAATACCCGAAACATTCTAGTAATAAAAAGTTTTTGTAGATTCTGGTAATATTACCTAAAATGAGTACCATTCGAGTAGTTCACCCAAAAAATAAACAAAAGAGATAAGAGCTTTCAACTTGGCAAGATGAATCGCATGGTTTTAGGAGTCGTTATGATCGGAGCAACTCTTCTGCTTATGTCCTTAGGTATTATGATGATTGGGGCAAGTCTTCTACTTTTAATCATATCACATCAAGTGTTTCCCAACTTGCGAAGATTTGTACCAGGTACATTCTTACTTATATCTTTTGGTTAGACTGATACTCGTTTTTTTTTTCTCATATATTTATCCTTAATTGAAACTTAAAGAATCACTAACCTTCCAGACTATCATTAGAGTTTACTCCACTGTAATTAAGAAGAACCATAGTTAGATAAGCTATTGTACATTTAGAACAAAGATTTGTTGTAATCATCGTGCGTTTACACTAAAGTTATGTTACACTTTGTTTTTATTACCTATATATATTACTTAGCTGTAGTCTTTTTCATTTTACATTTTTGCAGATATCAAAACGTTTACTGATATGCTTCGCCTGGCATTACAAGGTGAATACATTTCACCAGCAACTTTGTTTTGAATGATGAAAGTATCAGTTACAAGTAAAAAATATACTGGATTCTAAGTCACACAGTGTATAATAATGTTAACTTTTCCTTTTGATTTAACAAAGACACCCTATTTGATAGTAGCCTAGGAGATGAATTCCGGAAAGAAGATGTTCAAGATGATTTCGATGACGAATGGTCAGACACAACATCTCGACGCAGACGCGGAATTCACGAGGTCCAGGAGACAATGATCCGCCGTCCTAAGGAAGTAGTGGAGTATTCGGAACCACATCCCAAAAAACCGTATTATGAAGCGGTTAAACCGAAAGAGCTGAAAAAACCCGAACCTCACAGTTATTTTGATTATTTACCTTACCACTGTGCACCCGATCCCAAGGAATCAAAAAGTCAAGAACCCAAAGATCCAGAAAAACCACCCAAATTTTGGGAAACACCCAAACCACAGGCGCAAAAACCTTTCCCAGCGCCACAACCAAGACTGCCAGAAAAACCCTACAAATTTGTGGATACATACAACAAGATAAAAACTTTCGATTTAACAGACCAAACGGGAGACAGCGATTCCAACTAATCAACTTGTAGTTGAGACGAGAGCAATGGATTGTGATATGAGCAAGCTGGCGATCAGTCCGGGGAAGAAAAGTTTTACTCTTTTTCATTAAGTCTCTTCAGTTATTTTCTCATAAGTTAGTAATATATCACCAGTTTACGTTTTTCCTTTTTCCACATGAGTTCATGATTCCAACTTTGTTTCTTTGTATTGCTACTTTTATTTAATGTAAGCTGATTAGTTTAAATAACCTAGCTACATGGTATCAAATCAGACGACTATGAATTTCGCGGTCACTCTCCTCTTCTTCTTCTTGCATTTCTCTTTGCTTTCTTCTCAGCCATGACTGCTGCCTCGTACCAGGTTTTTCTATACATCAAAATATTAATTCCATAGAATGTATTGAATTAATGAGAATTGAACAACGATGTATCTATCCAATGAGAGTTCATGCTAGATGAGTTTTGTGAACTAAATGAACTTGTTTGATGATGTGAATTTGTCTATGAGACTACAAATGTAAGCTTAGTTATTAATTAATTAGTGAAATTTTATGATTGATTCTTTGACAGATGATCAATCTAATTTGTGTTACATGTTTAAGAATGGTGTTTCATTGTTGAGTTTCCTATTCCACTGTCTCATCAATTACTTTTGATCTTTTATTTATCATATGACCCAATGCACTTTATTTTATAAGGTCAATAGTTATTTCTTTGCATTTTGTTTATAAGTCTAAGGATAAAAATCAGTCTTTTTGTTTAGCTAAAAAACGACTCTCATAAACCTTAGTGTACCTTTAGTCCTTTTAAATTAGACTCTCAATATAATACGACACTCTTCATCGTGCCCTTGCGATTAAAGTATATCAAACTAATACTTGAGCAATCAAGGTGGCGTCCCTACCGATGGCCAAATGCATTACCTAAAAATTTATGATTAGTTTCTAGAGAAAAAGGTAATATAAATTGTGAATAATGAGAAATGAGATTTATGTAATCTAAATTTGTATGACCTTATTTTAATAAAACAGGAGAAATTATTAATTAGAAGAAAAAAAAAAGAAATCAATTTTTTGTTTTAAAAAGAAGTAAATATACATTCAAATTAATGGCTACAATTTTTGATATTTTAAAGAATGTATTTTTGGTTTTTAAATGTATATATGAGTACTACTATTTTTACAAATTTAATTAGACATTAGATTTTATAATATTAAATTTGAATGTTTGTAAAACTAGATGTTAACAAAAAAGGTGCACATTGTTATATTTGAAAAATAACAAATAGTTTTAATTTATTTTATGAATTTCGAATGCAATCTGTAATGGTATGAATGTAATTAGAACTAACTAATGAGGATTATTTGCTAAAGGACAATGCTTGGGTGAACCACTCTTATTCACCCCCTCTTAGTTAAGGAAACAAATTATTGATTAAAGAAACAAAATCTGTATATCAATTAATTTTAAAATTATTAATTCTAAAAATTATATTATAGTTTTAAATTATAACATCTAAATCCAAATCACTCTTTTTATAAACCCAAATTAAAATACATTTTTTTAATTGTAAAATCTAAACCCTAACCACTATTTTATAAATCCAACTGACATATAATTTTGTTTAATTATAAAATCTAAACCCTAACCACACTTTTATAAACACAAACCGACATATAATTTCGTTTAATTATAAAATCTAAACCCTAAACTCTAACCACTCTTTTGTAAACCCAAACCGACATATAATTTTGTTTGATTATAAAATCTAAACCCTAACCACTCTTTTGTAAATCCAAACCGACATATAATTTTATTTAATTGTAAAATCTAAACCCTAAACTCTAACCATTTGTTTGTAAACCCAAACCGACATATAATTTTGTTGAATTGTAAAATCTAAACCCTAACCACTCTTTTGTTAACCCAAACCAAAGTATAATTTCGTTTAATTGTAAAATCTAAACTCTAATCATTCTTTTATAAACCCAAACCGACATATCATTTTTTATTATTAAGTTAGACCCTAATCCTCATTTATAAACCTAAACCAACATAATTTCCTGTATAAAAAATTTACAGAATTGGTTTCCTTAACTTGTTTTGTCTTTTTATTTTAAATTTGATTTATTTTATATTTTATGACATGACATGGCGTTTTGTTGTATTTTGATTGGTTAATTAAGAATGGGTAAATAAGAGCGGTTCATCCCTAAAAGTGAATCCAAGAATTTTTCTTTGCTAAAATGTGTTTCGAGCTCGTGACGTCTCCAAGAAGTAATCATCACTCAATCTTCTTAGGTGGATTCTAGAACTCACAAATCTTACTCCGCCAATTAGGGATGTTAATTAACTACTAACTGTAATTTAATCAACTATGTTTACAAAACGAGGAATCCTAACTATTTCAGGCCAAGAACGCATGAAGACATGAATACTATTAGATGGTCTTAGTTCAAATCACTCCATGGCTCATATTTTGATTAGCCATATATGGTAGAAATTCTACTCGCACAAAACTAGATGGGGGAGAAAAGATTCGCTCTTTTGGAGGGTCCCTACCCTAGATTCAGTTCAAGTGATCAATAGCAATGAAATAATCAACAAGAACACGTTCAGGCAAAGAATCTTAATGATATAATGATAATCGAAATGTAACTGATATATCATGGTTTTTGTGGTTTTTAACCATGATATAAGTGTGCTTTTTGAGTCTTTTGATTTGTTTTCTAGGTTGTTTTTGAGTCTTTATAGGATTAGGTACTCAATGGCACGGATGGAACACAAATGAGCTAAAAGAAGATGATTTGGAGCATAATCAAAGCAATGAAGGCTGATCAACGAAGTTTGGAGACGAGATGAAGAGTATGCATCGACCGATGCAACATCAGCATCGATCGATGCAGATGTCACAAAGTCAAACGGAAGTCGTCCCACAAGCTTTAGAAGATTTACAAAATTTGCCCAAGTTTTCCTTATTTGCAATTAAGGCCCAAGACGTGTTTTAGGAGTATAAATAGGAATTTTATGGTCATTGTTTAGACCTAAGTTATTTTCTAGCAATTTTCTAGCCACCTTTTGATTGAGAGCTTTTTGGGAGAGATAGATCTGATTTCATCTGTAGAGAGAAGATTCTTGAACTCCCTTCTTATTTTCTTAATACCATTGCTTATTATTCGAAAAGATGTCTTGTTCTTTATTAAACATGTCATGAGTAGTTTGCTTGTTAGGTTTAGGGTTTTTCATAGGGTTTTTATGGTTTATTAGATCTGATAATTTTAGGATTCATTATCTTGCTAGATCTTCATCTTAGGTTGTTCTTCATATTAATTCTTGATTGATCACCTAGAATTAATACTTTAGGAAAATAAATTGATATGAGAATATAATTGATTTTCCTGATAAAACCTTTTGATGAGCAAAGTTATTTCTTGCAAAGAGATTTGATTTAATAATTTTGTGAACAATCTAAACTTGTTTTTAAAAGCTGATTTATTACCTAGAATTTTAGCAAAGAGATTTGGATTTTCTGGTTTTAAATTTAGAATATAATTGCAGTGAGAACTGAATTATTTTACAACTGTGTTTAGAGTTCTAGATCTGAATTTGAATTGTTTGAATCCTAATTATTTGATTGATTTAATATCCATAAATTCCTGAGAATTTCCCTAGGCCTAGCTCTTTGATCCTTTGAATTTACAACACTTTTTAATTCTGTTTTCTGCATTGTTTTTAATTTAATATTTTTGATTTAGCATAATTAAAAGAATAATAAGTCTATTGTGTGAACTTGAGTCTCTGTGGATTCGACCCCTAGAGTATTACAACTGCAAGGCTGTTAGTACCATTAGGGTATTACAATTTGAGCATATCAAATTTTGGCGTCGTTGCCGGGGACTCTTTTGATTCACCATTAGATTAAAATCTTTGATTTTGTCTAAATTTTTCTTTTTCTGTTTTACTTACACGCTTTTGTTTATTTTCTCTTGTGTGTTTCAGGTACATGCCTAAGCCTAGCACCAGGAAAAATCCTACTGGTCCAGTTGTTAAGCTTACCAACCAAGAGTTAGGACAACTAGAGCGTGAGAACACCAAAGCAGCCAAATCAACAAAGATGGTCAACCCAATCATATTGAGACCAGATGCGGCTGGAGTTTTGAGAGATCAAGAGGGTCATGTGCGCAACGAGCAAGGCCAGAAACTGAATGCTGAAGGACAGGTTATTGAGGAAGAACCTGCTGTCGTCGGTGAGAATGCAGATGGCGTCGATCGACGCAATGTCGGCATCGGTCGACGCAACCAGAAGGCATCGATCGACGCATAGTTGGCATCGATCGACGCATTCGGGGCTGGTGCGAACGGAGAACAGAACCTTCAGCCAAGACGGGACAACAATGGAGAGCTTGTCAAGACTCTTGCGGACTTCAACAGACCAGACTTATTTTATGAAAATCGTTCCGCAATTGTCCCTCCTCCATTCCCAAGGAATGACTTTGAGCTGAAGCCTGCCTACTTCGCTCTTGTTGGACAAAGGCCATTCCAGAATCTGCCAAATGAGAAGCCTCTAGATCACATAGAGCACTTTGAGGACATTGTCACTAGCATCAAGGCTAATGGAGTCACGAAGACTACCTCTACTGCAAGCTTTTCCCCTACTCTCTAGCTGGGGAAGCTTCTCATTGGCTAAGGCAGCTGAAGCCAGGATCTCTGACAACCTGGCATGACATCAAGGTGGCATTCTTGAATCACTTTTATGATGATGCTATGTCTGATGAGCTGAGGATCAAGCTTTCCACCTTTAGACAAGGTCCTACTGAATCTTACAAAGCTGCTTGGGTGAGATTTAAGGCATACCAGAGAGACTGTCCACATCATGGGTTCTCAGAGGTGCAGCTGATTAGTATCTTCTTCAGCGGGATTGACTGGAGGTATCAAATGGCTTTGGATGCAGCTAGTGATGGGAACTTCAAAACAAGGTACCCAGATGAGGCAGAACAGTTGATAGAAAGGCTAGCATCAAGCAACAGTACCAAGAACGCAGACTTGGAGCGGAGAAGAGCACATGAAGGGTATGATCCCAATCAGTTTGCTACAGTGAATGCCAAGCTAGACACTTTGCTGAAGAAGTCTGTACACTTTGCTGAAGATGTTGAGGTTTTTGAGCCAGAGCCACAGAATGTAGAAGAAGATGTCAACTTTGTGTATGGTAATCAGGGTCAAAAGTTTGGAAATCAGCAAGGCAACAGGTCTTTCAGTGGAAACAACCAGCGCAATAACTATCAGTCCAATCCTACAGGCTACATTCCTAAGCAAGACTATCGAAGCAGCAGCAGAACAGTGGTTACACCAGGACTTATGGCAACTCCTCTTACCAATCTCCTCCTCCTAAGACAACTGAGAGTAGGATGGAAGCAATGCTTGAGCAAATTCTTCAGGGACAAGAGCAGTTGACAGTAACATTCAATGGAAAGATTGACAATGTCTATACTGAGCTTACTGGCAAGTTTGATTCATTGAATGTTCAAGTTAAGAAATTGGAGAGCCAAGTTGCACAAACTGCTGGAGCTGTGAAGAGACAAGAAGGATACTTGCCATCAAGAACTGAATCCAACCCTAAGCATTCCTGCAATGCTGTGACCTTAAGGAGTGGTAAGCAGTTACAGTCAGAAGCTGAGAAGAAGCAGAACAAAATTTCAGGAACTGATCGATGAGGATGATGAGTTTGATGATCCGGAACCTGAATCGATCGATGCAGCTGCAAAGCATCGATCGACGCAACCTTCGAAGTCGTAGAAGACTTGACTTCGCGAGATAGCATCGACCGATGCAAGACAAGCATCGACCGATGCAATGTCGAGATCGAGAAGGAAGTTACGAAAGCTCCTGTTCCTGTTGCTGAGAGAGTGTACAAGCCTAGAGTTCCTTTTCCCAAGAACCCAAGGAAGTCTAAGCAGGAGCTTGATGATGCTAAGTGCAAGGCTATGATGGATAAGCTTGTTATTGAGTTACCATTGGTTGATGCAGTTAAGACTTCTCCAATGCTAAGGAGATATGTCAAGAGAATGGTAACCAAAGATTTGAATGCTGAGCAGGGGTGATGATGATTTCAGCTCAAATCAGTGCCATCATTCAGAACAAAATTCCAGAAAAGCTTCCTGATCCAGGTAGTTTTGTTCTTGATTGCACAATCTTCAATGAGAGGTTTGCTAGATCTTTGTGTGATCTTGGTTCCAGTGTCAACTTAATGCCTAGATCAGTAGCACTCAGTCTTGGTATGACAGATTTCCAACCCACAAAGATTACTCTGATACTTGCTGACCGATCATTCCGCATTCCTGATGGTATCCTTGAAGATGTTCCAATTAAGATTGGTGATTGTTTGATACCTACTGATTTTGTGGTCTTGAAGTATGAAGAAGAGCCTAAGGATCCTCTAATTCTGGGAAGATCATTCTTAGCTACTGCTGGTGCTATTATTGATGTCAAGAAAGGACAGATTGGCCTTAATGTTGGAGATTTGCAGATGCGTTTTGACATGGATAAGCTGGTTAAGAGGCCAACAATAGATGGTCAAACTTTTTATGTGGATACATTGTCTAATCTTGCTGAAGAGATTTTCAAGGAGCTGCATCCTGAAGATCCTCTTGAGAGAGCATTGGTTGCTTCTACTGAAGAAGCTAAGCATTTGGATGACATTGCTGCTGGGTATGTCAAGCTGCTAGATGCTAATGAGCAAGTGAAGAAGTTGGTTGCACAAGAGGAACTGGTTTGCACTTCTTCACAAGCTGAAAAACTATCAGATTGGAGCCTTGAGAAAGCTCCAAAGTTGGATCTAAAGCCACTTCCTGCAGGCTTAAGGTATGCATTTCTAGGTGAGAATTCTTCCTATCCTGTTATTGTTAATGCTTCCTTAAACAACGCAGAGCTCACTTTACTGCTAAGCAAGCTGCGCAAGTTTCGCAAAGCTCTTGGCTATTCTCTTGATGATATTGCAGGGATTTCTCCGGATTTGTGCATGCATAGGATTCATCTTGAGGAAGGAGCTAAGACATCTATTGAACACCAGAGGAGGCTGAATCCGAATCTGCAAGATGTTGTCAAGAAGGAGATCATGAAGCTGCTGAATGCCGGGATTATCTACCCAATATCTGACAGCAAATGGGTGAGTCCAGTTCATGTTGTTCCTAAGAAGGGTGGAGTTACAGTAGTGAAGAATGACAAGAATGAGCTGATTCCGACAAGGACAATCACTGGACACCGGATGTGCATTGATTACAGAAAGCTGAATGCCGCAACAAGGAAAGATCACTTCCCGCTACCCTTCATTGATCAGATGCTTGAGAGGTTGGCTAACCATCCATACTACTGCTTTTGGATGGTTACTCCGGGTTTTTCCAGATTCCAATTCATCCCGATGACCAGGAGAAGACAACTTTCACTTGCCCATATGGTACTTTCGCATATCGCAGAATGCCTTTTGGTCTCTGTAATGCTCCTGCAACATTTCGAGATGTATGATGTCCATCTTCACAGACATGATTGAAGATTACATGGAGGTTTTCATGGATGATTTTTCTGTTTATGGGTCTTCATTCAAGAGCTGTTTGGATAATCTTTGCAAAGTGCTAGCTAGATGTGAGGAGAAGCACTTAGTTCTTAATTGGGAGAAATGCCATTTTATGGTTAGAGATGGTATAGTGCTTGGTCACAGAGTTTCAGAGGCTGGTATTGAAGTGGATCGCGCTAAGATAGAAGTGATGACAAGTCTTCAACCCCCAGATAGTGTGAAGTTGGTAAGGAGTTTTCTTGGACATGCTGGTTTCTACAGACGCTTCATCAAGGATTTCAGTAAGATAGCCAGACCACTTTCAGCTCTATTATGCAAGGATGTCAAGTTTGAGTTCACTGATGAATGCCGTTTAGCTTTTGAACGGATTAAGCAAGAGCTTGTGAGTGCTCCTATTGTTCAACCACCAGACTGGGATTTACCTTTTGAGGTAATGTGTGATGCCAGTGATTTTGCAGTAGGAGCAGTGCTAGGACAAAGGAAGGACAAGAAACTTCATGTTATATACTATGCTAGTAGGACACTTGATGATGCTCAAAGGAATTATGCAACAACAGAGAAGGAGCTGTTAGCAGTAGTGTTTGCTTTTGAGAAGTTTCGTTCTTACTTGGTTGGATCAAAGGTAATAGTTCATACAGATCATGCTGCACTCAAATACTTGATGCAGAAAAAGGATGCCAAGCCAAGGTTACTAAGATGGATTCTTCTTCTTCAAGAGTTTGACATTGAGGTTAAGGACAAGAAGGGGATTGAGAATGGAGTAGCTGATCATTTATCCAGGATTAAGATAGAAGATGATGTTCCAATTCATGATTCACTGCCAGAGGAGAATGTCTACTTTGTTGATGTTGGTTCTCAAGCTACTTTGTCTCGTCAAGATTTGCAGACTCTTGGCAGTGCATCGATCGACACATACGGTGCATCGATCGATGCTACATCTCGATACGAACAGAATTTGGCGAATGCATCGACCGATGCACTGTCATGCATCGATCGACGCTTGGTTCAGGAATCATCGGGTTACGAGTTTGATGACAATGTGGCTGCTGTAACTTCTACTGATCAACCATGGTATGCTGATATCGCGAATTACCTTGCTGCAGAGGTGGAACCAGACAAGTTTACAGGATATGCTAAGAAGAAGTTCTTGAGAGAGGAGATACTATTGGGATGAACCATACTTGTATAAGCATTGTTCAGATGGAGTTTACAGGAGATGTCTAGCTGAGACTGAGGTTCCTGATGTGTTGTTTCATTGCCATGGATCAGACTATGCTGGACATTTTGCTACTTACAAGACAGTGTCCAAAGTTCTTCAAGCAGGGTTTTGGTGGCCAACAATGTTTAAGGATGCTCATGAGTTTGTATCTAGATGTGATGCTTGTCAAAGAAGAGGACAGATTAGTAAGAGACATGAGATGCCACAAAATTTCATCCTTGAGGTTGAAGTTTTTGATTGTTGGGGCATTGATTTTATGGGACCATTCCCTTCTTCTTACAAGAACAACTACATCCTTGTGGCTGTTGACTATGTCTCCAAGTGGGTTGAAGCTATTGCAAGTCCCAAGAATGATTCTGCTGTGGTTGTTAAGCTGTTTAAGACCATTATCTTTCCAAGGTTTGGAGTGCCACGGATTGTCATTAGTGATGGAGGTAAACACTTTATCAATAAAGTGTTTGATAAGTTGTTGAAGAAATATGGAGTTCAACATAGAGTAGCCAGTCCATATCATCCTCAGACTAGTGGACAAGTTGAGGTTTCCAACAGGCAGATTAAGGAGATTTTGGAGAAAACTGTGGGTGTTACAAGGAAAGATTGGGCTATAAAGCTTGATGATGCACTTTGGGCCTACAGAACTGCATATAAGACACCACTTGGCACTACTCCTTTTCATCTGCTTTATGGGAAAGCATGTCATCTTCCGGTGGAGCTAGAGCACAAGGCAGCTTGGGCTGTTAAATTGCTGAATTTTGATGCCAAGACAGCTTCGAGAGAAGGTTAGTTCAGCTGAATGAGTTGGATGAGTTTAGACATCATGCATTTGAGAACTCTAAGCTTTACAAGGAGAGAACCAAGGCTTATCATGATAAGAAGATCATCTCCAGAAACTTTGAGCCTAATGATCAGGTACTGCTGTACAACTCTCGCTTGAAGCTGTTTCTGGAAAACTTCGTTCTCGCTGGTCCGGACCTTTCACTATCCAAGAAGTCCGCCCCTATGGAGCTATTGTGCTGCTTAATTCCAAGGGGAGAAGTTTACTGTCAATGGACAGAGGGTGAAACACTATTGGGCTGAAGCCAAGATCCCGACGGACACATTGTGCGTTTGGATGATGCACCTTCTGCCTAAACTGTTGCCAAGTCAAGCTAATGACTTAAAACAAGCGCTGAGTGGGAGGCAACCCACTGGTAGGATTTAATTATTTTGAATTTTGTTTTTATTTTTAGGATTTACTAACATATTAATTTTGAGTTTTGAGTTTAAGTGATGCAGAAATCGTATGAGGAAACAACGGACGTGGCTCTGCATCGATCGACACATTTGGTGCATCGGTCGATGCAAAGTTCGATAAGTTAATGGATCAGAGGGTTTAACGGGCTGATGGATTTGGGAAATCGAATTGGAAGTGGGCCGGACCGAAGCCCAGTTGCATCGACCAACACTTGCATCGACCGATGCAACCTCTGCATCGATCGATGCAACTAACCCTAAAATCGCGATTAAGACTTTTCACTTCGTCTTCTTCGCCACTTCCGTCTGAAATTAAAAACGGGAAGAACAAAACTTCGATCGACCATATCTCCCTCGTTTCTTCACCAAATCCGACGATTCAAGGCTCTATTTGCTGGGTTTTTGCTCCTCTAATCGATCCTCACAATTTCTTTGCGATTTGGAGCAATGTCGACCGCTCGACGAACAAAGAGAGCTCGCCCTTCCAATTCCGCCGCCTCTCAAGCTCGCCGGACCGACCTCCCACCGCCGGCGGTTCCTCCTCCAGCTCCACTGAGACCAATCCAACCACTTCCAGCTCTTGATGCACCATTTCAAGCTAATTGTCAAGAACCATGGCCAAAAAGAGAAAGACAAAGGATTCTACCACAGCATGATTGGCCAGGAAGTCCACTTGAAGAGATTAGGAAGACTGAGTACATCAACAGACCGCTACTTGATGTTTGGGGAGACTATGAGACAATGTTCTACAATGCTTGGCTTAAGGTTGAGATTCTGCCGACTCGGTTTGTTGATCCTGTGACTATGCAGCGGCTTGGAATTCATGATGAGGTATTGAGGATTCTGGATAAGATTGGACTTGGGACCATGTGCACTCACCATTATGACTTGTATCCGGAGCTGGTCCGGCAGTTCATGGCTTCAGTCCGCCTTCTGTACCAGAACGAGCAGGTCCCGAAAGCTAGTGAAGGAAGGCTGTCTTTCTTCATTAGAGGAGTTCGGTATGAGATTTCTTTACCTGATCTTTGTGACATTTACGGTTTTAGCAGAGAGCCAGAGGAAGTTTCACTTCCCGCAGAGTTTGTAGATGTCTCGCACCTTTGGTCTTACTTTGGAACTGGTGATTATGATTCCCGACGTTCTACTATGACTGATGTGAGGCATCCGGTGGTCAGGTACGTTCTTAGAGCCATAGCCAACACTATTTTGTGTAAGATGGAGGCTGGGAAGATGAGAGTGAGTGAGTTGTACTTGTTGGCATATGGGATTTATGATTTGATGGCTGAGGATGATAGATGGGTTGATCCTGAGAGGGTTAACTATGGTGCAGTGTTTGCTGATCACTTGATCTCTCTGAAGGTCAAGGCTTTTGGGCGTGGGAAGAGAGAGTTTGTAGGGAGTCTGCTTACTCCTATCTTTCAGAGACTGCGTATTGCTACTGATTCTGTTTCTGTTAGTACTGAGAGGAGTGTTATTGATGAGAAGCATTTGAGGAGCTCTACTTGGATGAAGAGGAAGATGCTTTGGCGTTTTTGTGATTCTACTGGTTTTCATCTGATCAGGTTACCGCGACCAGACCTCACCACTTTTGGAGAGGATGCCGAGCTGTTACGTTTTCTTCCTCCTGCCACTGATTTTGTTATACCATCACCTTCCCGTCATGAGAGTGCTGCTGCTGCTGATGATCACCCTGCTGGGGGTTTTGAGATTGGTTCTTCATCTGGCACTGCGGCATTTGAGTTTCCTGTTTTTCCTGAGCCACCGCAGCCTTCTCGTACTATGAGCCAGGGAGACTACCAGGAGTACCAGACATCCACCATGCGTACCTTCTGGAACGCGATTTCTCGATTTGCTTGCTTCCGTCCCACTAGGCGCAGATCCCGATCCCGTTCTCGTTCCCCTCCCCTTGCTGGAGCTAGTGGTAGTGATGCTGATGGTGATGCTAGTTCTGAGGGTTGATCCTACTTCTGTTTACGGTTTCTTTTATCCTTTTTCTCTTTCACTTTGAGTCATTTTTATGTTTCCTTGAGTCAGTTTGTCATTTGTTTCAGTTTGAACTTGTATTGCATTATGAACCATTATCTATCATGTTGCATTTAATGTTGTGTTTGAGTGATTCTTAACAGTGCTGACGTCCATGAGAGAAACACAACTAACATGCAACTAACAGGATACGTCGGACTCTTGCACGATTTTGGTTCTGCATCGATCGATGCAGGCTCTGCATCGGTCGACACGAGGCTAACAATTGGTAACACGAAACTGATTCATATGTTTACTACTTTTTCAATTTGAATTTTCTTTCTTAGTCAATCTTAGACTTGATAACACTGGGGACAGTGTTGTTTAAGTCTGGGGAGGCAGTTACTAACAGTTACTAACTATGTTTTTGTTTCAAAAAAAAAAAAAAAAAAAAAATGGTTTTATTGAGTCAAAATTTTGTTGGGAACTATGATTTTTCTTTTTAGTGTACTGCCTTGGTTGATTAATGCTGCAGATTGAATCCACAAATCCGACTGATGAAAAATCCAATGGCTGACCAGTGAACCAGAGACATCCAAATTTCCAACAGAATCCATAAAAGCTTGAGGTAATTTCTGTACTTTTCTTTTTAACTCATCAAGGAGATTGATTTTCATAGAGCTTGACTCCTTGTTCATACCTGACAAGTAAGACTTTAGAAAAGAAAAAAATTTGGTACTCCTCTCCCTTATTTAAATTTAAAATCCTGAGAGCTTTGTTTAGAAAAAAAAAAAAAAAAAAAAAAGAAGAATAAAAGATGAAATGATTTTGATCAGTTTAGAGAGGTAGGTAAATTACCTGTGACCTCATTATTCTACTCTTAAGTCAAATGATCACACAAAGCTTGGAAGCGAGGGGTAGGTAAATTACCGATGACCCCATTATTCGCCTACACCTTTGATAAAAAGAAGATAAAAAAAAACAGAAAACAAAGCAAAGCTGTGGAAGATTAAAAAGAATAAGTCGGGGAGAGAAAGAGTACCACATGTGGTAAAAGATAAGTCTTGCTTGTTATGGTATTGTACGGGAATGAGTCTAGAAGGTTCTTGATATTGATCAAATTGATGAGACCCACCAATGAAGGCTTAATGGAGGAAGTAGTGGAGTTTGGTTTGAATTTGGGATGCTATGAAAGTCAACGGAGAAGTACATGGTGGTTCGATTTGGATTTATCTGCTAAGCATGTGGATTAAGGTTTGGATGATCATGGCATTACTTTAAAAAGAAAATGAGTTTCTGTGTTTTCAAACCTCTTTCACAGATCTAAGTTTCTGTTTTGCTTGAGGGCAAGCAAAGGCTAAGTCTGGGGGAGTTGATATATCATGGTTTTTGTGGTTTTTAACCATGATATAAGTGTGCTTTTTGAGTCTTTTGATTTGTTTTCTAGGTTGTTTTTGAGTCTTTATAGGATTAGGTACTCAATGGCACGGATGGAACACAAATGAGCTAAAAGAAGATGATATGGAGCATAATCAAAGCAACTCAGGCTGATCAACGAAGTTTGGAGACGAGATGAAGAGTATGCATCGACCGATGCAACATCAGCATCGATCGATGCAGATGTCACAAAGTCAAACGGAAGTCGTCCCACAAGCTTTAGAAGATTTACAAAATTTGCCCAAGTTTTCCTTATTTGCAATTAAGGCCCAAGACGTGTTTTAGGAGTATAAATAGGAATTTTATGGTCATTGTTTAGACCTAAGTTATTTTCTAGCAATTTTCTAGCCACCTTTTGATTGAGAGCTTTTTGGGAGAGATAGATCTGATTTCATCTGTAGAGAGAAGATTCCTGAACTCCCTTCTTATTTTCTTAATACCATTGCTTATTATTCAGAAAAGATGTCTTGTTCTTTATTAAACATGTCTGAGTAGTTTGCTTGTTAGGTTTAGGGTTTTTCATAGGGTTTTTATGGTTCATTAGATCTGATAATTTTAGGATTCATTATCTTGCTAGATCTTCATCTTAGGTTGTTCTTCATATTAATTCTTGATTGATCACCTAGAATTAATACTTTAGGAAAATAAATTGATATGAGAATATAATTGATTTTCCTGATAAAACCTTTTGATGAGCAAAATTATTTCTTGCAAAGAGATTTGATTTAATAATTTTGTGAACAATCTAAACTTGTTTTTAAAAGCTGATTTATTACCTAGAATTTTAGCAAAGAGATTTGGATTTTCTGGTTTTAAATTTAGAATATAATTGCAGTGAGAACTGAATTATTTTACAACTGTGTTTAGAGTTCTAGATCTGAATTTGAATTGTTTGAATCCTAATTATTTGATTGATTTAATATCCATAAATTCCTGAGAATTTCCCTAGGCCTAGCTCTTTGATCCTTTGAATTTACAACACTTTTTAATTCTGTTTTCTGCATTGTTTTTAATTTAATATTTTTGATTTAGCATAATTAAAAGAATAATAAGTCTATTGTGTGAACTTGAGTCTCTGTGGATTCGACCCCTAGAGTATTACAACTGCAAGGCTGTTAGTACCATTAGGGTATTACAATTTGAGCATATCAGTAACAACCAAGCGTTAATACATGTAAAAGATCCCCTTCAAACCACCACACTAAACCGAACAATACATGTAAACTAAAACAATACACATCACATGATAAAGCAAACTAAAACAATACATGTAAAAGAATGCATAATCGAATATGAGAAGTAAAAGGGTCTTACCTAATTTTTATGTACCAGTAGAGTGAAGTAATATCTCACTTAAACTTATGGAAATCGAAATCAAAGCGTAAAAAGTGGAGAAACAAAACAAGAGATGAAATCGATGGAGGCTTGGAGCTTGGACATCAAAGTCTTATCTCTGGGGGTTGTTGGGATGGCTCTCTCTTCCATGGTTACAAAAGGACCTATATGTATAGTGTTGAAGGCATAATATTTTAGGTATAGGGCTTCTCAGGTCATAATAATGGAAGTGATGTCGTTTTAGGTTTAAAGAGGCGTAGATGGCTCGAGCGCGGAACCATGAGCTGCTGGCGTGCTGAGGAATGCTGGGAGTGCGGAACTGCTTCACTTGGTGCGTTGGGGATCTCCTGGAGCAAGTCAAGTTCTATTATGACGCGTTCAGACGTGTCTCTTTTGAAATGGGAACTGACTAACTCAACTTTAAGGCAATTAATCTTGTCTCTTTTACCTTTCCAACGATACTAAAAACATTCAATTTGGTTATCAGGAAGGTTTCTAAAAGTTATTTTTACATTTTTTTTTTCAATTAATTATATTTATATTTAAACTTAATGGGCCTTCCTAAAAAAATTGGGCTTGGCCTTTGGAATACAAACAATAGTCCAACGGATACAAAAAAAGGAAATGACACCGATGCCATCGCCGGAAAGGAGGATCGGATCCTGCTGAAAGACCTAAGATAGATGCTCGAATTGTATCGCCGGTGGTTGCAAGATCGACGGCGTTGGCGGCTTCACCAGGTCGAATCCCATGACGGAAGCAACCAAGAACCGTCAGGTTTTCTTCTCCGGCGAGACCACCTGACCTGCTACAAATCTTCCGGCCAGTACAAACAACCGATCTCAGGCTCCGCGAAATCATGTCCCGTTCCTAGCAACCTGCTCACTCAGATCTAACATCCCCCTTCTAGCTCCGGCAGCATCGCTTCCTTTAGGTTGTTAATCTTTAATCCGGTCCGGTGTAGACAATCCTGTGGCGGTTTACAGACGATGGTGGCTCAATCTATCCTTCATATCCCGGAATCCCACAAGTGCCCAGAAGTTGCCAACCTCCATGGTTAACCACCATGACAACGCAGCTCAACCCTCATGACTCCCAGCCGAATTCCGCCGCAAGCCGCAGCTTGGATTTGGCGGATGAGCCCTAAGAAAACTCCACCGCGAGCCACCGTGACTTGATCAGGAGTTTCCCGATCCGCCAAAACGAAGCCACAGTAGCATCGATTGGGAGTCATAACCACACCTCAGCTGCCGGAGTAGAGAACCACCCACCTCTGTCTTCCTCTAGCAGATCCAAAGCCTACATGAAAGTGGCGGCCTCCTTACCTGTCAATCAAAGCCAAACCCATCCCGCAAAGCAGCGTCTTGGGTGGAGTGAGAAGATCCCTCACCACTCATCTAGAGCCATCAAACCCCCTAGAAAAAGAAGACCGACACACTAAGATTCCATACCAGATCCGCTAGCTCTAACCACGGATTCGATGCCGTCCTCAAGCATCTGCACCGAACCTTCACCAGCAGCCGCCACCAAAGGAATCTTGGCTTCACGCGCCGGGAAACTCATCGGAAACCACCAACCTGAGTGACCAGATCAAGACGGAGGACCACCTCACCGAAAGAGAGGGCGATGACAGAAGGAACAAGGAAGCTAAAAAAGAGGAGAAGAGACGCCCTCTCCGGCGCCAGAAAGGCTAACCGGAGAGGCAAGAACCCTAGATCTGAGAGTTGGTGTTTTTAGAGAGAAGGGAGAGAAAAAGATTTTAGAGAGAGAAAAAGCTTTACTTTTACATCTTGATTAGCACCGTTTGTTATTCATCGAAAAAAAGCAAAAATTGTATTCTCTCCTAGGCACGATAATCGAAGAACCCTCACCGCAAATCTCCTCCAACGTCGGCGAAGGAAAACTTTGCCGGTGTCGGGACTTAACCCAAATCTCTCCTCATTGTCTTTGCTCTCGTAGTTTAGTTTCTCTTTCGTTTTTGCTTAAGCTTTTGCTCCCCTCTTATCCCCTTTTAATCCTTCCCATCCCCATGCCTCCATTAGCCGATCTGCATTCAAAAGAGGACAGCCGCTGGCCGGAGTTCCACAGCTCCTTGCTGCTCCAAAACTCTTTCTCGGAGATGCGATTTGAAGATCAAATTTTTCTCAGATCTGGTTTTCGGAGCCCCCAAGAGGAGAGCTTCAACCAGGTTCCTTTGATGGCAGGAGTAGATCCGCTAGGACCATCAGATGCGCCTTGCCTGGTGGAGCTGTCGACGGCGCACAACGGTCTCCTCCCTTTGGTACCGATTTCCAGTACCAGAGATTTAAAGCTCTTAGGATTCCCTTCTGATGCATCAAGCCCCACTTTACACCCCCAACCACCTTCCCTTCCTTCACCGGAGATGCTCGAGACCCTAAATCTGACATCTACTCAACCTAGCCGCTGCGTTAACCCTCCCCTGCCCCCGACCGTGAAACGAGGCTTTCCGCTGTTGGGTCCAACTTTGCTCGGCCCGTTAAGGTTCTTGAGCACATTACCAACGGTTGTTTTTATCGACCTCCTCCTGCTGCTATCCAGGTTTGAGGAGAATTCTAATCCTCTCCACTCTAGCTAGTCTTTATGTGTGTGTGTGTTTATGGAACCATTTGTTCGAAGACTGCATTTGGAAAGTAAACCAACATTGCTGCTAGTTTGGCTAAGGATTATTGTAGGAAACCTGTTTTTAGATCCACATAGTGATTCTGGTCTTGAGGTTAAAGGCATGAATGAACTCGGCATTATGATCCAGACCTTACGGCGCTGTGATTACCGATGTTTCTTCAGGCCCCCTCTGTCATCATCTCATATACCTTTAGAGATCTATAATCTACAATGTATCAACTTTTTGAAGTACCCTCCCAAAAACTTGAAGTCCAGTGGCATTATGACCCCATCTCCTTGGAATGGGAGTTACCACTACAGCTTCCAGAGTTTTACACCGAATCCAGTCACCTCCTTCAACTCTCTACTTATCCTCTACACGAGTGTTATCAACCCTGCTCAAACTTTTAACAAAGCTACCTTTCGGGTAAACATCCTCACCCCGGTGAGTATCTCAGCTTTGGCTTCTTCAACACCGCTTGGTCTTCTTTACAAGACAGTGGCCACCTTTGCTTCCATCGACTTGTTCTTGGAAGTTGCTTCGTTATTGCTTGATCTCACAGGTTCCAACACCCTTGCTTGGTTTTGGTTCATGATATATCATGGTTTTTGTGGTTTTTAACCATGATATAAGGAGTCTTTTAGTGTCTTTTCATTTGTTTCTAGATTGTTTTTGAGTCTTTACAGGTTTTTAGCATGGAAGGAGCAAAGTGGAGCAATTTGGATCAGTTTGGAGCAATAATCCGCAAGAAAAGAACTTGGAGTCAGAACAGAGAGGGAGTGTCGATCGACAGTGCCTTAGCATCGATCGACACCCTCTTTAGGCGATGAAGAATCACAAATTTGGAAGTTTTACAAATCTGCCCCAAAGTTTTCCATATTTGCAACATAAGTCCCTGACGTGTTTTAGGACATATATATATAGTTTTTAGGTTTTCCAAACCCTTAAGTTGTATTCTATTAAGTTTTATTTTTCCTGCAACCCTGTGAGATTTTGAGAGCTTTTGGAGAGAGAGAGATCAGATCTGCTTTATAGAAAAGAATTCTTGAACTCCTTCTTATTCTTTTAATCTCTATTGCTTATTATTCAGAATCATGTCTTGTTCTTCATTGATTATGTCTGAGTAGTTTGCTTGTTAGGTTCAGGGTTTTTCACAGGGAGTTTATGAATTATTAGATCTGATTATTTAGGATTCATTATCTATCTAGATCTTCATCTTAGGTTGTTCTTCATATTAATCATTGATTGGCCATCTAGAATTAATACTTTAGGAAAATAAATTGATATGAGAATATAATTGTTTTCCTGATAAAACCTTTTAATGAGCAAAATTATTTCTTGCAAAGAGATTTGATTTAATAATTTTGTGAACAATCTAAACCTGATTTTATTGATGATTTTTAACCTAGAATTTTACAAAGAGATTTGGATTTTCTGGTTTTAAATTTAGATATTATTTGCAGTGAGAACTGATTTAATTTACAAAAGTGTTTAGAGTTCTAGATCTGTTCTTAATTGTTTGAATCCGAATTTATTGATTGATTTAATATTTCATAATTTCCTGAGAAATTCCCTAGGCCTAGCTTTTTGATCTTCTGAATTTACAACAACTTTTATTTAATATTTTGCATTGCTTTTATTTTAATTCAATTTAATCTGTTTAGCTTAATTATAAAACTCTATAATTTATTGTGTAGTCTTGAGTCCTTGTGGAATTCGACCCCTAAGTACTGCATTGATCTCTTAATTTGAGAGAGTAGCTCTAGGGTTAATTTGAGCATATCAAATTTTGGCGCCGTTGCCGGGGACTCTTTGATCTACTATTAGATTTGAGTTTTAGATTTTGTCTAAATTTTTCTTTTTATTTTCAAACTAACACGCTTTTGTTTTCTTCTCTCTTGTGTGTTTCAGGTGTATGCCTAATAAGCCTAACACAAGGAGCAACAAGACTGGTCCAATTCTGAAGCTTTCAAACCAAGAGTTGGGAAAACTTGAGCGTGAGAACAGAAAAGCAGCCAAATCTCTGAAGATGGTTAATACGATCATTCTGATGCGTGATGAGGCTGGTGTTTTGAGGGATCAAGAGGGTCATTTGCGCAATGAGCAGGGCCAAAAGCTTGATGCAAAAGGAAACGTGATTCCTGAACCTGTTGTCAACGAGCAGGCTGTTGTGAACCAGCAAGCTGGTGTCGTTGATGATCCGGATCTTGGTGTCGATCGACACCAACCAGGTGGCATCGATCGACACCCACCTGCAGACGTGCGTGGAGCTGCCAACCACGTACAGAACCCAGTTCGAAGACAGGACCAAAACCGGGATCTGATCAGGACCATTGCTACTACAACCGGGCTGATCTTGTGTATGAGAACCGGTCTGCTATTGTTCCTCCTCCATTCCAGAGGAACGATTTTGAGTTGAAACCTGCGTACTTTCAACTAGTTGGGCAAAGACCTTTCTCTGCTTTGCCTTATGAGAAGCCTCTGGACCATATTGAGCATTTTGAGGATCTTGTGACCAGTATCAAGGCTAATGGAGTGACTGAGGACTTCATATTCTGCAAGCTCTTCCCATACTCACTTGCAGGAGAGGCATCTCAGTGGTTGAAGCAGTTGCCAGCTGGATCTTTGACATCTTGGCAACAAGTCAAAGTGGCTTTCCTCAACCATTTCTATGATGATGCAATGTCAGATGAGTTGAGAGTCAAGCTATCCACTTTCAAGCAAAGACCAGATGAAGCTTTCAAGGCAGCTTGGGTGAGATTCAAAGCTTATCAGAGGGATTGTCCACACCATGGTTTTTCAAGGGTACAATTGCTGAGTATCTTTTTCAGAGGGTGTGACTGGAAGTATCAGTTAGCTTTGGATGCTGCAAGTCATGGGAATTTCAAAACAAGATTTTTCAGAAGATGCTGAAGTTTTGATTGAGAATTTGGCTTCTAGCAATAGCACTAAGGGAGCAGATGCTGAAAAGAAGAGATTGCATGGAAGATTTGATTCAAACCAGTTAGCTTCTGTTAATGCTAAGCTGGATTCAGTGCATAATCTCCTTATGGGTAAGAAATCTGTTCATTTTGCTGCTGAGGTTGAGACATATGAGCCAGAACCTGATCAAGGACACCAAGAGGAAGATGTGAACTATGTGTATGGGAATCAGGGACAGCGGTTTGGAAATCAGCAAGGCAATAGGTCTTACAGTGGGAACTCTTCAGGCTACACTTCCAAGCCAGAGTATCAGCAGCAACAACAGAGCAATGGCTATACAAGGACATATGGGAACTCATCTTATCAGTCTCCACCTCCTAAGAATTCTTCAGAGAGTAGAATGGAAGTCATGCTTGAGCAGCTTTTGCAAGGACAGGAGCAATTGACAGTGACATTCAATCGGAAGATTGACAATGTCTACTCTGAGCTGAATGGGAAGATAGAAGCATTAAACATTCATGTCAAGAAGTTAGAGAATCAGGTTATTCAGACTGTTGGGTCTGTCAAAAGACAAGAGGGTTTTCTTCTTGGAAGAACTGAGTCAAACCCCAAGCATGCTTGCAATGCCATATCAGTGAGAGATGAAGGTGATGGTGAAATTGCTTTTGCAGAAAAATAAGAGAAATCGACCAATCTCTTGGTTTCAGATGATGGTGTCGATCGACACCACCTGGGTGTCGGTCGACATTCCTCTCAGACGAACCCAGAAACTGCAAAATCTCAGGTTCCAGCTGCTGAAAGGGTCTACAAGCCTAAGGTTCCTTTTCCCAAGCCAAGAAAGTCTAAGCAAGAGATGGAGGAAGCTAGATGCAAAGCAATGATGGACAAGGTGATGATTGAGATGCCTTTAATTGATGCAGTAAAGCTTTCACCACCACTTAAGCGCTATGTCAAGAGAATGGTATCCAATGGTTTGAGCCCTGAAGAAGGAGCACTGCTTACTAAGGATGTTAGTGCAATTCTCTTGAACCAGCCTTCACAGAGGAAGAAAGAGAGGAAGCAGGAGGTGGTTGTCTCTAAGGAAGTGAGTGCAATCATTCAATGTAGGACTGCAAAGAAGTTACCAGATCCTGGAATCTTTGTTCTTGATTGCTCAATCTCCGCAGGAAGGTTTTCTCACTCACTTTGTGACCTTGGCTCTAGCATCAACTTGATGCCACATTCTGTTGCTGTGAGACTTGGGATGACAGAATTCAAGCCAACTCAGATTTCTCTTATCTTGGCTGATCGCTCCCGAAGAGCTCCTGAAGGTGTTTTAGAGGATATTCCAGTTAAGGTTGGCAACTTCATGATTCCCACTGACTTTGTGGTGCTGAAGTATGATCAAGAGCCTAAAGATCCTCTCATCTTAGGAAGATCTTTCTTGGCTACAGCTGGTGCCATCATTGATGTGAAGAAGGGACATATAGCACTGAATGTGGATGGCTTGAGTTTGAATTTTGAGATGGATAAGCTGAGGAGGGCTCCTACTATTGATGGACAGACTTTTTCTGTTGAAAAATTTTCTGCAACACGAGCATCAGGCTCAGTGTCGATCGATGCCACTATGAGGGTATCGATCGACACCCCTCCACGACCGCGACAAAGCTTGTCCAAAACTGATGCTCCAAGTCAGAAACCTGTTCCCAAACAGAAGAGTCATCAATCCACACTCCAGAGCCCTCAGGGAAGGCAAAGGTACACCTCTCCTTCTCCTAAACTTCCTCCTATCATCAATAAGAATTTCAAAGAGATAAAAACTGTTTTGCAGTTAACCAAGCCACGAGATTATCGTAGAGCGCTTGTTTCTTCTGTTGATGATTTTGCAGGACATAAGAGAGGAAAACCAATCCCTAAATCCCACCCTGGTCCTGTTCCTCACATCCTTGGCAAGCCTCATGCACCTAAAGCTTATACACCACCTTGGATGAAGAGGACTTCAATGCCATGTTTTGCTACTACGGATGCCTGAACTCCAATACAGTCAAGCTAATGACTGAAAACAAGCGCTTAGTGGGAGGCAACCCACTGGTAGGTTTTCTTTTTCTTTTGATTCTGATTTTTGTTTATTTTATTTCTATTTTTGCTTTCCTCTTACTTGATAACACTGGGACAGTGTTGTTTAAGTCTGGGGGAGGTTAGTTACTAACTATGTTTTCTGTTTTTGAGTTTCAGTTGTGTCAGTCAAAACCATAAAGTTTGAGTCAAATTTTTCAAATTTTTTTTTTATCTTTGGGAATTATGATCTTGACTAATGATTTCTCTTATTTGGCTAACACTCTAATGATTACTTGTTTATGCTTGATCTCAGAACTGAAGCTTAGAAAGACTATGAGCCTTATCAACAATCCTGAAAGCCCTTATTCAATGGATATCTGATTGATCTAACGTTGTCTCAACTTTTATCAGGATTTTAACCGGACTTAATCTCTTACTTTGGGGTTGGAAATCAGTGGACTAGACTTCTTCTTCAGGCCATACAAGACAGTGCAATTTTTCAAAGTATGTCTCCCCTCTCTCTTCCCTTCAGTGCTTTAAAAAAAAATCAGAAAAGAGAATAAAAGATGAGATGATTTTGATCAGTTTAGAGAGGTAGGTAAATTACCAGTGACCTCATTATTCTACTCTTGAGTCAAATGATCACACAAAGCTTGGAAGCGAGGGGTAGGTAAATTACCGATGACCCCGGTATTCGCTTACACCTTTGAAAAAAGAAAAAGAGAGAAAAGAAAGAAAAAAAATTGAAGTGAGAAAAGGGAGAGGAAAGGAGATGTAAGAAGAATTTCTTGGCCTGAAGAGAATCCATATGCCACTGTTCGATACACCCAAGGTAAGAACTCACCTGTACTTGCATTAATTTATGTAATGAGATGACAATGGAGATTTCAGAGATTCCAGAGGATTGTGGGATTTGAGTAAGGAATGTTGATGCTAATCATGGTTAAGTATAAGTAGTAAGTTTTTGAGTCAGGTAAATGAAGAGTGCAAATAAAGAATCATCATGCAGTTGAGTGAGTTCCCTGTTTTCAAACCTCTTTCACAGGTCTAAGTTTATGTTTTGCTTGAGGGCAAGCAAAGGCTAAGTCTGGGGGAGCTGATATATCATGGTTTTTGTGGTTTTTAACCATGATATAAGGAGTCTTTTAGTGTCTTTTCATTTGTTTCTAGATTGTTTTTGAGTCTTTACAGGTTTTTAGCATGGAAGGAGCAAAGTGGAGCAATTTGGATCAGTTTGGAGCAATAATCCGCAAGAAAAGAACTTGGAGTCAGAACAGAGAGGGAGTGTCGATCGACACTGCCTTAGCATCGATCGACACCCTCTTTAGGCGATGAAGAATCACAAATTTGGAAGTTTTACAAATCTGCCCCAAAGTTTTCCATATTTGCAACATAAGTCCCTGACGTGTTTTAGGACATATATATATATAGTTTTTAGGTTTTCCAAACCCTTAAGTTGTATTCTATCAAGTTTTATTTTTCCTGCAACCCTGAGAGATTTTGAGAGCTTTTGGAGAGAGAGAGATCAGATCTGCTTTGTAGAGAAGAATTCTTGAACTCCTTCTTATTCTTTTAATCTCTATTGCTTATTATTCAGAATCATGTCTTGTTCTTCATTGATTATGTCTGAGTAGTTTGCTTGTTAGGTTCAGGGTTTTTCACAGGGATTTTATGAATTATTAGATCTGATTATTTAGGATTCATTATCTATCTAGATCTTCATCTTAGGTTGCTCTTCATATTAATCATTGATTGGCCATCTAGAATTAATACTTTAGGAAAATAAATTGATATGAGAATATAATTGTTTTCCTGATAAAACCTTTTGATGAGCAAAATTATTTCTTGCAAAGAGATTTGATTTAATAATTTTGTGAACAATCTAAACCTGATTTTATTGCTGATTTTTAACCTAGAATTTTACAAAGAGATTTGGATTTTCTGGTTTTAAATTTAGATATTATTTGCAGTGAGAACTGATTTAATTTACAAAAGTGTTTAGAGTTCTAGATCTGTTCTTAATTGTTTGAATCCTAATTTATTGATTGATTTAATATTTCATAATTTCCTGAGAAATTACCTAGGCCTAGCTTTTTGATCTTCTGAATTTACAACAACTTTTATTTAATATTCTGCATTGCTTTTATTTTAATTCAATTTAATCTGTTTAGCTTAATTATAAAACTCTATAATTTATTGTGTAGTCTTGAGTCCTTGTGGAATTCGACCCCTAAGTACTGCATTGATCTCTTAATTTGAGAGAGTTGCTCTAGGGTTAATTTGAGCATATCAGTTCATAGCTCTCAAGATTACAATCTCGATGACCTGTTTCTACCTCTATCTCTTTGTTGTTTGGGCTTTGGGGATTGTCTATCTTTGTTGTGCCTTAAACTTTGGACTCTGTTTTGTATGTTTTGTTCTGTTATAAAGGAATGAAATATATCTTTGTCCAAAAAAAAAAAAAAAAAAAAATTAGCACCGTTTGTTCATTTCCCGTATTGCTTGCATTTGAATTGTGTTAGTCTTACTATTCCGAGCTAGCCATACACTTGTGGTTTCGAATAGTAAAGGTTTTTAAAAGTTGGCATATAAAAGATCCACGAGTCATGTAATCATGCGAGTGTAAGAAGGGTGTTAAACAAAATAAGTAATCTATATAATAATAACAATCTGAATAAATGTCAACTACATTTACTATTTTTCGTTTTACATTTTCGTTAAATAATTTTTTTTAATATATTTATTCTGTAAAAAATTATACAATTGCTTCTGTTCATTGTGAAGTTATGTCTTTCCACCATATCTTATTCACAATTTTTCATTTCAATAGTTATGTTTGTCTATATATTTATGTTTTTTTGAACTATATACATACATATATATATATATATATTTGTTTTTAGATAACTAACAAATTATTGTTCAATAACACAAATATTTTATTTAATGCTAAATCTAAATAATGTAAATTTTAATATCAATATCTAACATTATTCTATAATCTAACTAAAGATTTTAGAAATAATTATAGTAATATAGAAATTTAATAAAATTTAATTATATAACTTACATTTACGTTTATTTATCGTAACTCTTCGTAAAATATGTGTTTTTAAGATTTAACTATTTAATATTTTATTTTTAGATTTTCATTATAATTATTGGTTGATAAATTTTCACTCATGATAAAATTTATTTTATTTTTAAAATTATTTTATCAGAAATTTTTATTTACTTATTATAATCTTTCGTTTGATATTCTCACTAAGGATCACTTTTTCATAATACTTTTTAATAGTAAATAAATATCAATAAATGTTATGATACTTGTTACTCTTTACTATAATTTTTCATAAAATAACTTATACATATAATACATACAAAAAAATTTACAAGATTGTCTCGATTTTTTATGACTATTCATTTAGTAATTTTAACTTAGAATTGAGTCGTTTTGTTATAATAATTTTTATTATATATTTTCATTTTGATGGGTATGTGTTTTTATCTCACAAGTATATATGTTTAATATTTATGTAGATTTAGCCCTATTTATTATTTTCTTTCTTTTGAGATAATTTTTAATTTTTACTTAGTATATATTTTCATACTATTTTATTACTTTTAAATAATTTTATAAAATATATAATTCTAAATTTGAAATTTAATTTAACTATCCCCTATTTAATATTTCAGAAGTACACAACTTCTTTTTGGTAGACTATATAATAATTATAAGTTATAAAGTTATAATTATTATAGTATACATTAGTTGGTTATAAAATAGGTTATATGGATTGACTTCGTTAGCCATACCGAGATTTAGAGGTTAAAATACTTACTTTACACTTAAAGAGGATATTCCAAAGATTAAGTACAACTTAAAGAAATAAAATATATAGACAAATAAAACAATAACAACAAATCTTTCACAAAATCTTTTTTCTATTAAACACGCTTGATATAGTATATTTACACTACCATATATACTGTTAGGCGATTAAAGAAACAGAATAAAATCTCGGATCAAAATTTAAATATTTAAATTCAATTTCATATATTTCTTTTGTTGAATTGTATAGTTTTATATATTATAATAAACTTTTTAAATAATTTAATTTGAAATATTTAAATTTAGTTTAATTTGATATTTTTAAGATTATCATAAATATATGAGAGATTAAAAAGTTAAAAATTATAGGCACTCTAATTTGATTTGTTATAGCACGGATCAATAAAATGTCACTATAATATGAAATTTTTTTAAGAAATATGATTTCTTGCTAGAGCACGAGTTCAAATTTCGAAAAATCTGATTTCACTGATTAAATTAAAGTTTGGAATAATGTTGTTTGGTAGACATTCTCGGTCAAGATGATTTTGACAAACATATGTTACATATTTGGTCCTAAGATTAATATGCAGTATACTATGGGTTAATTCATAGGATTAACAATCAAAATACAATATATAAATTTAAACACTAAACAAAACAAATAAAATTAACAATCAAATTTTTTTTTCTAATCACACAACTTAACCCGCGAGTCAAAATCTAGATCTACTAAAATAGATCTTAAATAATATATGTTATTTTCATAAGTCATATTCAACATATGATTTTATGGCATAGTGTTCCATCCAAAAAACAGTTTTTTAAAAAAGAAAATAAACACATATACGATATTTTGAATAAAAATTACAAAATAAACAAAAAGAATTTCAACCCGTGCCCTTGTACTGATCATATTCTAGTTCTTAAAATATTTCTCCAAACGGCTTCGCATAGATCGGAGTCCTAGTATTTAATACTAACTCTTCATCCACAAATCTTTTTATATAATGTAAGAAGGGTTTCTCCTAACTTTGCATAACATGATGACATTTGGCAGCATATATTTTCAACACATGTCCCCATTTCTCAATTATTAAATTCTTTTAATTCATTTTTTTCAAAATTACATATATTATTTTTTATATTCACTATATTTAAATGATATTTCTGTACTAACAAAAATAGAGGTCAAAAAATATATATATATATTGACACTTATGCAATGTTTTTTTAGTAATTATATATATATATATATCATTTATATATATTTTATATAACTACCATAACATTATAATTTCGCATAAGTATCATTTATCTATATTTTATATAATTACATAACATTATAATTTTGCAAATAAGAAAGAATTAAATATTAATATTATAATTTTGGAGAAAATATAATGTGATGGTTATTAAATTCTTTACTAATTTCAAGCTATAAAAAAATTATAATAATTATATGTTGACAAATAAATTATAATATTTGTTCTGCAGTTTTTGTACCAAAAGATCAAATCAATTTATTCTAAAATAATTTCAAGATATAAAACAATATAATATTTTATTTTTCTTTAATAGTAATTATTAACACAATTTATTGCATATTAATTCTTTAAAATATAACTCCCATGATGTTTGAAAAAAAATTAAAAACAAATCTTTCATCATATGAATACACTTTAATGTATTAATTTGCAATACAATTTGTGTTTTTTTTTTTCAACCAAACATTAATTAGAAAAGAACTCCACGCTTGGTAGCCCAAACCGGTGGGAAAGTGTTTACAAAAGAAAATGCATAAATAAGTGATCTAGATGACCGTGCAAGACAATCCGCCCTCAAATTTGTGGAAAGAGAAATCTTCGATAAGGAAAATAGTGGAAAGGCCGCCCTTAGAATGTGGAAATCGTCTAAAATTTTTGAGAAAGCAGACCAATCTTCAGGAGCTTGTATCATCGCTGCTAATTCTGCACAGTCCGTTGCGAAGCACTTACAAACCACTCCAAGGAGACACTCCATGGCCCAAAGCAGAGCCTCATACTCTGCATGAAGCGGGGAAGGACTTCGCCGCAGGCAACGAGCACCCAAAAACAAGGTCTTGACATACCCATTATCACACCACCACCCCAAACCTGAATTGGGATCGGATCCTTTCCAGGAGCCATCAATTTGACAACAAAGACACAAACAAAACCTATGATATATTTCTTCTTTGAAATATAACAATAACTCCCATGATGTTTGACCAAAAAAAAACTGTAAAACCTCTCATACTAGTACAAATTTATCTATAAATAGTACATGCAACAAGGAGCCGAAGCAGTTCACGAAGCAAACCCTGAAGTACTTGTTATACTTTCTGGCCTCAGCTACGACACCGACCTTTCATTTGTCCGATCACAACCGGTGAACCTAACTTTTAGTGGAAAACTCGTGTTCGAGCTCCATCGATACTCCTTCACCAACACAAACACATGGAGTTCCATAAACCCTAACGAGGCATGCGGCGAGATTCTGAAAAGCATCGAGGACGGAGGCGGTTTCAATCTCCGTGACTTCCCGGTGTTTCTTAGTGAGTTTGGAATCGATTTGAGAGGCACAAACGTTAACGAAAATAGGTATATCGGATGTATATTAGGTTGGGCGGCGGAGAACGACGTAGATTGGTCGATTTGGACACTTCAAGGAAGTTATTATCTCAGAGAAGGTGTTGCTGGAATGAGCGAGTATTACGGTATGTTGGACTCGGATTGGGATCGTGTTCGAAGCCGGAGTTTCTTGCAAAGGTTGTCTCTGATTC
Source organism: Camelina hispida (assembly GCA_023657505.1). Taxonomy (NCBI): domain Eukaryota; kingdom Viridiplantae; phylum Streptophyta; class Magnoliopsida; order Brassicales; family Brassicaceae; genus Camelina; species Camelina hispida. The sequence goes on from CP094632.1 coordinate 1,942,366, forward strand.
AATCCCCGCTTCAAGGTATATATTCTATATTACTGTCTTCGGAAACTAATTTTAGAATTTAGCATCGTCACGAAGTATAAAAACAATATGTGGTCTACAATACATACGAATACACTATCAAAATATTAAATGGAGTTATGATATAAGTTAGCTACCATTAGATTAGAAACTCTATCAATCATCAAATTTACAACAAATAAAATGTAGATATCTTAAATGACAATTGCAACATTATATTGTAATTCATATTTTAGAATGACATTTCACAATTGCGTAAAATATTATGTACAAAGATTTATTATTAGATATCATAACTCTATTTATTTAGGTGTTCGCTATCTGCAGTATTTTCTTGTTCATTAGACATAGTTAAGCATCTCATTATTCCTAACTTTGTTAACCAGGACCGGGCTCTCAACCCAAAGTCTACAATCTTGTTTTTCACCCGTTAACCGGACTTTGCATGCTACAAAGTATCTTAGATCCAACCAAGGTCACTCTCGGTCTATGTAATGAATCTCAACCATGGAGCTACACTCCTGACAGCACCCTGAAACTCAAAGAAAAATCTCTATGTTTAGAGAACACAGGGTCGAATGCGCCGGTTAAGCTGAGTAAAATGAGTTGCTCGAGCCCTAACTTGTCAAAATGGCAGACTATATCAGCCTCTAATATGCTCTTAGCTGCAAAGTCAAGCAATAACTCGCTTTGTCTTGACGTGGATGAATCCAATAACCTCATGGCTAGTGACTGCAAGTGCGTGAAGGGTGAAGACACCTCGTGTGATCCCACAAGCCAGTGGTTTAAGATTGTCAAAGTTAGTATATAATGAGGTTTAATATAAGATTATATCGTTTCTTATAAGTTAAATCTAATATTCACTCTGTTTCACAAATAGTATCACTTTTTTTTTTAATATCTTTTTTTTGTTACAAAAAAATGTTATTTTATATTTTTAATGTCATTTAAATGATTAAATAACTTGTGTGCAATGTGTGATGATGTTATTTTACGCTATCAAGATAACGATTAAGTAATCAATGTTAAACGTCAAACCCAAATAAAACAAAATAAAATAAATACTGTATGACTTTTTCAATAAATTAGTCATTAGTGATTGATTTGATTAAAGTTACATTTAATAAGTCATTAATTAGATACTAATTTGGATGTTCGGTGTTGTGATCTAGTCGCTAATAATTTTCTTAGTATCTAGAGAGGACCATTCCACTTCTTACAAAACAGAGAGATAGCACATTAAGTTCCAATGGGAAGACTCATCTCTGTCTTTCTTCTTCCATACGTCATCATCAACATCACCACCTTCGCTCTCCCTCTCTCCACCGACTCACGCTGGATCGTCGACGACGGCATCAACAAAGGTCGGCGCGTGAAGCTCACGTGCGTCAACTGGCCGTCGCATCTTGAAACAGCGGTGGCTGAAGGACTGAGCAAGCAGCCACTGGATTCGATCGCCGAGAAGATCGTTTCAATGGGTTTCAATTGCGTTAGATTGACTTGGCCTCTCTACTTAGCCACCGATGAATCTTTCTCCGATGTTATGACCGTGAGACAATCTCTTCTCAAGTTTCGTCTCTTTCAAGCTGTTTCTGGTTTTCAAGTTCATAATCCCACGATTCTTGATCTTCCCCTTATACAAGCTTTTCAGGTAATTAAAGAGTTTTGACTTTATGTTCTTCTTCTTGGGATTCTTGAAATTCTTGTTTAGTTTGTAATCTAGTAATTAGGATTTCAAGATTAAGAAAGATGAGAACTTAGTTTGTTCTTTCTCTTAAAACAGGAAGTAGTGTCTTGTCTTGGAAAACATAAAGTAATGGTGATCTTAGACAATCACATAAGCCAACCTGGTTGGTGTTGTAGTGACAATGATGGGAATGGGTTTTTCGGGGATAAGCATTTAAACCCTCAAGTTTGGATCAAAGGGCTAAAGAAAATGGCATCAATGTTTACTAATGTTTCATCAAATGTGGTTGGTATGAGTCTAAGGAATGAACTTAGAGGTCCTAAACAGAGCATTAAAGATTGGTATACGTATATGAGAAAAGGCGCTGAAGCGGTCCACTCCGTTAATCCTAATGTTCTTGTTATTGTCTCGGGTTTAAATTACGCTACTGACTTATCTTTCCTCCGAGACAGACCCTTTGAAGTTAGCTTTAGGAGGAAACTTGTGTTTGAGATACATTGGTATGGATTTTGGAACTCTTGGGAAGGAGATAACTTGAACAAGATTTGCGGGAAAGAAACAGAGAAGATGATGAAAATGTCGGGGTTTTTGCTCGAGAAAGGGATCCCGTTGTTTGTGAGCGAGTTTGGGGTTGATCAAAGAGGGAACAATGTGAATGACAATAAGTTTCTAAGTTGTTTTATGGCTTTAGCAGCTGATCTTGATCTAGATTGGGCGCTATGGACACTTGCAGGAAGCTATTACATGAGGGGGAAAACCATTGGATCAGATGAAACTTATGGAGTTTTGGATTGGAATTGGTTAAGCATAAGGAACTCAACCATTTTGGAGATGATTTCTACAATTCAGACTCCTTTTAAAGGTACACTAATTTGTTTTTTCAAACTTACTTTTGTTATATCTGATCACTTGATTTATGACAACTTTGCAATAATCAGGACCTGGTCTAATGGAAACACAACCAAAGAAAATAATGTTCCATCCTTTGAGTGGACTTTGCGTCGTGAGAAAATCATTGTTTCAACTAAAGCTTGGTTCTTGTAATAGATCAGAAAGCTGGAGACTTTCTTCTCATCGAGTTTTATCATTAGCAGAAGAACGAATCCTCTGCTTAAAAGCTTATGAGAAAGGAAACTCTGTGAAGCTGCGTTTGTTTTTCACTGAGTTTCACTGTTCAAAATGGAGACTTTTGTCTGACTCGAAGATGCAACTCTCGTCCATAACAAAGAATGGAGCATTTGTTTGTTTGGATGTGGATTCACGCAGTAACAAGATTGTGACGAGAAGATGTAAATGCTTACAAGGAAACTCGAGTTGCGATCCGAGAAGCCAGTGGTTTAAGCTTGTTACTAGCACGAGAACGCGGTCTATGTCAAAACCTTTTCTTCAAATTAGTCCATACTCCAAGACATCTCTTCAGAAGGCTTTATCAGTCTAACAAGGTGATCAAGTGAAAATTGCAACAGCTTTACTGCTTTAGGATGTCTAATCCGGTTTGGTTTTTGGATCGGCTATACACTTACCTTTCACAGTGCTGAGATGTGTATACATCTAACTTCCAATTTATGTGCAGTAACATAATACACACACTGTACATTTTACTAACAAAGATTATTTATGTGCCTAAACTAATTAAGAAGGGTGAAGGTCTTACATTAGCCATAATGCCATATATATAAACAACTATTTCAGTAATAACTTCACAATATAGCTGCATTTTCTTTTATATTTATGAATCTTGCTTCTTCTCCTCTAGAGATCTCGGTGTAATCCTGACCTTAAGACCATGTTTCATATACAAAGTCGTTGTTACCCGTGGAACAACTACATGATCTGGATCGACGTTGATTGAGTAATTCAACAAGATGGAAGCAGCCACCATTTTCATCTGCAAGTACGCAAATGTTTTCCCTAAACAAAGTCTTGGACCGGCGTTGAACACGACGTATTTAAACTGATCATCACTCACAAATTGCCCTCCTTGTATCCATCTCTCTGGTTTGAACATTTCACAGTCTTTTCCCCAAATTGATTCCATCCTTCCCATCGCATAGACCGAGAAGTAAACCCGTGAACCTTTTCTCAAGAAAGTGCCATCAGGAAACACGTCTTCTTCAGTCGCTTGTTTCATTTCCATAGGAATTGGTGGATAGAGTCTAAGAGATTCCGACAATGCTGCTTGTAGATAAACCATATCGTTTAGTTCTTTAACTGTGAAGTGACAAAAACTCTCTGTTTCTCCAGTTTCAAGATTCTTGTTCTTCTTCTCTCTTTGGCTCAAGATTTGTCTGATTTCGCTGAGAATCTTGGTTTCGACTTCCGGGTGTTTTGTTAACAACCAGAAGAACCAAGTAAGCGCGACAGAACTCGTGTCTCGTCCTGCTAAAATGAAGCTTGTGCAGAACTGTCTGAAAAACTTGACTGTGAATCGATCATTTTCATCGCCTCTTTTGTGACTTTCATTTTGGATTAGCCTTGAGAGGACATCGGATTTGCTATTAGCTAATGTTCCTTCTTCCTTAAGCATCTTGATTCGTTCGTCCACCATCTTGTCGATAAACTTGTGAACCGTCTCAACCGCTTTCCTCAGCCCTTTCTCATACCCTATATCGAAAAACTTCATCGGTTTCCACAAAAACGGCGGTATCATGAACCGAAACAGAGTAGACTCTGTTGCTTCTTCAAACGCTTTAGCGAATGGAACGTGGGGAAGATCATCATCCAAAGTCCCCGGGTCATCTCCGAGACCCGCGATGCAGATATTATCAAACGTTAACCGTAAAAGAATCTCTTGAAGATCAAAAGCTTCTTGTGAATTTGAGAAACTCTCCATCACTTTCAAGAGCTTCCTCTGTATCAAATCTCTCGTCGTCTGAAAAGAATGATCCACGAAGCGAGTCGAATGCATCTCAGTTATGATGATCCGTCTCTGTTCTTTCCAAGATTCATCATCCGCGTTGAAAATACCATCTTCGAGCAAATCGCGGAACCTCTCTTTGTAAAACTCTCCTTTAGGGAAGTTCTTGAAATTGGTTTTGAGCATGTATTCGATGTTTGCAGGAACACTAGTCATGGCTCCATAAGATCCACTAAACCAGATCCCTTGGTATGGAAACGTTCCTCGGCTTTTCGTCAAACACCGGGTGACCCATCCGAACACATCGTGAACGTGAAGGAAGAACTCGGGAGTGATCCCAAACACAGGCCACTGTACTGGTCCTCCTTTGTTGGTTAGCTTGGCTTGCAAGCAACCGAAAAGGAATAGACCTAACAACGCAATTGATACATCTTGAAGACAAAGATGAGCAGAGATGCGATCTATCAATGACGACGTTACAGAGTTTTCATTAGACATTTTGTATATATATTTTTTTGCTCACTAACTATTTTGTAGTAATTATAAACTTGAGAAAATTGGTTTTCAAGGTTTTAAGTTTATATTTCGTAAAGATAGGTAAACCGAAGATTCAAAGAGAGGATTCATCATGCTTTTGGTGCAATTTTGCTTAAGGACTCAAGAGACAGTTGAAATGGAATTGGTCTATTTCAAGAACACGACTTTTTCTTAACTTACACGAAACGTAAAGTTTGAAATCAAAATGCGAAATGTGTGTTTGTTAAGTTAGTGTCGTAGGAACATAGCAACAAATGCAAAATTACTAGTCTTTTTAAAAAAACTCATAACCAATGAACCATGTTGATAATAAGGTTTCAATTTTTGTTCGGTTCAGTTTGTAAAACAATTTATTTATATTTTTTTACCCAATTTATCCTTGTATTGATTTTAGGTTTTTCATTACACAATTTATTTGGTATGTTCCAACTTCCAATCTTTTCCCCACCATTGTCATAGGACTTTTAACAAAAATGGGCCGATAAATCAATCGAAGGCCCATATGTTTATTTGTTCAATTTGGAGGATAACTTCTCATATTAGCCCTTCTTCCCCTAATCGACCAAACATTGATTATTGTTAATCTTATGGCATAATCACAAATCAGAAAAAAAAAAAAAAAGTTTGGGATCACTCCGAGTTCTTCCAAAAACAAAAATTTAGGTAATGAAATTAGGGAAATATATGTGACTAAATAAAATATATCAGAAAACAGGTAATGAAATTAGGGAAATATATGTGACTAAATAAAATATATCAGAAAACAGGTAACACTGAAAATAGTAAATTTAAACACAGAGCTGTTAAAATTCTGGCCAGTTTACTATTTGCTCTGGAAACTTGAACATCTCTCACTAAATAATCTAAGAGAGTTCACCATTATGAAGCAAAAGTAATTTCCCAATTCCTAAACCAAATTAATATCAAAATTTCTCAAACGCTATTAACCGATGGATAAAAAAACCAAACAAATCGGTCAAAATTAGCCATCGGATTTTAGGTATTTTGTTTCATTCGAACGAATCCGAATTCGCAAAAAATCCCTATCGATCGGATTGAAGATTTTTTTTATTATACGCATACGGTGACACGCCCTTCAGAGTACGTAAAACTCTAAAACGCCTTTCGAAAGCGATTTGATATCTCAATGTAAAAAACAAATCAAAAATTGAAAATCAAACGGAAACTATGATGAAGAGTAAGAACAATTATGCTGACGGCTACGGAGATTGACTTTGAGATTATGATGAATTAGGGGTTAGAGCGATTTGCTTTTATAGAAAAAGCATGAGTCAAAATTAAGATAATGGTATTAATGGGCCTTAACTTTTAGGCCCCTTTTGTTATTGGACCATTATCAACATTTTGGTCTAATTTGAATTTTTATTATGAGTCAAAAAGTTTGGGGCCACTGTTACTAAAAATGTCCAATTTCGTTACACGGATATCGGTATTTTTTGTTATTTATTTTATTTTTATGTAAAAATTTTGAAAATTAGTTCATGTGGTTTTAGAATTTTAGTTTACATAAAAATAAAATAAATAAATAAATAAAATTGAACGGTTTTTCAAATTGGTTTTTAGCTTTTTGTTTTTAGATTTTAGTTTTTGGTTTTAAATATTTGGTTTTTGGTTTCTATTAAGATTAAAAATTAAAAAGTTATAAATAAAAATTGAAATATGAAAGGAAAAGAATCAAGTAGAGAAGAAAATGAAAAACCAATATAATCTTATTGGTTTTTTATTTTCTTCTCTACGTGAAAATAGATTAAATCTTTCAAAACTAGATTCTTCATTTTTTAGAAAATCCAATTTTGTAAAATTTTGAAACGCTGTAAAACTGGTTTTAAAAAAAACAAAAACTAAAATCTAGCCAAAAACTACTAAATATTCAGAGCTTCGGTATTTTGTAATAAAAATAAACAATTTTATCCTTTTTCCCTCAGTGTTGAGAGACTGAGAAAATAAATAATTTGATATTTTACTAAGTTCAAGTGTGACTTAAAAGTTAAAACTGATAGTGTGTGACTAATTAAGGTTTTAAACGTAGATTAATTGCTGTAAAATAATTGCTACAACCATTAAGCTTAAACCTTAATATAATTGTTTTTTAATATGATTAAAAAACAATTATATTATCATTTTTAGTGGACCTTTAAACCCTACGAAAAGAATGTGATTTAGAAATGTTGTAAAAGCTTTCTGTACCAGTCGTCACATCATAAAATCTTTCAATTAATACCCTAGGAACGGGGTTTTAATGCTAACAGTGATTTAATGTTTTCAAAATCCTGAAGATAGACAAAACCCACTGAAAATTAAAACTAGAGACATCTCTAACATCAGAAAGATTAAAGTTGTAGTCAACGATCACTATCAACACTGCCATGCACCAAGTAAGGTGGATATCAATCCACGTGTCAGTGCCCCATGAATCAGAGGGAGATACAGAATGTGATCATCACTAGCACAGAGTCCTCTATTGTCCCTTTCACATGTCACTGAATAAGACAGCTAACACACTAGAACAAAGATAGTATTGCCTGAAATCCAACTTTTACCCTAGGTCAACCCAATTTTAGGTCCCTATCTAGATTTTCACTGTCTCTCATTTAAAATACGGAACATAAATCCAAATATCACTTTCTTTCTTTGAAGCTTTGAAGTAAAGAAAAAGAGAAGTAAAGAAAAAGAGGATTAAGATGTGACGTTTTACTACTTTTCATAAGTCATTATTAAATTCATGTTAATACCCAAAAGAACTTAGCGTGAGTAATTATTGATAACCAAAAAGATGTTTAGATTAAGACAAACTAAAACCAAAAGGGTACAAATTCTAACCAAGATCATGTCTACTTACATTTTTTATATATATTATGATACACACAATACAAACATACACCTAGAAAGATGTTTCTCCTTCCACAGTAATACTCCGGCCTCCGTCTACGCTACTGCCGGAAAATCCATCTTCATGACTGTTATCATGGTCACTGTCACAACATGACCCACTGTCAGAGTGATCTTCACCGCCCATTTGCTCAATACGACTATGATTGAGTGTAATGCAGCCGTTAATGTTGATAGAGACGGGTTCTGGTAACTGCTTCCCATCTCGTGGCGGCGAGAAGACCACCGGAAGGTAAAGCTCAGCCTCGCATGGAAACTTCGAGCTCTTGAAGTGTTCCTTTAGATCCTCCAGACCCTGTTATTGACCACCAAAAGTAACAAAATAAACACATTGTGACCAAATTATATAAAAAAATCAAGACTATGATTCAACTTATAGTTTAAGTTTTTGGATATGTAAAGATATTATGCAACTTCCATGCATTTGCAGAATAGGGTTAACTCGAGCATACTAACGTTATGTAGTTTGCGATTTCAAAACACAGTAATACTAATATAATATACCTGAACTCTTGCATATGTGATTTGGCAAATCTTACGCGAATTAAAAACCTCCCAACGTTGAAGATTAAACGCCTTGTAAAACCTCCAAGCTGCTTCCGGAGATGTCATGTTCACAAACCCATAACCAACATTGCACTTGTTGCTAATATACACAACAGAGAAAATAGTTAAGATTTTAGTTGTAAATATAACCAATACTATACAATCAATGGATTTCAATGTTTGATTACTTGAAATCCATCGGGAGATACACGAAATCATAAGACGAAAAGGGCTGATGAAGAGACTCATGTTCATGGTGCTCCTCAGCGATCGCTTTGTTGATGTGGATGCAATGCTTGTCCAGCATATCCAACAGTAGCTTTTGACTATATAAAACAAAAACATTGAATCTCATAAACAAAAACCAATAGGAATCTGTAATATAAGAGCATCCGGGAAAATGTTAGTCAATTAAGGTATGATAAAACAAGAATATAACTAAAAGCTTGATGGAACATAACATTGGAGAATTTTATCTAGAATATAAACCTTTGAATATAGGCTATATAGCACACGAATCCATGTGAATATTTTAATGAAAGATCTAAATCTTTAACCATCCTATAGTTTGAAAAAGCTTCCAACTTTAAATCCATATAATCACTTTATTGAGAGATTATAAATTTTTTCGTTTTTTAAACCATCTTAGTTTCCATGAGAATATTAGAAAAATACTTCTAACTTTAGATTATAAAAAGAAGTATTTAGTAATCTATTAATACTAAGTAAATTAGACTATATAAAGCCCAACCTGTACTTGTTTGGTATGTTCTTGATCATCAAAGTGGTACGTGGATCTCTGCAACTTGGATCTTCCATGGTTTCTTCACTGATAAGGAACTGACTTAGTTCCATGTTCTTCATCTGTCTTTTCTTCCCCCACTTAGCCATGTTCTTGCTCTTTGTCTCCGCGCATTCGGATTCCCCTCCTGGGGTCTTGTTATCGACGTCATCAATGATAGATAACGAACGCATAGAAGCATTAACAGCAATAACACCATTAGTAGGGCTCACAATCTTGCTTTTATCTTTCATAAGAGCTACAGACTGCCTCAAATTAGGAGGATTTAGAATCGGTGGTGGTTGAAGCGGTTGAAACGGTAGCTGTGGTAGCCTAGATGACCTGAACCTGTTCTTAAGTCCACCTGGTCGACTAAATTCGATCACAACTTGCTTACCACCGATCTCTTCACCATTCATTCCATCTAACGCTCTCGCCGCATCTCGTACATCATAAAACTCAACGAACCTTTGATGTTTCTTGTACGGCGTCTCTCTCAACTCTTTGATCGGACCTGAAACGATTATATTTTACATAAACAAACGGTCCAATATTATCTATATATTCAAAAGTTAAATGATGTTAACATGCAAACAATTATTCCATGATTCATGTAAATAATATTGTAATTTATATCATAGCCTAACATTATAAGTCTTTGAAAAATGTTTTAATTCCTGACATATCCACAAATCGAGGAAACAAACTAAATCTAATACTAAAGTAAATCAAGACATAGAAACTAGTAAAAGAACCGTACCGTAAACTTGGAAAATCTGTCTGAGATCAATGGAAGAGACCTCAGGGTCTAAGTTAAAAATCACCAACGTTCCTTGGTTACACCCTCCGGGAACAGCACTAGTCGCCGGAACTACGAACTGAGCCCATACAGGTCTGCCGGAAACAAACCCACGCGCCAGTGAAGAAGATGAAGGTGAGCTTCCACCTCCACCGCCGCCGCCGCCACCACTGAGTCTAGCTTGTTGCTGCATGTGTCTACCGCAAACATCACGAACCGCTCTTTTAGCGTCACGAATATCGTAGAAATGTACGGTCACGATTCCTTCTGAGATTCTCTCCATTTGCACGCCACGGACGTCGCCGAAGACCTCCAAGTCACGTCTCACCGTGGACTCGGTTACGTCACGCGGTACGGATATCAAAGAGAGCGACCGCGTCGGAGAATTTGACGGTATAGTAGGCCTTTGAGCTGCCGAAACGCCGCTGAAACACGGACGCGGTGGTGGTAGTGGTTGTGGTTGTGGTGGAGGAGGAGAAGAGAACATCATCGGATGTGGTGGGAGATTAAAGAACGTGAAAACTCTTGGCTCCGTCGAAGATAATCCGTACGAAGATGGAGGCAACGGCGGAGGAAGCGGCGGCGGAGGAGGAGAAGTGTACGGAAAGTAAAAATGAGAAGAGATAGGGTTCAGTGGTATGAACTCTTGAGCACGAGGGTCTAAGTTTCCGGCGAACGGGAAAATTCTAGAGTTCTCCATTAATTCCGGAGATATGATATTTTCCCCGGCGACTGATGAAAGATTTCTTGATCGTGTGAGAGAGAGATACTGTAACGTCGTCTGTCTCTCTCTCTTTACTTCTCTACAGACAAGACAGTGGAAGAGAACAAATGTTTATTTTTATTTTATTTTTTATGTTGTAAGCATTTAAGTTTCTCGAAAATGACTGCTTTTTTTTAAATCGGATTTATTATTTATTACTATCGTTTTTGTTGAGGTTACGCTAATACCCCTACGCACTTTTTGGTGTAGGTTTTGGGTTCTTTGGTTTTACGAGGCGTATATATATTTGATTTGAGACAGATTAAAGTCCCTACGCGACACGAATACTGAGTACGTGGAAAATGTTCATCCTCCAACTTTTCGGTTTTGTAGTAGAATATTGAAACAGTGAAGAGTATTGACAATGAAAAATGGGTATGGTGATCTCAGGTGATTGTTGTGGGAGAGCCTTTTTGGACCTATCAGAGAGGTTACTATTTAGTATTTTATTTTTTTCTTACTCTTGATTCGCAAAACGTTTTATATAGTTGTATTATTGTATACCATATTAACAGTGTACACATATAATCTAGCTCTGTAGACACCGTAGACGTCGTCACTCGTCACTCGTCGGAAGGGTAATAATAGTCAGAGTCGGACTTAGACCCATGCAAGAGAGGTTTGAGATTTAATGTCAATTTAACTATCTATTCTATTAGAGTCTACACATCTCCACAAGGCATAACACAAGCATGAATATATATTGTTCCATGACCTACAGCTATAGAGATTGAGGACAGAATTAATTTATAGAGTCTACATATCTCGGTTTAGCTATACTGGTTATTGTGTTTGATAAAATAAAATAAAAAGCTATGCTGTTTTTTGTTGGTTTAGTTTTATAGTACTTGATTTAATTGAATGAAAAAAAGAACAAAAACAAAAACTTTTCTCTTTCATCTCTATCTATCTTTATGCGAAAAACTAATACGGTATCAGAATTTAATCTAGATTATCAAAAAGATCTTAAAAGTTTTAAAAAGACATTTGGAACTTAACAGTTTTTCATATTCTTGCTTGGGAACTTTCTAAAATGGAGACCCAGCTAGTCAATAATATTAGCTGGATTTGGTGGCAATGGCATTTAGTTTTATAAGAGTTTATTTGTTCTCCACTTATTAATTCTTATAAGTTATAACCGCCTTTTAGATAGTGGCGTTCATGAAAATGAAGCTAAAATACTCATACGGCTTGCTTTTAGTTAGAACTTTATTTTTTCCATTATACCTTATCCTAATGTTTCTTCTCTTTTTTTTCTGTCCGGTTTATCGTCACATATCGAGTGCCAGTGGTTTGTGATCGGTCGGAAGTCAATACAATTGATAGGAGTCGGATCCAAACCGAATCCATAAAAACCTATGTGTATAGAAGAAACGCACTACAAAACAAAAGTTAATGTATTTCAAAAATGATTTTGTTCAAAAAAAAAATGTATTTCAAAAATGACATGGTATTTATCTATAGATATATATATTTTTAGCTGTTATTTTTCTGATATTAGTGAAAAATGAAAATATATCTATGAAACAAATTTTGATTTGATTCTGACTTTAAAAAAAAATTGAAATATGTAGATACCTAAAGTCCGATAACAATAGTGAATTTACTTTTATCAGTATCCTTCGTATGAGAGTATATTTTTAAATACCAATATAGTCTAGCTTTTAGAATGAAAGTATTGCAAAAACTCAACTTCAATAAGTTCTCTCTCTTATTGATTTAGGTAAAAATAACTCAAAACCTAAAGATCTCTCTCTCAATTCTCTAAGGGTTGCCACAACTCAACAACTCCTTATATAGGAAAAACTCTCAACACAAACCTAAACTCATTAAAAAAGACAAATTTCCTTTTCTCTAGAATTGAATAACTTCTAATTTAGTTTTGTATAACTTCTATTTTAGATTTGCTTTGTCTTCAAGCTTACTCCAACATTTTCCTCCTTAAGCTTGAAGCTCTTCTTCACCAAGTCTTGCACTCCCATGAGCTCTCTCATTTCCTTGAACCTCATCTTCCCCAATGGCTTTGTAAGAATATCGGCCTTCTGTTCTACACCTGGAACATGTTCGACTTCAATCTCTTCATTCTCGACACACTCTCGATAAAATGAAAACGTCTTTGTATGTGCTTGCTTCTCCCATGGAAGACAGGATTCTTTGTAAGAGAAATCGCTGACTTGTTGTCAATGCGAACAATGGCTTTCTTGGCTTCAGTTCCAGTAATCTCACTGAGTATGTCTCGTAACCAGATGGCTTGTTTAGTTGCTTCGGTTCCGGCCATAAACTCTGCTTCACACGAGGATAGAGCCACTACGTCTTGCTTCTGTGAACACCACGAGATAGGTCCATCTCCTAAGTAGAAAATGTGTCCAGTTGTGCTCCTTCCGTCATCGGATCAATACTCAAACTGCTATCACTATACCCGATGAGTCTTGGAACCTTTACTTGTTTCTCAAAACCAGTCCAAGCGATGTTGTCCCTTTTAAATATCTCAGACATTGTCTCATTGCAGCTCCGTGTGACTCTCTAGGACTATGCATATACCTGCTCAAGACACCTACACAATATGACAAGTCAGGCCTCGTATGAATCAGATATCGTAGACAGCCTACCTTCTTCCTAAAGTCTGTAGCATCAATCTCTTTCTCGTTTTCAGCTTTTGACAATTGAAGTCCGACTTCCATTGGTATATGAACCGGGTTGCAGTCTAGCATTCCTGTTTCTTCTAGGATTTTTTGAGCATACCTCCTCTGACTTAGCACAATTCTACCTTCATATTGAGTCACTTCTATCCCAAGATAATAAGTTAACTTTCCGAGGTCACTCATTTCAAATTTAGTAGCCATCTCCCTCTTAAATTTGTAAATGATAGACTTATCTGTTCCTGTGACAAAGAGATCATCCACATAAACCGCAATGACAAGGTAGTGTTCGTTCTCTGTTTTTCGATAGACCGTTGGCTCTTTTGAACATTTTTGAACTGAAGCTCTTCAAGAATTTGATTCAGCTTATTGTTCCAAGCCCTTGGAGCTTGTCTCAGTCCGTACAACGCCTTGTTGAGTCTGTAAACCTTTTCTTCGCTCCCTGTTTCTCGAATCCATCAGGTTGGGAAACGTAGACAGTCTCTTGAAGCTCTCCGTGGAGGAATGCCGTTTTCACATCCAAGTGGTGAATCTCCCAACCGTTTGCTGCTGCGAGGTTTACAAGTAACCTTATGGTTTCAATTCGTGCCACCGGAGCGAATACTTCCTCAAAATCGATTCCATATTTTTGCACATATCCCTTAGCAACAAGGCGAGCTTTGTGTTTGTTGATGCTTCCGTCAGAGTTTCTCTTCAACTTGAAAATCCATTTGAGTCCAATAGGTGTTGTTCCAATAGGCAGATCAACAAGATCCCACGTCTGATGTTTCTCAATTGAAGTGATCTCGTCTTCACATGCGTTAAGCCATTCTTTCGATCCTTTTGCCTCCATAAAACTTCTTGGTTCATTATTCAGACACAAAAGAAGTGTTTCTCCTTCTTCTTCAGCAAGTAGAACGTAGTCATCAAGGTATTTTGGCTTGTTGGTTTGTCTCTGACTTTTCCTCAGCATTGGCGGATTGTTTTCTGCAATTTCATCTCCTAGTTCTTGCTCTGCAACTTCCGGTAGAACTCCACGGTTCTCTGCTTCCTCATCATCATCTCCATTATCATTGTTCTCTGTTTCGATCTGTTCTGCATCATTACTATTGGTTTCTTCTCCAGTCATGATTCCATGATTTCCAAATTCTCCAATTGTAATAGTAAAGTTTCCGTCTCCATCTTGCTCAGATTGATTGTTTCTCCAATTCCATCCTTTAGACTCATCAAATATTACATCCCGACTTACAACAATTCGTCTTGTTTGTGGATCGAGTAATCTGTATGCCTTTGAGCCGGGCTCTGTTCCCAAGTGCACCAACATCCTAGATCGATCATCTAGTTTCTTTAGAAGTTGCGAATCAACTTTTGCATAGCTGATGCAGCCAAAAATCCGTAAATGATCAATCTGTGGTTTCTGCTTGAAGACTTCGTATGGAGTCTTGTCCGTAAGAGCCCTTGTAGCTATTCTATTCAACAGATACGTTGAATGTCTCACTGCTTCCCCCCAGAGATAGCTTGGTACTCTCATGTGCTTCAAGATGCTCCTTGTCATCTCCATCATAGTTCTGTTTCTTCGTTCTACTATGCCGTTTTGTTGTGGTGAGTATGGTGCAGTAAGGTGTCTCTGAATTCCGGCATTTTTACAGTACTCATTGAACTCATGTGAAGTAAATTCACCTCCTCTATCTGTTCTAAAGGTCTTAATCTGAGCTCATGTTTCCTTCTCAACAAGGTTCTTGAAATTTTTGAATTTCTCAAATGCAGAACTTTTCTCCTTCAGTAAAGCTGTCCACATATAGCGTGAATGATCATCAATGAGAACAAAGATAAATCGATTCCCAGCTGCTGTACTTGGAGTTATTGGACCACATAAATCCCCATGTACTAGTTCTAAGATTTTAGAGGCTCTGTATGAAGTGGCTTGCGGAAAGGTTCTTCTTGTCTGTTTCCCAAAGATACAGGAGCCGCAAATTTCTCTCTCAAACGTGACCTGTGGTAATCCTTGAACTAGCTCTCTCTGCTTCATAGATTTGATGGTTTCCAAATTTATGTGCCCAAGACGTGCATGCCAACGGTTTGACTCACTAATGGATGACAAGTTCAGACACGCATTGTCATGAAAGTTCATACTCACTTTGTATAATCTATTTTTTGATCTTGGTGCTGTTGCAAGTAGTTTCCCGTTTGCATCTCTCATTGTAAGATATCCTCCCTTTAATCTAATATCACAGCCTGCTTCTGTTGCCTGTCCCAAGCTGATGATATTGCTCTTTAAATCTGGGATGTAATACACATCTGTCATGATTCTAGGTTCACCATTCATGTCAATAAGTGAGATTGACCCTTTCCCTTTTATATCAACGCGAGAGTCATCTCCAAATCTCACTTTCCCTGTAACTGATTCATCGATTTTTTCAAAATACCTCTTGTCTCCTGTCATGTGGTTGCTTGCACCATTGTCAAGGTACCATATGTTCTCTTCCCCTGTGTTTGTCTCAAACTGGCTTGGTATGCAACGTTTTTCATTGAGAAAAACAATCTCATGCATCATGAGCTCATCGGCATTCTGAGTGTTATTAGTTTCTGATTCTTGAGCCTCTTGTAGCTTTAAGAGACGGTCAGGACAGTCGAAAGCGAAGTGGCCTAACTTGTCACATCGAAAGCAAGTAATACGAGAAGCGTCTCTTACCGTATTATGTCGTCCTCTTCCTCTTCCTCTGTTAAAACGCCCACCACGACCTCTGTTTGTGTATTCACGTATGTTTTGATTCTCCGAATTCGCATACATGAGTTTGGTTTGGTCATCTTGCACATTCTCTGCAGCAATGATCCTCTCTTCGTATGTCTTAAGCCTTCCTATAATGTCTTCAAAAGTAGTGGTATTAAGGTTTAATACCTGTTCTAGCGACGACTATATGTATGAACTTTGGAGGAAGACAATTAAGGAACTTCTTAACCATCTTAGATTCCTCTATAACTACTCCGAGAGAAGCTGACTTTGATGCAATCTCTGCAATCTTTCCTCCAAATTCATCTATTCTCTCTGTATCCTTCATCTTCAATTTCTCAAAATCTGCCATAAGTGTCTGCAACCGAGCCTCTTTGACTCGTTCAGCTCCCACATGTCTCGATTTTATGGAATCCCACACTTTCTTTGCCGAGTCCAAGTCTCCTATTTGCAGAACAAGCGCTTCTGGTATTGACTGAAACAGCAAGGCTATAGCCGTGTTGTTCTTCTTGCAATCTACTTCCTCTGTTTCAGGCTCAATAGCCTCCCACACTTCATGACATCGTAAAGCTGCTTTCATTCTTAATGCCCACACGGTGTAGTTGGTGGTGTTTAGCATCGGACAGAGGATAGAAGTGGATCCTCCTCCATCCTTTGGTTTTGCTGGAACCAGTGCTCCTTCCTCCATTGCTCCCAAGGAAATCGCAACGCTCTGATACCAAATCTAGCTTTTAGAATGAAAGTATTGCAAAAACTCAACTTCAATAAGTTCTCTCTCTTATTGATTTAGGTAAAAATAACTCAAAACCTAAAGATCTCTCTCTCTCAATTCTCTAAGGGTTGCCACAACTCAACAACTCCTTATATAGGAAAAACTCTCAACACAAACCTAAACTCATTAGGAAAGACAAATTTCCTTTTCTCTAGAATTGAATAACTTCTAATTTAGTTTTGTATAACTTCTATTTTAGATTTGCTTTGTCTTCAAGCTTACTCCAACATATAGATGGTGTGTGTTCGTGTTTTTCATTTGGTTAATTATAACAAACGAAATATCTCATATGTTTAATATAAATTTACATTACAACGTACAGTGTCTGATCTCCAAAAGATCTGAAGTCGGCAATACTCTCCAGTCAGCTAGAGTCTTAAGTCTTAAGGATGGATCGCATACATTGTTTTCGCGAGTCCAAGGCTACATTACAAAGTCACATTAAACTTAAATTAAATAAAAAAGTTAGTTTACAAAAAGGTTATACGATACTATCAGAATGAAAGATCTTTAAAAGGAATACTATTGTTTAACGTGGATATTATAGTAGGGTAGTGAAGAAAGTGTTTGTTAAACACGAAGTAGTGACCCAAACGCACGTGCACATGAAAAATCTCGGTTCGAGAAGAAGACTCCCTAAAACCAACGACCAAAAACCATAATCTTGGTTTGCGTTTTTATATTTTCCTTTTCCTCAGATAATCAATCATAAAACAAATATTTTACTTAATACCACTTCTTGCTTACCACGTTTGCTTCTGTTTTTTCGCATTTTCTTAAACTAAAACATATTTTAAATTTCTTATTTGGTGTATAAGTATGATTCGTTTTGGTAACCGTACATGGAATACCACCAATTTTACTCATGGCCAATTTTCATCCGCTCGTTGGTTTTCGTTTAATGATTTCATTATTCTATTATGATTTCTGAATATAATAGCGGTAGATATTTTATTTGAACTGTGAAACTAAGTCATATTGACCGAACCTCTAAACATGAAAATATTCGATTAGAGTTTCGTAGTTCTGTAATTGTAGTTTTTATTAGAAATGGACTAGCCAAATCAAAAACTGTAACTAGACTATTATCCTTTTGAATTTATCTACTCAAGTTCGATTTTATATCTTTTATAAAGAATTTCATTGGATCACATATTACTTACCAATCAACTATCGGATATCATATAATACTAATTGTAAAACACAACCAAACCAAACTCTAACCGAGCGACATCTCAGTATAACCAAATTGAAGTTCGGTACGATAGTTCAATGGTTGGTTTGCTAAACTGAAACCCATCAAACCAAAAATAAACTGAAGTGCCCACTCTTTACGTTGCCTGAAAAAAACAAGAGAAACCATTGAAGATACAAAGTAACAATCTTTAGATTTCTGGCTCTACGTCAAACTGTATATCCCAGTCGTAGAAAACAAGGAGATGATCAGATGAGGATAGAAAGTGACCCGTCGTTAGGTAATTTGACTTTTACGTCTTACAAAGTTACATATTTGTTCGATTCTATAATATCAGCTGGTATAATAATTAATATTGAATAACGCTGTATGAAATGGTTTCGGCTTTTTTTTTTTTGTGTGTTTATGTTCTATTGGGCTTTTTAAATACCTAAAAAGAAAATGATGTTCAAAGTTTCTTCTAGTATATATCACTTGTGTTCAACGGAAACATCTGAGAACAAATTTCGACCCATTACTCTACTTTATACAGATGACGAGCATTTTTGAAAACCTTCTAGATGTGTTCGGAGTACTTTGAATGGGAAGACTTCAATGCTTGCTTGATTTATTTCTAAAAATTAAGTTGATGGCAGAAAATCTGAAATATTATGTGATGACCCAATCACTTGATCTTTTCAATCATTGTTTATTTTACGTTTTCAGCATGGTGACCCAATCACAAAAAAGGGTATGCCGTATGCATGTAAGCTAGCACTCCATCTCTTAAACCATTCATAAAGAAATTTGTTCTCCTTTTTGTGATATACTAGAATTAGAATCCATGACTACCAATTGCACCAAGAAAACTCGTCCTAGCCTCCTACGTGAATGGTGGTGATGGTGTAATTATACACTTTAATTTTTTTTAGTAATTTATTGAATAAATTGATTATTAAATAGTTTATATTACATAAATATTCTTTTAAATAAGTATTTTTAAAAACTTGTACCAAATTTTAAAATGTTTTGCTCAATTATTGTTTTATAGTAGCTTTTTTAGTTTACTCAAAAAAAATTTTGCTGTCCAATAAATATAAGACGTTCAAAACCTATCATTTATTATATTATTAAATATTATCCGAGACGATTGATCCAAAACTAAAGACGTTATTATGAAATGATTGATGAAGTCATATATTAAAATCATATAGGGAAAAGATTCAGTTGTACCCATATAATTGAGACAAAAACCTAATTTATATATATTTACAATTCACAACAATTTGTTTTTAATATATTAATATATATATGTTAATTAACTATATATTGATAAATGATACATGATTAGAATTATATTAGTAAGTGAATAGATATTGAAAATAGTTAAATAATAACTTTATGTGAATTATTAATTGAGTACAAATATAAAAACAAAATAGGAAATCTGCTACATATCTTAAGATTAAGATGACAAGAAAAAAATAAAACTATACGTCATGATGTTCATAATATAGGAATAATATATATGCAATACTAATATTCCAAAAAAAATAAGAACGGAGACAATTTAGATGACAGAATAATTAAATATTTCATCATATTTTACGACAAAATATCATATCTTATATATATATATATATATATATCATATCTTACATATATATATATCATACACACATGTTGAACCGTAATGATGTACATGTGTATGTTCATAAAATTAACATGTATCGGTTATTCCTATTACATGGGAAACCAAAAATTAATGTTATTTTCTTGCAAAAATACAAAAGTTGGCGTATTTTTGAGAATTTTCCTTTTTTTACTCGATAAAATACAAAATACTGTATTTTATATATCATAGTTATGTATATATGTTACATAGTCACAATTTCTATTGCTGATTTGCTAGCATTTTTGTTAATAATTTAGTTGTAAATCATTTTGCTTAAAGAAACATCTTTTATTCACTATAAGATATTTAAACATTAAATTAATTTTTTTATGTCCCTTTATTAAAATTTCTTGGCACGGCTCCGAGGTTTGCCAAAGCTTGAAGTGACTTGATGGTGTCAATAAAGGCACCATCGTTTCATATTAACACTAAGACTTTCTTGGTGCCTCTTGTGTGCAAATTTCTTCAAAATCCAATATTCCTAATTATCCTAAAATCAGCAATGTCATGAGGAACAAGGACACCCAAAGGCAGTATCAGTTATTCATGGGAATCCAAAACTTATGTACTTTTTTTTTTTTTTCAAAAATACAAAACTTGGCGTATTTTGAGCATTTTCCCTTTCTTTGTTAGTCGATGTATCATTTTTAGTGTGTTTCCCTATTCGATTTATCATTTATCTAAATTATTTTTGTTTATACGTACATGCATTACAATTTTAAATATTCATAACATTTTTATATAAAATAGTGTATTTTATATATCATTGTTATAATCTATCTTAACATTTCTGGAGTACATTTTTGTGCCATCCTCCTTTATCTTTGTATCCAAACATCTCTCATTCTAAATTCTCTACAATCCTTACAATCAAACATCTATCATTTCCTTATATGCTAATATTAATTTTCTAAAATATATCTACCTAATTAAATTCAATATGTTAGATTAATATATAATTCTCCTTTCACTTTTATTTAATCTTCTATTAATTTTTTTAAATTACTATTTAATATATAAAGTTAATAAAATATTAAGATTTTTTTCATCAGAAAAAGTGATTTGAACTTTTATAAACTGATATATATTTTATTTTATTTTATTTGAAGTTCTAATGTAAAATTAGGTAAATATATTTTAATAATACTAACTTAACATTATAATATGTGCTAATATGATATGTGCAACGTTAAAAATGTTAGTTTCTATGGTTTGCTTAACATGGTAATATGAGCTAAAAATTTTTTATTAGTGCCATATTTTAATAATACTAACTTAACATTATAATATGTGATTCTCTCACATCTTAAGTTTTGAACTCATGCATAATTAACTACATTTTATATCAAAAAAATTTAATTACATTTTTTTCAAAAAAAATAATAGATTACAATTTTTTTCAAAAAAATAATAGACCCGTGGTGTACCACGGAGTAAAACCTAGTGTTATGTGTATTTGCTAGCATTTTTGTCAACAATTTATTTGTAAATATTTTGCTTAAAACTTCTATTATTATAAGATATTTAAACATTGAACTAAAATTTTTAATTAGAAATTCTTGGCACGGCTATGAGGTTTGCAAAAACTGAACCCAAAGCAAAACAATTGGAGTTATACAATTACATCGACTGCTCAAGTCTTGGAAATTGTATCTAATCTTTCAAGTTAGTGAAGCAAGATTTGTATCTTTGAGCAAGACCAAACATCCCTAGAGTGCCTCCAGTGTGAAGCATCACTACAATGCTCGATTTCTCATCCTGCACAAGCTCTGCTGCTATCTCCCAAGCAGCTAAAGTATACATCGGATCCACTAAAACTCCCGTCTCCTGTGCAATTTTCTGACACATCTCCACTTCTCCTTCCAAAACTTTCCCAAATCTGCAAGAACAAAAGGAGATTGATAACTGATCTAAGAAGTATCCATCAAACCACTTTATCAAGCTTCAAACTTGGTGTGAAAGGAAGAAGTTGCATGCATACTTTCTCGGATGTTGACGATCTACCCATTTGATCATATGATTCATATCCAAGCTGCTGCAGAAGACCGATGCAGCAAACTGCCTCGTAAATTCTGCTATCAAGCGATCTTCATGTCTTTTGTAATTTTCGAGTGTATCAGCTAGCATCACAGCATTGATCTCCCATGGAAGCCTGAAAAGAATGTTAACTGAGATAGTAATCAAGATGCTAAAAGCTTAGGCACACGAGAAACATACAGACACAAAGTGTATCGATAAATCATGTGAACAAAGCCTAACCCTAAACACATAGCTGCAACTCCTAAGCCCACAGTAGTTGTACCAGTACCAGCATCAACTACAAATCTGACCGGCTTCTTCTTTCCGAGTAAATGATCTTGTGACAAGTACTGCACTAACCGAAACATACCTGCGTTGTGACAAATCCCCTTGTTAAACGATAATCTTGGTCAGTTCTTCCACAATGATTTGGTCCACTACCTAAAACCATATCTAAAATCGATCTTTACCAAGTAATGCAAGAGCATCTCCAGCGCCTTCATTGACCATCAAAACCTTTCTACGAGAATTCTTGGAACTCGACAGATCATCCATTTTTGCAACATCCGTAGCCTCAACTCCCTCAACAATGTCTTTAGCCCATAAGACAGAACCATCTTCCCCAGCAACCAGATCGGCGTAAGTTCTCAGCATTTCCTCTCTGTTCGCATACCTCGATCTTGGAACATACTGAACATTTCCATACATAGTTGAAACAAGATTATAACCAGTCAAAACCTCAGGCTGTTCTCCACGCAGTAGCAAATGTGATCTTAGACCTCTCTCAGCACAAGAAACAGCTGCAAGATACAATACAAACACCTCATTTCTATTTCAATCAAAACCTAATTCGATTCAGTTCTCTAAAAAGATTCAAAGCATTTACCAACTGCAGCTGTATGTGCACTTTGACAACCTCCACATGTAACCTAATACACAACAAAAAAAAGTTCTAAGCTTTACAAAAACAAAACCAGTTAATTGAGAGATGTTGAAAGAGATCACATTTCTCACCACATCAGTGACTTTATAATCTTCAAGAAGTGGTAACAAAGCATCAAGCTTCCTAGCTTTGTTACCATTCACAAGAGGATGTAAAAGATCATCTCTCAGAATGTAAAAACACGAATCTTGCTTTCTCTTTAACATCTCATCTCCGAGATATGGACGAGTGTTATTGGAAAAAGAGAATTTTTCGATTCCTTTAGTTGAAGAAACACTAATCTGATGAACTGGAGATGCAGGGCTCTGTAATCCCCATTTTCTATCGAGTAATCTGGACACAAACTCTCGTGACTCGTGCTCGGGAAAAACGGGTATTCTCTGAATTCGAATTTAATACACAGTGAAAACATTATCCCCAAAACGCAATTTGAAAAAAGTTCAGATTTTTCCTTTCTTAGAACGTAGAAGTGAGAAAAGAAACGATTTGTATATAGTGAAGACGCAGAGAACAGAGAGGATGACCTGAGAAGACGAGTGAAAGTGAAGAAGATTTGATTTTCCGGTCACCGCGAGAAAGGTTGACCGTTGGACCTTCATCGCCGCTGCAAAACTCTTCTTCTATCGGCTAAAGAGAGTGTGTGTTTACAGAGAAGAAACGCATCATCCACGCGCGTATGATTCGCACGTGCTTACTCACACGTGACTGGGTTTAGGGCCTGTGAAAAACATAAGGCCCATTTGTTATGGGCTACCTTGTACATTTATATAAGCACTACAAAACAAAACTTACATTTCTCGAATTCAGTTACGATCTTTTCTGATCTCATCAATTATTCCTCACTTGAATGCTTTTGGTTTTGGTAGAAACTAGAAACTAAACTAACTACGGGACGACTAGGGTTGAAGGCACAAGGCAGTGTTCTACTCTCCGCCATGAAAACACGGCGGCAGCACGAATCTGAGGAAGCTCTAACCTTTTCCCGTCGCAATACACAATCTCCAAACGGAAGAGCAAACTCAGAGGCGATCCCAACTGATATCATTTTCGAAATACTCTTGAAACTGCCGACGAAAACTATAGCGAGATGTCGCTGCGTATCGAAGCTATGGTACTCGGTACTTGTCTGTCGAGAGTTCACGGAGATGTTCTTGACCAGATCTTCAACTCGTCCGCAACTACTGTCTTCCTGCGAGAAACAAGGTGAGTTGTTCTTCTTCACAGCACCGCAGTTACAAAACCCAGACGAGAACTCGTCTCTTGTTGTGTCTCCTAGTTATCAGATGAAAGTTCCCTTTCAAAGTTTTGATAGCTCTCAAATCTGTGGTCATGTCCGCGGTTTGGTCTGTCTTACACATCAGCGGGTCGTAAAGGGAAGGAAGGAAACAGTTCCAATGATATGCAACCCCAGCACTGGACAAGCCTTACCTTTACCCAAAGTGAAGACAAGGAGGGTTTGTGTGAGAACCTTTTTTGTTTATGATCCCATTGGTAAACTATTCAAGTTATTGTCCATGACCTGGCCATGTTATGGTAACGGCGAGAAGAATTGTGACGAGTATCAGGTTCTGACGTTAGGTACTCAAAAACTTTCTTGGAGAATGGTTGATTGTTGTACACCCCATCATCCTGCACACGATGGGATATGCATTGATGGTTGTTTGTATTATCAAGCTATGGTCGGTCTAGGTTCAGGGGTTTCTACTATAGTTTGCTTTGATGTTAGCTCTGAAACGTTTAGATTTGTTAACAAAGCTAGGGGCATGGCCCTGTATGGTGATTCAGCTCTGGTAAACTATGAGGGTAGATTAGGTGCAATTCAGCCAAATGGGGTTTATGGAGAAATTTCTTGCCACACTATAAGTCTTGAGTTGTGGGTTCTAGTAGACGCTGAGAAACATGAATGGTCGAAGCTTGTATATGCAGTGCCTCCTATGTGGAAGAATGTTGTTGCACAGGCTCAGTTATACATTGTTGGAAGGACCAGTACTAATGATATTGTGTTGTCGTGGCGCTATACATCGGATGTTTTCTACTTCAATTCGGAGAGGAACACAATCATAAGAGTTGAATTACAAGGAATGGATGTGTTTAACCATCTTAGAGTCCATACCTTTCTGAACCATGTCGAGGACGTGAAGCTAATGCAACTGTAACAGATCATGGGCTCTTAGTGTTCATTTATGTCTCTTACTACACTATGTTTTTTCCTTTTGCAGTAATGGTTCATACATTGAGGAATGGTTGTTAAGTTTAAGCCTTTTTAATACTCTTTTCTTCATGAGTAAGCCACTTTGTGACTTGTGTATTGATGAGTTCTTATGTTAGTCATCCATAGGTTAAAGACCACATCTAAGGTCTCTCAATCTCTCGCATGTCCCTTTTTTATTTATGTAACAAGATATTTGTTATGCAACCTTGAATATGAGTAGAGTGGTTACTTTCATTTTTCTGTGTTTCCTATTCTAGCATCTTATCTCCTTGATATGCATTTATAAAAGCTATCTCTTGTGGCTGATTCAGCAAGGGGATGCTAGATAGTCTTGTTATTGCGGACTCTTGAAATAATAATCCAAAACAGAGGATTCTAAGATTTGATAATCTGATACTTCATATAGATGGTCAAGAGTCAAGACTTATATACATATTGACTCTTTTGTGGCAGAGTTTATTTGGTTGGACACATTCTCGCTTACGTTTTGTTGGAGTGATTGGCACAGCTGAAATTGTGTTGTCAACGTACGATGTGTATTTCTACGTTTTCTGCTGTAGCATCGAGGAGAGAAAGACAAAACATCGATGTTGAAATCTAAGGGATTCATACCTAGTAGAAGATCGTGAAGCTTGCAAAAGTAAATTAAGGCTTTATAACGGTGTTAGTTTGGTTCTTAAGACGTGACCATATTATTACGCAGGCCTGTTATTACGTTACAGGTTTGGAAAATAAATAAACTTAAGCCTTCTTGTTTAGTTGGTTTAAACTTATCATCTTAGTGGTTAGGGCTTTTTGTTGTTTAATAATCAACCAAAGCAAAACATCAACAGCACAACACGGTAAAAGGTTTTTTTTTACATTAACTTAATTAACACTCATTAATTAATAATGTGTGTGTTACAAAGTATATTTTGTCTTGTTTGAAAAGTAATTTGGGAATTGGTTTTAAATATTGATATTATTCACAACATATTAAAAAATATGAACAATAAAATAAACCAAACAATCACAAAATATATAGTGCAATGCAAAAAATCATGTTGTCATTAAGAAAACAAATTTTTGATCATATTTAATATTTTTGTATCATCCCAGTTTATATCGATGTACTCGAAGAAGGGACGGACAAATACATATACATCTATAAGAAAATATTACAAAATATCAATTTCACGCGCCGATCACAATTCTAGAAAAAGAAGAACGATCCAACCATTGCAGCAACAACAAGACCAAAACTGGAAGCTACATTGGCTCCACTTTCAGAAGTTTTCTCAGGTGGCGGATAATTAGCGTATGAAGAATCGCTTCCAATAGGTCCAGCGACTGCTACCTCTTCATCTCCGGAAGCATCATCACTGGGCGCAGGAGCTGCATCGTCGTCAGTTGTTCCAATGGTATTGTCATCTACCGGTACATCACCCTCACTGCCATCACTCGGAGTTGTAGCAGCGGGAGCTGAGGCGGTTGTGGTTGATGGTGGTTTATCAGCAGCCGATACAATCACGACGGAAATAGCGACAATAAGAAGAAGGAAAGCAACGTGAAGGCGCGCCATTATTTTTAGTTAATTATTTAGTATTCCCCAAAAAACTTTTTTAAAAAATGTTTTAGGGGTATTGTCTTTTATTTATTTATTTAATATCTAAAATTCTGTAGTGAGGCTCTTTGTTTATATAGTTGCTTGATCAAAGTGCGAAGATAACGCACTAAAAATAAGGTTTGCCATATATATTAACGGCTAGGGAAAATGCTATTTTTTTTTCTATCAATTTATTTTTTATTTTTGCTCAATCGGGAAAATGCTATTATTCATATATCTTCTACTTCTAATTAAGCTTCTTCTGTTTGTCTCAATTAGTCAATCTTATCAAAAATTATAGCAAAACCATTTAATAAATAGAAATCTTTTGCCCAAGTTTCCTTCTATCGATTTTTTTAGTACACTAATTAAAAACCCAACAAAAATGGAAGAAAAAAGAAAGTATTTTTAATCATCTCAAACCAAAAGAAAAAGAAAAAAAATTAGAAAACACTATATTTAGGCTTTTATAGAAATGAAATACAAAGAATCAGACAATAAATCGATTAAATGAAATTATTTGACAATTATTAACAACATAACCTAAATCATCCATGAACAACAAATTAGAATAATCTAAAACCCTATACAATGAAATGTTAAGACAAGTTCCTTAACTTTTCTGTTCCCCCTTTTGTACAACCTTATAAACATACATAAAAAGAAAACGCAAATTCCTTGCGGTCCAAACAAACGCAATTCTTGCCAACGAAATTGCTAGCTGAGATCTATATCCACTTTTTCCGGTAAACATCTTTCTGATTGGTTTCTACCAAGCTCTGTTCCGAGCTGACCCTTATCGCCTGCACCAAACGCGTATAGCTTCCCTGATTCCGTGAGCGCAAATGTATGAGCGTTCCAATATAAAGAGTTCGTTAAACTAATCTGAACCATCCGCTCATTCGCTTGTTTCAGCGATGTTACTACCGCTGGACTCAGCACGTTCGCAATCCGATTACCCTAACAAGATAAAACAAAGACAAGAGTCAAATGAGCTTTAACGCAGGTTTTACAGACAAATAATAAAACGCTAAAATGTGTTATACATTTTTTAGTCAAGCCCTAACCTGCTCATCAAAGACAGGATTGTGACCGAGACTAGCGGATTCGCCACAGCCAAACGAAAAAACATCGCCATCATCCGAGACCACAAAAGTAGTGTAATCTCCTGTTGCAACATGAACTGCCTTTACATGGCTTAGCCCTTCAACAACCTTAGGAACTGATTCACATTCCTCGTTACCGTGTCCTAAGCATCCATATCTTCCCCAACCCCAAGTACACACTCTTCCATCCTGACCTACCACCGCGGCATGCCAAGCACCTGCTGCAACAACCCTAGGTTGAAGATTTAATATCTTAAACTGCTCGATTACCCTAGGATACTTCTCATCTGTTCTTGAGCCGTGACCTAGTTTGCCTCCCAAACCGCAACCAACCGAGTAAACCGACCTAAAATAAGCATACTATTAATGCCTGAGACAATGTATAGTTATTTCAAAATTATAGAAAATGCCCTATAATATTTTGAACCAGTCTAAACTTAGATAGCTAGCTGCATTAGAAGATACTTACATGCCATTTGGTTGACAAGCTAAGGCAAGAAGGTAGCAATAACCAGCAGCAATCTGTACAACGGGTACATTCTCGAGTGGGCCTAACAGAGGATGTGGTTCGACATCCGCAGCCTCGGTTCCATGTCCTAGTATACCTTCCTTGCCCCACGAGAATGTATAAACCGTTCCTTCTCGGGAGAGAACAGCTGTAAAGTAATTCCCAATAGCAGCTTGCACAACAAATATGTTCTTCAAAGATGTTACAAGCTGAGGAGTTGTAACCGGTTTAGTCCCTTGCCCTCCATGTTCAGCTTCTCCGAAACAGTCTTTTCCGCACGCATAAACTCTTCCGTCATCGCTTATTAGCATTGTCCGACCAGCACCAGCAGCTGCTTGGATGATTCGTATCCCCTGCAATGATCTGCACACATCACGATATAACACTCCATCAACCCAAGAGCATATACGTTTCTTCTCTTTTCAGTCTTGATGATGATGAAATTGACCTAACAGGTTGGATTGGAGCTTCCTCCTCGGTATGGCCGTGTCCTAGCTGTCCAGAGTTATTATATCCGAAGGTATAAACTTGGCCTTTCGATGTGACTGCAATACTATGACCAGGACCAGCCACTGCTTGAGACTTCTCTCTTCGGCAACACGCTTCACCAGCCAGCAAAAACCTAAGGACTAATTTCCATGATCCTCCACATCTACGTTTCATCTCTTGACGTTCTTCTTCATTCATCGGCTTGAAGATCACCCTTTTATTACACATGTCAAGAGCAGCGAGCTCCGGTAAAGATAAATTACAGTCCGGAGCATAGTTTGCTGGCTGGCTAAAGAAAGAGCATGTTGCCTATAAAACAGTAACAAAGATAAAAAAAATCAGCAGAACAAATCAAATCCTTTAAAAAAATTTCAGTAAAGAGTTTTAGAGATTATCGAAACAAAAACCTCTAGATTAGCGAGGTCACGAGGATCCAATCTACATTCAGTGAGAACATGAAGGACAATAGAAGGGCTAGCTGCTAAAGGAAACTCTCCAGGAGTTGAGTCACCAAAGCAATGACGTTTTGGCCTCTGAAATGGAGACACTGGAGGAGATGACGTAGTCGAAACCGGTTGCTCCGGTAAGTTAATGTACTGTAAACCCGGGATTCCACTCGTTGTAGCATCCATTATTAACAATCTACAGATCACAAACTAAGACAAAGTCACACTCTGATTTGTCTGAAATATGTAGAAAACACAGAACAAGATCCCCAAAGACTAAACCTGCAAATTCTGTCGTCTCAAGCTATGGTTCAACAAGATCTAAACTTTTTGATCTACATAAGAAACAGAAACTAGTAAGGATCCAAATCAAAATCAACTGCTGTAAAACAAAGTGGTCAAGAACAAGCAAAGTTACACAAAAAAAGTTGAAACCTTTGTTTGACTAATCAAGAACGAACAAAGAAAGAATCTATGAACAATCAACAGAGAATAAAAGAAGGAAACTTGGAAGAGAAGTGTAGGAATCAACAATGATGAGGATTATTCAATTAAGAAATGGATCTGATACGAAAGATATAAAAAGAAAAGATAACTGTTTGTCACACGCAAAGGACTTCTCCTTCTCCTCTGCACACGGAAACTCAAAAGTTTTGACCTTTCACCATGATCACAACAACAACAACACCAAGAAAATAAACCCAGAAATCAACTTTGATTGAACAAACCCACCAGAGAGATCAATCAATTTGGGAAAATGTTTAACTAAAAATAACATAATCTGATCATTACCCAGATTCACAATCAAAGTCAAAATCAAAAGGAGCTGGGATAAAAGTGATTACTTGTTTAAGTAAAAAAGGGACCTTTCAGCAAACCCATCTGCATCAAACCATCATAAGAAATTCGAACATAGAAAATTCACAGACAAGACAAAGTCAGTTTCTTTGTTTGTGGTCTGATCAGAGCATAGAAGAAAGAATTGATCGGAGAATGTTTTGTTAGAGAGTATTGACGGTGAAGAAAAGGTAAGAGAATTTTCACAATTTAAATTCCAAAAAGGAAAGTTTTTGTTTTCTTTTTCTATAATTATGGTCCTGGGAAAGTCTGCAAATTTGGCGTTGAGAGAAGTGAATGAAGAGCAAAGAAAGAGATGTGGTGTCTCTATATGCGGACTTATAAAGCAATATCATTCAGATCTCTCTCTCTCTCTCTAATAACATTATAACAAAAAAAAAGTTCTGATAATTGTGATTAATGTATGTGTTGGATTGTAATGGTGTATAACATCATGATCCATACATGTATGCATGTGTATAGACAGACGTGTGCATCCAAAACAGGGTTTGAGTGGTAGAACAAGTTATCCATCCATCCATCCAACGGATCTTTATAGTTTAATATACGTTGAGAACAAAATTGATAGTATTTCCCAATAGTTTATTTAATAACTCATGAGTCCTGACATAGTTATCCACTATGATGACATCCTCATTCTTTTTCTTTGTCCTACATTATTATTATCATTTAAAAAAAAAATCAAAAATATTATAATTTTCTTCAAAAATAATTCTTTTGTGTTAAATCATTTTAGTTTGTCTTTTTTTTTGTTTTTTTTTCAAGAAAGAGATTTACTTTTTAATAGGAATACATTTGTTTGGAAGCAATATCAATTACCAACCTGGCTAATTACAAAGTGCAAGTTGTGGCTTCATCTACAAGAATATTCCACTTGTACTTACGTAAATTTCCAAACAGAGATACTTAATAACAAAAACAGAATTACTATTTAGAGAATTTCCCATAACCATAAGCTAAACTATATATATTGAACCCAAGTCATTACGTGAAATTCAGATGAACTGAAAGATTCCTTTCAATTTTAACTATAAACTATCATCGAGAGTTGCAAGGGACAGCCCCCAATAATTGGAATATTGGATATACTAAACCTTATGTTAGATAGCAAAAAAAGAAAAAGAAAAAGACTTATTTGGGAAATAATGTTTATATTTTATGAGATGAGAACCACTAATATTTGGGAAAGAGTCACCACAATAATGAAACATTAATTTAGTTTTTTTTTTTCGTTCGCTGGCAAGACTTCTTACCTACACATAGAATTGTTTTTTTATTTTTAATATTCCATTATGTTGGAAAAAAGTTTCTTCATAAATTTATAAGATTGTAGAATAATAAAAGAGTAACTCAAGCGGTAAAGAAAATAAAAAGTTAAGATGCTGTACACGCGTTAGATAACTGTGGAAAACATTATGACCATATGTCATATGTGTGATCATGTGTTGCAACATCATCAATCTGCAAGGACATGACAATTATCATAAGGGTGAAGAGTTCTTTGCTATAGATGTTATATGAAATGTTTTTATAATTAAAAAATTTTACATTTATCAGTTACATTCTAATAAAAAAATCTGGTATCATTTTGAAACGGGTGATGGCTTATACGTGTAATGTTCCAGACATCTCATTTTTCCAAAGTTTTCTCCGGTATACACATTCAAAACAAAACCAAAATCGGAACCGGACATTGTCTCTTTCAGTTTGGTATAACAAGAGTAAGAAAAAGACATGTACAAGAAATGTGAAATGAGAGATTACATATGGACTGATTTGCTATGAACAATCTATTTAAGTTCTGGTCTGTACTAGTTTAGAGTCCTTAACCGGGACTACTGCATCTTGAACTCTTCGACATATGTTCTTGATAAAACGGATCATCAGAGCCTTGAACTGAACTTAGTCTTGGAGATGAAAAGCTCCATCCTTCCTTATGCATTGCCTCCTCGCAGCTCTCATCTTCTTTGAACTTGATGAAGAAGATGGATGACCAGTAGTCTCTCACCAAGTTCTTCAAAATCATTGAAAAAGAAACCAAAATGAGATTCAAGAGAGTAAGTTCAAAGGCGAAGAGAGTGAAAGAGAGATGTTATTTTACCATCTTGATCAATTGCATCACTTCGTTTAACGCGTTTTTGAAGAGATCAGGGTGAGTTAGATCTTGAGTGGTTAAGATCTCTTGCCGGGTTTTATAAGATAAGTTTACTTCCATTTCGGCTCCTACAGTCAAGGAACTGATAGTTAGATTTAAGCAGAGAACACCTGAGACAGGTTTATGAGAAAGAAAGAAAATGGATAAATAATAAAACCTGCGACAATGAACTTCTCCATGATATGTCGAGCCATGTAGATTCTTCTTGTCGAATCATCTACCGGGATTTTACCATGATCATACACTTCTTCATAGAAATGCAATGTTTCTCCAGCGTAGCAGCTAACAACATACAAAACATTTCGTTTGAATAAATGGGGAAACCGGGAGAAAAAAATGAGAGATCATACACATCAAATATAGTACCTATCAGCAAATTCCATAAACGATTGGCGAAATCTTTTATTGAGAAGAAGCTTATCAAGTGGCTCGTTTGGGTCAACAGGTCGAAACTCCTCCTTTCGAAACAATAATCCACTATCAGGTATGCCTAGAGCTTCACCCATTCTTTGAAACTCAAAGTGTTCTCTTTTCTTCAAGCTGATTTGTGAAAGAAGAGGTTGGTTACTCGAGATGGAAAAGAAGACAACTACAAGAATCCCACCCTGAAAGAAGAAGAAACTCACAAGTCTGTTATAAAGGTCTTTTTTTCCAACTGCAACATGATAAAGCAAAATCTTGGAAGTAGCTTTCGTACCGTGACTAAAAGTACAAATCTTGAAGCAACCTGAAGCCAAGAGATTTCATCATAAATCTCGTTTAATACAAATGCTGTTACCCATATAATGATTGAAATGGCTGAGACAAGGATTCCTTTCCAGAGATCTCTAAGCTCATCAAATCTAAATTCTACATGTCGGACCGCTCTTGTGAATGCAATTAAGGCAAGGACATAGAAAGCATGAAGGCCTGCAACTGGGAAAGTCCATCGAGGACCCATGTGGCATTGACGATTGAGAGGCCTTCTTGCGTGGATTACTATAAACAAAATCAAAAAGCTTATGAGTTATTATCCAAAGACCAAAGACAATTTGCAAAGTACAAATCAGAGTTTTGAATTCTTACTTGCAGATACAAAGATCCATGGCAACAAAACAAGGGGTAGAAAAATGTATGATCTTACGGGTGGTAGACGTTTCCTACATTGCATAGAATACACATATAGCCAAATAACATGAAAGACAAATTAGACCAATAGAATTGTAATCCAATATCCCCTGACAATCGAAAGCATATTGAGTGAGATTGATCCTTACTTGACAAATATGAAGTATAGTTGAAACGCCTGAGTTATACGGCAGCTCATCAGCAAACCAAATCCAAGTGGTCCTTCGATCCACACTAAAACCAAACATTACAAGATTACAGATCAAATTCTAACTGTCAACTTGTTTATGAAGATGAGGAATCATGTTTTCGAAACAAACCTGCCCAAAGATAGCAATATCGCCACCAATGTTTCGTCCTGATTCGAAGCAAATTAACTGACATCTGAGAAAATTAAAAGGAAATATTAGTATAGAAACTCAACAAATGAAAGTGAATTTCTTAAAGAGTAACTGAATCATCAAGTAGTCTAACCATAATTGAGAACAAAAGGTTGAAGCTGGAGACAACTTGAATAACAGGGATCCAGAAACTGCTACTGTTAGTACGAGGAGCCTTGTGAATCAAACACGGTAAGACCGACCGCGATAGAAGCCTAGTAAACAAAAGTGAAATCCATTAGACAGAGAAATGAAACAACTTGGCAAGTTCATTAAATCAAGCTTCAAAACTTGAAATCTAAGTATTTGAATCTTGCTATCAAGATACTAAGAGTAAGAACATCTAATTCCCAGCTAAAAAGAGCTGAAACGAAACAAAAAGACAGATCCTTTGGTTCATCCTACACAAAAGTAATTCCGATGAGACATAATATCAAACACTTACAAGACGAACATTAAAAAAAAAACGATTGAAACCCCAAAATTAGAGATTTTGTTTTTCCGACTCAAGTCAAGAAGAGAGTCAAACAAGCAAAACCCAGTAAAATAATAAAACCCAGATCTTTCACAACTAAGAAGAAAGGAGCTGAAACAGAGAAGATGAAAAGAAGAAGAAGACAATACATACACGAAGAAGCAGATTACTGAAATTGCAACGGCGACGTAATCGCTGGGACAACCACCAGTTTTAGCACATTCATTCGCCATTTTTTCCTTTCTTTATAAGAGCATATCAGAGCGCTCTCTCTCTCTCTCTCTCTCTCTCTCTCTCTCTCTCTCTCTCTCTCTCTCTTTCTCTCTCTCTTCTCCCCACTCGAATTCTGGGTTTATGAGATTTTATTTTTGGTTTTTGGTTTTCAAAGCTTGTTGCTTTAATGTCAAGGTAAAGTGTACAAATTCCTATAAAAATCAGTAAAAAATCGGATGTTGGAATTTAGAAAAAAAAAAAGTTTACATCTTTAAAAAAATTCACATTTCGCACAAGAGAAGAGAGACGCCTCTGTCTCTCCATTGTTCACGTTTCTCTGTTCTCATCTTACTTTTTTGACCGGAGAACACTTCCTTTTCCGGTAATATTAATTCTTCGATATATTCATTAAAAACTTAAAAAAACAAGACTAAAATCTATATATATAAAGTTAACTTTTCTCTCTTCTCATTCCTCCACATCATCATCCACCTAAGCAATGATATATATATTTTTTGCATTAAAAATAATATTTTAAATATTTATTCATTGCATATTTATTACTCATAATTAATAATATAAAAATTAAATAAAAACGAATTAAGTAAGATTTTTTTTTTTTTCGTCACGAATTAAGTAAGATTACTTAAAATTTTAAATAGTAAATACAATAATAAAATTTGTTTTAGTAAATAATAAAAGTAAAATAAATGAATATTTTAAAATAGTAAAATAATACTGTGGATTTAATTTAGTAGTAATGTTATTATTTAAATTTTAACCAAAAATGATTATATTCCAAAATTTAGAATGGGTTAATGAGTTGTAGAATAGAAGTAAGATTTTAATGTATGGTGGAGTAAAAACAATTTATGTAGTTGTATTTATAAAATTCTAAACATAAAAATAAAATTGAAGTGAAACATTTGTTTCTAAGAAACATATATTACAAAGATTTATTATGATATTTCACTTGTAGAAAAATAAAAGATTAATTACTCACCTCAACTTAAAGTTTTGATCTAAAACGAAGACATTAAAAGGGTCACACTTTTTTTGGGAAAACTATGAAAAAGAATCTTGGAAAAATAATCCATCTAAAAACAAAATCAATGGTCATAAAATATAGAAAAAATGATATGTAAGCCGTACAAAAAAGTGACATGTGATTTGTATAACATATCTCACAATGCATATTATCAACCGGAGCTACAATTCTATAACATGATAAAATATAAAATATAAAACATGCTTGAGATTTCATCAATTCTATTAAATGCTCTTAACCGAAAAATTGGCGAAACAACATATTTAAAGTACACCATGTTTTTCGAGAAGATGAATCTAAGGTTGTATCACAAAATTAACATCTGAAAATAACATACATATAAGGGTTTTACACGAATATGTAACTTAGATTAGTGAAGATATTCATTGTCGGGTTTAATCGTTTCACCATCTAAGCATTCTTAACTTGGTCGGAA
This sequence comes from Camelina hispida, assembly GCA_023657505.1. Classification (NCBI taxonomy): domain Eukaryota; kingdom Viridiplantae; phylum Streptophyta; class Magnoliopsida; order Brassicales; family Brassicaceae; genus Camelina; species Camelina hispida. Next base: position 1,978,214 of record CP094632.1, read on the forward strand.
GTTCCATTATGGCGGGTAATGCACTTGGAAAACTCCATTGTAGTGACATAGCAATAAAAATGTTAATGAAATTTTGTATATTTGCATTTAATGTGATATCGCTATGTTTAAATAAGAGAAAATTATCATTTATGCCATGAACAGTGACATATTTCATTAAAAATGCCACTTTTCCTAAAACCTTTTCCCGGGTGCCACAAGTCTTTCGTTAATTGACAAATTTGTCCCTAAAAATGTTGAATAATAAAAAAATAATTAATATTATTTTTGTTGTTTTTCTTTTGGGATTTTCATTCTCTCATATTCGATCATTCATCTTCTTCCATCTCTTTCTCTCTCTTCTTTCCTCTTTAGAAACCTCCATATCCCTTCTTCTATCTCTAATTAATTTTGGTGGTCTTATCTAATGGAGAAAAAACAGAACCAACCTCTGCCGTGAATGCCTCTGTCGTGAATTGTACTTCCAATTCTCATTATTAGGGTTTTGTTCAATTATTCAATTTTGTCCTTCAACAGTCTTAAAAAATCTATTGTACATGCAACAGAGGACAAAAGACCTAGGATCGAAATGCAAACAAGGGCTCTCTTCTCGAAACCCACCATGTAAGTTTTTGATGGACCAGATCTACTACGTACCAACTCGTCTACCGTTATTTTGTCCATCACTTGAATAACTGAACCTTTAAAAAACCGAGTCTGATGTTCCTCCCCATTGCAGGCCTCATGAAGACTCATCTAGTAATCTGCCCTACGCGGAGGAAATGAATCAACAACGAAGGTAGTTATGTCCATCATTCTCCTTTTGCATTCAATTTACATGTCTACCCAAACATGTTGTCTATCAATTCCGCATTCAGTGATGGACCAGATATGTCCACCCAAATATTTGTCTCTCAAACCGTTTTTTGGGTTCATAACTAAGACCATACAACATTCTCCCCATTGCAGGTCGGGCGAGGTCGCAGTGGCTTCTAATGTTCAGCCATCTTCTTATTGCAATTCCCCTAACAAAGCAGCCCCTTCTGGTATCGGTGCTCCATTGATGGACAACAGTCCGACTTCAGTGTATATGTCTACCCATCCTTGTCTATCAAACCGTATTTAGATACATTGTCTTTGATACCATACAACTTTCTGCCCATTCAAGGTCGGCCGAGGACGCAGCCGATGTTGATGTTCAACGATCGATAGACAACATAGAAATGTCAAGGTATATGTCTATATAATAGTGGACTCTCTTCTATTCACTGTGGACAAGAAACTAAAATTTATTCTCCACTAATCTTCTTTCTTCTATTCACTATTTGAGCTTGGTGTTATTTTGTCTATTGTTCTCGCCCTTATTGCTTTCCTCCTCGCAATCGGCATGTCCATCAACTACTTAAGAGGGTGATGTAATCTGCTGGACTTTCCACCCAAGTGTAGTAGACTTTTCATGTTGTCTATCTACTTTTGGTTTACTTTTGTCATGTTCTCTATCTTCTTTTGACTAGGCGCCTATATGCACTCTCAACCTTTTGTCCACCTACCTTTTGTTGTGTCTATCAATCTATTTTATGTCCACCTTCAGTGTTTTTTGTCTATCCTTCAGTTGTTTCAAGTGATCTTTTCTTTCAAGACCCAATGTACTATGTAGACTTGAAAGACATGTTGCACTATGTAGATTTGATGGACATGTTGCCAACTTTGTCTACCAATATGTTAGATACTCCATTTTTACACAACAAAAGGTCTAAAGCCAACCAATGGCTTACATATTAACTGAAGGACCTTATTAACAATTTGAATCCCCTTTTGTTGTGTCCATCAATCTTTCTAGATGTCTACCTTCAGTGTTATTTGTCTAAAACCTATCTGTGATGTCTTCTTTTTTTCTGTTTCAAGCCTATCTACCTTCAGTGTTAATTGGTCATATCTGCACTCATTTCCGATTCTCTACAAACTTTACTGATGGACAATTTGTACCCTTTAGACTTGATGGACATATTGCAAGTTTTGTCTACTAATATGTTAGAGACTCCATTTTACACAATGGTAGTTCAAAAGCAAACCATTGGCAGACATATTAACTGAACCACCTTAATAATAACTGTTTTTACGGTTGTTACAAAAGACAACTGGAGGTAATAGGATTCCTCATATCTTACATATCCAAAAAAAACACAAAAACTAGTCATGTTTAATATCTACCATCTGTGTAGACAGTAAGTCCTAAAAAAAATACAAAAGGACTAGTCCCATCGTCCTTAATGTTGACCAACCCTTCAAAATTTTATTTCTTTTTAAATTCTCCAGCGTGCAAACTTCTTAAACAATAGGCTAAGGCTATTTTAGTCTTCTCCCACCTCCTCTTCATGTGCCAAAATGGCATTTCTAATAAGAAAAAACAAAAATGGCATTATTGAGAAGTTTTTTGGGAAATATGGCATTTCTGGCCAAAATCCCTTTAAATAATCTCTATAATTAGGTCAACCATCGACTTTCGATGTTAGAAATTTTAAAAAGATGTTTTCGTGGGATATGAATGTGGAATAAACTCTTCTAGGGAAGTTTTTAAGTCATTTTTTTGTTACTACGTGATATATTGTTGATTTGCCAAAAAAACATTATTGTGATACTAGACAATATATGTTATATATAAATTAGTAAAATAAAAATGACTTTTATATGGATTAATCTTTTAAACTTCAAATGATTAATTATTTTTATATTAAATGATTCTTATTCCTAAAATAATTAAACTAAAATCTCAACCAAATAAATATAACAATGAAACATTATCTTCAACAATACATTTGTTGTATATCACTTAGTAAAGTAAGTTTAGTGTTTATATAGATTTATACTTAAAATTTTGAATAAATATATTTGAGCTCAAGAATTTAGATTAATAGAAAATATTTTAAATTAAAATTCCGCGCGTGCGCGGGTGCTATATAAACTTTAAAGGCCAAAAGTACTATTTTTATTTATAAACCAAGTAATGGAACAAACTATATTATTGATGAGAAAGAAAAAAGAAACCGAAACTATAAACATAGATTACATTATGTTTATTAGAAAACAATAAAAAGTATCTTAGATAGACATAGTCGAATTGACGTATAATCACCGATTATGAAGGATCATTATTTGTCTCTTTTAAGAAACGCGTAAAACAAATGCCGAAGACTATCATAATTGCAAAAAGGGCAAAGACGACTATTAACAACACCAGTGGCGACGGGCCCTCCATTCTTCTCTATTATAATCTTTATTTGTATTGAAAGCTGAAAAAAAAAATAGAGTATATTCAATCAAGAAGAAGAGGTCTTATATAAGTTAATTAGCTTCCAAAACAATGAATGGAAAACTTTGATGACCAAAAAATAATGGAAAACGTTGATACAATTAGCTAATTGAATCTAAAGAGAAATGGTAAATTATTGAGCGAGTAAAAGGATATTGACCTTTTAGGACCCAAAAAAAAAACTGAGGTTTAAATGCTTATCTTAAACACGTATATTCAATATATAAGCGTATCCTAAACATGCCATGTTAGGTTTAAACGCTTTCCAAAATTGAGAATCGTATATTAAATATACAAAATTCGATATTTTTTATAGTAGAAAGCATGTCACATTGAAAACGATTATTTATGTGGCAGGCTAAGAAAATAGAAAGGCGGTAATATCATAGCTTAACTATTAGTTTTTTTACTAATGATTTCAAGTCTAGCTAAACTCTAAACTAATGTTAACATCATACACAAAAACTTATTACCAAACGTTTTTGTGAAGCAACAATACTTCCTCGTTCCTCCCAGAAGAAAAAACAAAACAAAAAATAGTCTCTAACAATTCTCTTTTGAAAAGATTCAGACCTATGTATTTAGTTTGTATCTCGTACTTAGATTTTTCACGTTGTGGCTTTTAAAGCACTTCTATTGTAGTCTCAAGTCTGTCAATGAGAAAGCCGTCTTAAAAATAAACTAAAACTAAAAATATATATTAATTGAAAATGGCTAGATAAATAGATATGTTGTTTCTCAAATGAGAGACTCTCTCTCATCAAAACATATAACTAGATATGTTTCTCATATGCTTTTTTGTTATTGATTCACAGTTTTTTTTTATCACAAGATAATATTTAATACTTTTTAGATTTGAAATACTATTTTTGGTCATATGAGAAAAATATATTATATTTGAAATATAGATAATATTTGATCTTATAATATTAATTAATTAGGTCAGATATTATTTTTATAAATAATAAAATAAACTTATCTTATTTATTAAGATCTCTTATGTATAAATTTAAATTATCTATTAAAATTAATTGATATTACTTAAAGTTGATCTAAAATTATTTGTATTGAATCATCAAAATGTTATAACACCAATAAACTAGAATAGTGTTTTGTAAAAAGAAATTATTTATTAAAAATGAACTGTCAAAGCATATCTTATATAATATGAGAAAGTTTTTTTTAACTTTTACTAACAGTGTGACATTTGGCATTCTCTTTTAGCGACACCTATCATAATAAAAACCATATCTTGGATGAGAAATGAAATAGTTTATAAACCTTAACTTTTACACGTTTTCAAACCATACAATATTTTCTTTCATTAATTGAGTAGGCAATAAAGTTAGTCAGTTAAATCCTATTAAATTATGATAAATTACATAATTTTTTATTAAATAATAAAAAATAAAAATGAATAAAGTGACATAAATAAAAATTTCAAATAGTAAAAATAATACTATGAATTGTATTAGTAGTAATGTTATTATTCAAATTTTAACCAAAAAAATTTCATATTCCAAAATTTAGAATGGATTAGTGAGTTTTAGAATGGAAGTAAGATTTTAATGCATGGTGGAGTAAAAAACAATTTATGTAATTTTATTTATAAAATTCTAAACATAAAAATAAAATTGAAATGAAATATTAGTTTTTAATTAGAAACATATACTACAAAGATTTATTATTAAATTTTACTTAAAGAAAAATAAAAGCTTAATTACTCAATTCAACTTAAAAGTTTTGATCAAAAATGAAGACAATGTAATAGTCACACTTTTTTTGGGAAAACTATGAAAAAGACTTTTGAAAAAAATAATCTGTCTAAAGAGACAAAATCAATGGTCACAAAATATAGAAAAAATGATATGTAAACTGTTACAAAAGTGACATATGATTTGTGTAGCATATTTCAGAAGATATATTCTCAACTGAAGCTACAATTCTATAACATTATAAAAAAATTTAAATATAAAACAAGCTTGAGATTTTATTAATTTTCTCATATACTTTTAACCCAAAACATTGGGAGAAACAACATATTTAAAGAACACTATGTTTTTTTTGAAAAGACGAAGATGAGAATGCATCATTAAATTAACATCTGGAAACAGCATATGAAGTTTTAGAAGATATGTAATTTGGATTAGAGAACATATATTCATTGTCGGGTTTAATGGTTTCACCATCTAAGAATTCTTGACTTGGTCGAAAATTCTATTATTGGAGGTGATGTATTTGGACAACTCCATTGTAGCGAAATAACACTAAAAATGTTTATAAAACTTTGTATATTAACATTTAACGTGTGATATCAATATGTTCAAATGATCTCTATATAATCAACAATCAACAGTCGACATTAGAACTTTTAAAAAGATATTTTCATGAGATATGAATATAAAATGAACTCTTCTAGGGCTAATAGGTCAGAAGACGGTAGACTCTTCGAGTGAGGTTTTTAAGTAATTTTTTTTGTTACCATGTGATATATTGTTGATTTGCCAAGAAAACATTATTGCGACAATAGACAATATATGTTATATATAGATTAGTAAAATACGTATAGCTTTTATATAGATTTATGTTTTAAACTTCAAATGATTATATTTCTATTCAATAAAAATCACGCGCAAATAGATATAACTAAAAAATATTATCTTCAACAATACATATGTTGTATATTATGTAGTAAAGTAAGTTTAGTGTTTATATAGATTTATATTCAAAACTTTAATCATTCTATAACATTTCTAATCATTCTATCCAGCAACCTAACATAACACTAACCAAGGTTCTAACAACATAACCAATAAATCCAATAACACACAAACGAGACCCTAGATCATCCTCCTCCTCATCGCCTTGATTCCACGATCACACTTTGCCTTTACCTGCACACCACAAACAACAATTGAGATGCGTAAGTATTATCATAAATACTTAGTGAGGCCATCCTCCCATCTACTAGGTTCTACACACAAGCATATGAGACCCTCATGTTTAAGCAAGCAAACAAAACACAAGCAATACATCAAACCAGGAAAACAAGTCTCGGATGAGACTGTTGTCGACTAATGCTAAACCGGTGTCGATCGATGCTAGGAACCATGGTGTCGATCGATGCTAGGAACCATGGTGTCGACCGATGCTTGAACGGTGTCGACCAATGCTGACACAAACAGTGTCGACCGATGCTCGAACGGTGTCGATCGATGCCATACCGCGACGCGAACTGCACGAACACGAACGTCGAATCCCGATTCCAATCATCTTGATTTCGTCTCCAAACTCACCCAAATGACACAAAAACCTATGGGAAACTCGAAAACAACACACCCAAGCAAGCAAACACCACAAATAGACAAAGAACAGCCAAACAAAAGAGATCTCATGCTTAGATCAACCATGGTCAAGCACTCACCTCAAAAATAGGAAGATTGGGTTGAGAAATCGATGGAATCAACACCTCCAGGAGCTTCTCCTTCGTTCCCAGCAACAACTATCCCTTCTACAGTCACAGATCTCTCCAAAATACCAAGAACAAGCCCAGAAACTTACGGAAACGTTTTCTCTCCTTTTCTCCCTTTTTCTCACTTAACGGCGACAAGTGAAACTCCCAAAACCCTTAATTCGTCGATTCTTCCCTTATAAAAGCGATTTAGGGATTTCTAATTGAACCAAACCGAACCAAACAGCAATTAAAACAAACCCGACCAAACCGAAATTCATGGTGTCGATCGTTGTGTATCGATCGAAACCCACACCAGAACTACAATATTTGGTTTGCGGATGTTACATATTAATATTTTCGATTAAAATCCCGCGCGTGCGCGGGTACAAATTCTAGTAAACCAAAAAATAAAGTTATAATATTTAATTTAACTCGATTTTTTAAAAAAAATATATAAATTTCAAGAAACAGTACTGTCACTAAAAAAAGCATGAGACTTTAATCATGATTGGTTTTTCACTTTTCACTTCATTAAATGTATAGAGATCCAATTTCATACTTTTGTCCTTTGTGACAGACTTTGGTACAGTAATTTTGCAATAAGCACCCTCTCTGTTATAAATTTTTGACAAAACCACTCACTAAAAATTGTAAACTTTTCAATTCAGCCCCCTCTGTAAATTTTTGTTTATTTCACTCCAGTGACTTGATCTTGGAGTTGGAACTATATCGCCACAACAGACCTCCGACCAAATTGTTGAGCGCGTGCGAGGCCATCGGAACAACAAGACTCGACGATAAAACCGCTGCATAACCATAGACTATACCAACAATCGACGCCCTGAAAACATTTCAAGAAACCACAACAGAATTCAAAATTTGGTTCTATTCGATTCTCATTAGCATTGAGGTACCAAAATGTTTGATAAAAATGGTTTACCAAACTGCAAAAGAATACTTTCTTCCACTTCCTAGATGAAGTAAACCGAAGATGAGTCCAACCGCAACAATACCGTTCCAATTGGTTCCGACTAAAGGCATCAATGCACCTCTAAAGAGCATTTCCTGTGAAAACCACCAATCAAAACCAATGAACAAAATACTATTTTTGTGTTTGTATCTTACTATCTTTGATGGTTAAATTGTTACCTCACTAATTCCAGGTAGCATTGCAACAACAAGGTAATCTAAAGGTTCGAGCGAAGTAAGAATCTGCAAGTAGTGAATACCAAAGAAGAGGATAAGTGGAGTTTTTGAGAACCGTATGAATGTAATTGAGTAATGTTTCTACCTGTCGGTTTGCTGCTTCACTAGAATCAGAAAAATCTGGCCAAGATTTAAGTAGCAAGAACCTGCTTGATGATATAAACACAACAATTCCAGCAATTAACCCGAGATGCCAAGTTTCAAACCCAACTGCAAATAACACAAACCATTCTTGTTGATTGATTCTCTCAAATGATAATTACATAAACCACATAATCAGTTATTTTTGAAATGTTACATGGTATGTCACTAGAGCAGTCTGGGACTGGTAATCCTTCAGTGGAAGCAACATGAGACGCCTACTAGTAGCAACCAAATCAGTTAGATGCATATGCTAGAATCACAACAACAACAAAAAAAAAAACAAAAACTTTCAAATGGGTTTTACCTTCCTGATGATCAGACCTAGTGCAGCCATCAAACCAGAAGTTACAGTGCACGCCTGAAGCACTTTGTCTCGAGGAGCAACAACAACAACATCAGTATCAACCTGAGCTTCCTCAAATCTTGGAGAAGTCACTTCATCTTCTTTTTCTGAAACATTTCTTGTGGTTATGTCTTTACCTTGTTGAGACTCTCTTCTAAGTTTCTTAATTGATTTACGACTCGAAGAGGCTCTTACATCAAACTTAAAACTCTGAAAATAATTAATCAGACAATTAGATCATCTGTTAGCAGATTTTATTCGGACCAAGAAGAGGCAGAACTCAAGAATCTTACAATAACTGCTTGTACTGCTGGAGCATCATATAGCTTAAGGTTGGAGCCAACTGATCAAGTAAGCACAAGTCAACCAAACCAAAAAAAGAAGTTCAAAATCTTTATCGAGTACACATGTTATGATTTATATGGAGTTAGGAATCGAACTTACCTACCTGGACGAGGACGAAGGAGATGAAGAGAAGTTGAAGAAGCTCCTCTGCTCCAAGATTGCAGAGCGATAAAACCCATCAGAGTATGTTGTGCCGATTCATAGAGAGACTCTGTTTCCAATACAAACACGAGGAAGAAGGACGATGAATCGGAAACGAGAGGTCTGTGTCTAGCCAGCTTCATACGGCGTCGTTTTGAAGAAAACAAAAAAAAAACCCTTCCCAATTAGAAAAGGATTGCAAAAAAAGTGAATCCAATTCTAAAAAGAAACAACGTTAAAAGACGAATCTTAAAACTCATTCATGGTAAGATTAAAAACTAAACTTAATCCTAAAAGGACAAGGATTAATTATGATTCGTAAAGCTATATAAGGCACATAGGTGACTTCTATTTCACCAAACATCTCATCATCGTTCAACTTCTTCTTCTTATTCATACGTTCCGAAATCATGGCCACCAAGAAGATCTTTGGTTTCGTGCTCGTGATCATGTTTCTCCTTAGTTGCACCTCGGCTAAACTATACACAGTTGGTGGTGACTATGGATGGACTGTGAAAGACGACACTTGGGCTGAACATAAGCAATTCCACGTTGGAGATTCCCTCGTCTTCGAATACGATCAGAACGTCAACGACCTTGCTCAAGTTTCCAGCGCTTTAGAGTATAATTCATGCAATGCCTCTTCTCCTAAAGTTGTTTACAACACCGGATACGATGTCGTAACCTTCAAGGAACCAGGACATCATTACTTCATCACCTCAAATCATATTCAATGCGTCAACGGACTTAAACTTGACGTTCTTGTCGTCCATGACACGTCCCGTCCAATTCCTTCTTCACCAGCACCACCGAGCAAGAACCATGACACGTCACGTCCAATTCCTTCTTCACCACCACCACCGAGCAAGAACCATGAACCGTCACGTCCAGTTCCTCCTTCACCACCACCGAGCAAGAACCATGAACCGTCACGTCCGATTCCTCCACCACCACCACCAAGCAAGATGGGAAGGATCTACAAGGTAGGTGATTCCAAAGGATGGAGGGTCTACAACAGTTACTACTATTGTAAGTGCAGATATTGCTGGAACAAGTTTTGAGCTGTTTTAACAGAAGATGAGGTCGAGACGTTACATAGCATATAACGTAACATGAAGACTTGAAGGCCACGTGGCCACGTGAGCATGGGCCTTTGTACAAGTTAAGCCCAATTGCTTGTAGAGACTTGAACTGTTGCTTAAGTCGCCTAGGGCTTTTGGCATTCGATATAAATACCAAGAGACGGTGACACGAAGACTTGCGCGTCTAGGGTTTATCGAGAGAGGCACACATGTGTGTGTGACGTTGCCCTATCAAGAAGATAGAGAGGTCTTTTGATAGTTTTGTTGAAGATCTATACTTGTCGGAAAAGACAATGAGTAGTAGTTCTTCTTTCATTGTAATTCTAGAAAAGAGTGGTGGATACCATATAGCAATTGTAGGTTGCAGACTTTTCTAGTGAATGGTTTCTGGACTAGGTCCCGGGGATGTAGGTTAACCGAACCCGTTAACAAACTCTCTGTGTCACTTTACTTTATGCACATACATACACTCGTGAATCATACAAATCAATAGATCTAGCACACATACGTATTTACAACTATTACAAGTGGAGTAAAAATAAACAATTTCGTGTTGGAGATACTCTCTATTTCGAGTACAAGAAGGACCTTAGCGACGTTAGAGAAATCAGCGATGATCTTGAGTTCAGATCATGTGAATCGAATTCTACCGTAGCCGTGTACAAGACCGGACACGATCTCGTTAAGCTCACTAAACCAGGAGTGCATTATTTCGTAAGCTTAAAGACTGGTCTTTGTCAGGCTGGGATTAAGCTTCGAGTTACGGTGCAACCATCAACCGAAGACGTTATTTTGCCGGATGTTCCCAAGAAGCTCTCACCTATTAACCGCTGCAACAGGTGGAGGTGGTGGTTATGTATTATCAGACCTCATCACTAAGCATTCGGATCAACTAACTAATCAACCATGGAGATTTTTAGCTTTAAGTTTTTTTTTTTGGTGTTACTAAGAGTTTTTGATTTTCTTTTGGTTTTAGTTGTTCAGTGGTTTGAAATACATTGTTTCGTTTAAATTTTTTCATATATTGTTATTTAATTTTCGACGTTTCTTTATAGTTTGATCATGAGAATGCAGCTCAAAAAGTCATAAACGTGAACATGCTCCATTATATAACATAACATATGTCAATGTGCATTTAGATTCTGAGCAGCAACGGAGAGCCTTGTAAACAATAACAAACTCATGACTCATGAGTGTCTATCACAAAGGGACATGAGTCCTTTTCTGATATCTCTTGACAATTCAAAGTTTTGAGCTTTTAATGTGATATAGTGCACAATGTCGATCAGAACAAGTTGAAAATATTGACAAAAGCTCGTCTCTTATTTTTCTTTCCCTCTTATTAGATTACATACATGATGAGGAGATAGACATAATAAGCGATATAAGGTATGTATGATGGCTCAGAACATACATGAGCAGGTCTCATTCTACCAACTCTGCTAAAGGCATATTACATTGATGATGTCTTAAATCATTTGTTCTTCCCTAATCAGCCTTAATGGTACAAGACGTGAACCTAGTTGTGCAAATGGTACAAAAAAGAGAATTCAGGTTTGAAACTTTACCGACTTATAGAAAGGCCAACTCGACCGGACCGGATAAAACAAGAAAATGAGAAGATCATGGAATAACACGGCTAAACTTTCTGCATTCATTAGGAGACCTCTGCTCTTCCCCTTGGCAGAAGAACAAGGTCGCCAGACACCACGAGAAGCAGTTTCCGGTGAGCTGCAAGTTCGCTGAGCCAGGATTCAGAGCCATCAAAGGACTCGGTACGACACCAAATAAGAAATTCCCGCCTAGCAACAGTCTCTGAAACCGGGCGAATTCGGATCAGGACGATACGGTTTTCAAGACGTATTGGGTCGGAATCATACCAAAGAAGTTGTTATTCTCCAAGGACAAAGCTAAGAGCTTTGGTGATAAACCCAATAACAGAGGTAACACGCCTTGGATCCGGTTGTTGCTGAGATCGATTGATATAAGCTCGCTGGGGAGACTCAAGGGGGAGTAGTAAGGTGAATCTAAAGAGGTAAAGCCGTTGAAGGAGAGTGTTAGCTATAGGAGAGTTATATATGTAAAGGATAAATGTGTAACTAGTAGTGGTGAAATCCTATGTATCTTATGTATATATATTGTACAAACATCTCAATAATATACAAGTCTTTCCTTACATGGTATCAGAGCAATAGGATCCAAAGACCTAGCTCTTTTTCTCGCCGCCTCCTTCTTCTTTCTTCGTCTTCTCTTCTCTTCTTCTTCCTTGCTTATCTTCCAATGGCGTCTTCTTCTGATGTCATTGACTCTTCTACTACCACAAACCTTCACACGGTCAATATGTCGAACGTCACCAAGCTCACTGCTTCCAACTTCTTGGTGTGGAATCGTCAAGTGTGTGCTCTTCTTGCCGGCTATGGCCTCGCTGGTTACCTCGACGGATCTGTGGCTGCACCGGCTCCTACGACGAATGGTGCTACTACGGTCAATCCTGATTACACGTTCTGGGAGCGACAAGATCAACTCATTTACTCTTCTCTGTTGGGTGCCATCTCGGTTGAGGTTCAACCGGTCTTGTCTAAAACCACCACTTCTGCTTAGATCTGGAGTCTTCTCTCCTCTACATATGCTCGTCCAAGTTGGGGTCACATTGAGCAGATCCGTGAACAGATCCGCACTTGAAAGAAGGGCTCTCGTACGGTCGATGAATACGCTCAAGGCTTCGTTACTCGTTTTGATCACCTTTGCTCTTCTTGGGAAACCTTATGAACTTGAAGAGCAAATTGATTATATTCTAGCCGGACTTCCAGAAGATTACAAACCGGTGATTGATCAAATTGATGGACGTGACACACCTCCATCTTTAACAACGTTGCATGAAAAGTTGATCAACTATGAGTTGAAGCTCCTCTCCCAAGGTTCAGTCTCATCGCTCGTCCCTGTTTGCTAATGTTGGGTCTTACAAGAGCCATGGAAATAACAACAACCATCGTTCCTCCAACCGTTATGCCCCTCGCGGTCAACAACATCACCCTCGAGGATATCAAGGCCGTGGCTACCAAGGTCGTTCCCAACTATGTGGTGTTTTTGGTCATAGTGCATGAAGGTGTTCTCAATTCCAGGTGTCCGGCTCCGGTTCCTCCTCCGGTGGTAGTTACACACCGAGCATGCCATGGCAACCTCGTGCCAATGTTGCTACCATCCCTCCGTATAATCCGGCCAATTGGATCATGGATAGTGGTGCTACGCATCACTTGACCTCTGATTTATCCAATCTTTTGCTTCATCAGCCCTACACCAGGGGCGAGAAGGTTGCCGTAGCTGATGGCTCCGGTCTTAAGATCGCTAATACTGGCTCCGGCTTACTCCCTACACCTTCTTGACACCTTGCTTTAACTGATCTCTTATAGGTACCCAATATTAGCAAGAACTTAATCTCTGTGTATCGATTGTGTAATGCTACTAACGTTGCGGTTGCCTTCTTCCCTGCTCATTTTCAGGTGATGGATCTGAACACGGGGTCAAGTTACTCCAAGGCAGAACTAAGAATGGGTTGTATGAGTGGCCGGTTCATCAAAATTCCATCAATGTTTTTGCGGCATCACTCTCACCCAAAACCGATTTCTCCACTTGGCATCTTCGACTTGGTCATCCCTCTCTTTCAGTTTTAAAATCCTTTGTCTCCAAAGTTTCATTACCTCTTTCTTCTTCCACACAAAACACTTTGTCTTGTTCGGATTGTTTCATCAATAAAAGTCACAAGATTCCATCTGCTTCGAACACAATTACCTCCTCTCACCCTCTTGAATACATATATACTGATGTGTGGTCCTCTCCTATAATATCCTCTGAAATTTTCAAATACTACCTTGTTTTGGTTGATCACTTTACAAGATACACCTGGCTTTATCCCCTCAAACAAAAATCTCAAGTCAAAGATGTTTTTGTTGCTTTTAAGGCTCTAGTGGAGAATTGGTTTCAAACCAAAATCCGCACTTTGTATTCGGATAATGGTGGTGAGTTTATTGCCTTGCGCTCGTTTTTGGCTCACCACGTCATCTCGCATTTCACTATGCCGCCGCATACACCGGAACATAACGGTATCTCCAAGAGGAAGCATCGACATATTGTTGAAACGGATCTCACGATGCTTAATCATGCTTCTATACCGTCTTCTTATTGGCTTAATGTGTTTGTGACGGCGGTCTATTTGATCAATCGGATGAACACCGATGTGCTACAAGGCGACTCTCCCTACATGCGTCTTTTCAAGACGACACCAAACTATCTCAAGCTACGGGTATTTGGCTGTGTCTGCTACCCTTGGTTGCGTCCCTATCGCCACAATAAGCTTGAGCCGCGTTCCACACCGTGTGTCTTTGTAGGGTATTCACTCACACAGAGTGCGTACTTATGCTTGGACGTCAAGTAAAATCGGATTTACACATCTCGGCATGTTCAGTTCAAAGAATCACAATATCCTTTTGTTACCACTCACTCGTCTAGTGTATCACCTGTGCATGTGCCGTCGAACGCTGTTGATGCACACAGTTGGAATTCGGCAACTCCGTTGCCACTTGCACCGCCTCCGCCAGCTCTTTCTTTTGCGCCTCCGTGTTCAGATCGTCACTCTCCGGCACCACCGGCAATCGTCACGTCATCTGGTTCTCTTGTGTCGTCATCTGTCCCCGTCATCGTCGTCCGCCTCGCCTGATATCGAGCATAAGACTCTCACCAAATGGGCTCATGATCCTTCATCCATCTCGGCCCAACAAAGTCCAATACAACCTCCGAGCCCAGTATCACCAAGCCCAATATCACCATGTCCATCACGCGATCCATCACTTTTGTCTTCTCGATCCGTTACGACATCCCCATCAACTTCGTCTCTGACGCCTGATATTGATTCTCCGGCTCGTGTGCCGTCTCCACCACCACAGAATCTACACCCAATGCAAACACGGTCCAAGAATCATATCAGCAAGCCAAAGACAAAATTTAGTCTCGCCGCTTCTCTCTCACCAATAATTCCGACAACGGTTGCTCAAGCACTCAAGGATCCTAATTGGAGAAATGCGATGGCTGAAGAGATTAATGCCCAAATTAGGGAACATTCATGGGATCTGGAAGAACCGACGACTGCTCAGAATGTAATCAGCTGTAAGTGGATTTTTACTTTGAAATATAAGCCTGATGGATCGATCGACAGGTATAAAGCCAGGCTTGTTGCTCATGGATTCAATCAGCAATATGACATTGATTATTCTGATACATTCAGTCGAGTTATCAAATCCACGACTATATGTCTCGTTCTTGAGGTTGCTGTGAAACATGATTGGGCGATTCAAAAAGTAGACATCAACAATGCCTTTCTTCAGGGAACTCTTCAAGAGGAGGTTTATGTGTCACAGCCTCTAGGCTTTGTGGATCGGGACAGACCTCATCATATGTGTAGGTTGCGGAAAGCGTTGTATGGTTTAAAACAGGCTCCTAGAGCGTGGTATCAGGAACTTAGGCAGTTTCTTTTACAATCGGGGTTCAAGACGTCTTTGGCGGATAACTCACTGTTTATCTACAAACATGGTCGAGATTATGTCTATGTTCTTGTTTATGTGGATGACATTATCATCACTGGTCCCCCGTATTTGGTGAAGGCATTTCATGCTTCCTTGGCTCATCGATTCTCACTTAAAGACCTTGGTCCATTGAGTTATTTCTTAGGAATTCAGGCGACGAGAACACCAAAGGGGCTTCATTTGATGCAGCGCAAATACATCACTGATCTCTTAGCCAAGACGAATATGCTTGACTCTAAACCTGTTCCCACGCCTATGTCGTCCTCCTCCACACTTACGGTTCTGTCTGGGACACCACTTGCAGACGCCAAGGACTATCGAATGGTGGTTGGCAGCCTTCAATACTTGGCGTTCACAAGACCTGGTATTGCTTTCTCGGTAAATTGGTTATCACAATTTATGCATAAACCGACTAATACACATTGGCAGGCGGTTAAGCGTGTATTGCGTTATCTCAATGGTACTCGCTCTCTTGGTATTTTCCTTCGCCGAGAAGCTCCGCTCACGGTCCATGCGTTGACGTTGTATACAAAAATTTACGGAAAAATTCTGTTTTGTATTTTGAATTGAGTAAATGGAAATTTACTACAATTAATTAATGTCATCCAACTCATATTTGTGTAAGTAAATATCTAATTTGCACCAATAATAAATTATTTAACAGGTAAGCATTTATCTTTCTTTTTCTATCACAATATAATGAATAAAAAGACAGCTAGCTCATTATGCAAGTCTTCAAACACCTTTTTACCCTAAATGTTTTACACCCATTTTTTTTATTTGTCGGCCAAATTCCATTGAAATGGAAAGCCCATTAAGGCTGCTACAAGTGATTTACGGAATAAGCCCAACAAGCTGAACTTTTACATATGATGATAAGGACAAAATATCTTAGAATATTTTACACAATAAAAGTCCAACTTTAGGACACGTGAGTGGACGTGTGTGATGCGTTTGATAAGTCTCTAATGCTAGCCGACAATAGCCTTCCGCCGCAAGCTCTGTTCATCTCATCACCGCTTCACCATCAAACTTTTTATCTCTTAGATATTCTTAGTTCGAGAGAGCTTTCTCTCTCTTCTCTCTCTCTCAAATCTTTCAGAGAGAGAAAGCTGTTGTATTATATATCCGGCGACTTTTGTCGTCGTTTTTTATTTCCGGCTAAGTCCGGTTCATCTTTTCTCGCTAGATGCGAGTTCTTCTTAGCCCTTATGGCTAAATTTTGTGTTTTGTTTTCCTTTTGTAGAGCCATATAGATCTCTTTTATGTTGAAGAGGTCAAAGCCGAGTGATGTTACAGAGATTTTGGATCATTAGATTGCTCGATTCTAATCAAGAGGAGAGTAAATCCTCATGCACATACTAGTGGCCGTGATTGGCATCATATGATGGTTTCTTCTTAAGATTGTGAATCGTGATGGGAGGAATTCTTTGGAGGGTGAAGAACAGTTTAGGAGAGCAAAGTTTTGCGACTAATCTGACATCTAGCCATCTCACGTTTTCCGGTGTTTTCACAGATCTGAAGAATCACGAGGCTCTGTTTCTTAAAACTTGGAGGAAGATGCATAAGAAAAGTGGTAATTATCGGAGCAAAAAGCTGAAGAACGACGGATTCCTGAAGAGTTTTATGGATTTAAAGGGATATCAGCTTTGATGGTGAAGCGGTGATGAGATGAACAGAGCATGCGGCGGAAGGCTATTGTCGGCGAGTATTAGTGACTTATCAAACGCATCACACGCGTCCACTCACGTGTCCTAAAGTTGGACTTTTATTGTGTAAAATATTTTAAGATATTTTGTCCTTATCATCATCATATGTAAAAGTTCAGCTTGTTGGGCTTATTCCGTAAATCACTTGTAGCAGCCTTGAGCTGCTACAAGTGATTTAAAGCCATTTAAACTAAAGATTTTTCTAATTCATTAATGAATAAAAAAATAATAATGAATAAAAAACAATATTATCTCTAAAACCGGAAAATAATGAATATTACCGGCGAATAAAGGATACAGTCGTCTTCACGTCACAGAGTGATTGATTAAACAATTGTGATGTTTTTAATTTTCATCACACTATTAATGGGCCAATAATTTGTCATTACAAGCCATTAATGAACCTAAGAAATTAGGTCCAGCCAATAATTTGTCATTACAAACCATAAATGGACCTAGGAAATTAGGCTCAAACAATTTGAAGTTGCATTAACAGAGTATTAGCTGTTCGTTCACAATACTCATATAGTCGGTCACCTGATTGGCCAAGATCGTGTCAAGTTATCTGACGCGATTATGCAATGACAGATCACAGGTTGTGCAAAATAAACTTGTGTTAATCAAACTCCATCTTTATTAATCAAACTCACATTCGAAAAGTAAGTGACTATATAAATTTTAAAGTCTAATAGTATATTACAGCTGCTAAGTGTGTATACATTTATGCATTTATTTAGCTTGTTGTCTCTCCCTCTATGTATATATAGTAATATATATGAACCCCCCTCTAATGGTGTTTTCCTCCTTTTCAGAGCTTGATGGAGGCTTGGGTCTCTTCTGCAACCGCCGAGTTGTGATTTCAACGGTGGACATGGCATCTTCCTCTGTTGGAGTAAGCTTGAAGTATGCTTGGAGATCAAGCAAACCAAAGAGAAATGGAAATTGGAAATTATATTTAGGAGATATCTAAATGTAATAGGAAGTTAAAGAATAAGAAGTTTTCCATTTAAGATTAGGAAAATATACTTAGGAGTTTTTATATTTAAGGAGATGCTAAGATGTAACATAACCTAACAGTTGTGAGTTTTAGAGAAGAGAGATTTGAGAGAAGAAAGAGCTTAAGTTTTGAGTTATTTTCTTAAGCAATAAGAGAGTTATTCTTATAATTTGTCTTTCAATTCTTTCTTAAATTCTATATTTGGTATCAGAGCCTTACAAAGCTTATCAAAAGATTTGTAAGACGCCATGGGTGAAATAACAGAGTCTACAAACACGTCGCTGGCCAAGCTACAAGAGGGAGGCGGTGGCTCTTCCTCATCAATCAAGTGTCCTACCCTAACTGCAACCAACTAGACGGTATGGGCTATGAAGATGAAAATTCTTCTTAAGGTACACAAGGTCTGGGAAATCATTGATGAAACATCAACCGATGCGGAGAAAAATGATATGGCCACAACTCTGCTTTTCCAATCTATTCCGGAGGCGCTTGTGCTACAAGTAGGAGAACTGGATTCTGCAAAGCAAGTTTGGGATGCCATAAAAACCAGACATGTGGGTGCGGACAAAGTCAAGGAAGCGAGACTGCAAACATTGATGACTGAGTTCGATCGCTTGAAGATGAAGGATACGGAGACAATCGATGACTTTGTTGGCAAGCTATCGGAATCTCTTCCAAATCAGCTGCTCTCGAGGTAGAAATTGAAGAACCCAGAATCGTGAACAAGTTCCTAAAGAGTCTTCCAAGGAGAAAATTCATACATACCGTGGCTTCGCTTGAACAAGTGTTAGATCTATAGAAAACAAGCTTTGAAGATATCATCGGACGTTTAAAGGTCTATGAAGAACGTATTTTTGAGGAAGAAGAGGCTCAAGACGATCAATGCAAACTCCTGTATGCGAACATGGATTCAACAGCGAACCGTGAGTTCACCGGAGGATACAGAGGATGTGGTGGACGTTTCTATAGCAAAGGAAGAGGACGCGGAAGATTTAATGGTGGAAGAGACACATCAAAGGTGACCTGCTATCGATGTGATAAAGTGGGTCACTTCGCCTCAAATTGCCCGGATCGGCTCTTTAAATTACAAGAAGCGCAAGAGAGTGACAACAAGAGTACAACAGAGGCGGATGAGCTCATGATACACGAGGTAGTGTATCTAAATGAAGAGAAAGTTGTTCCTAGCGTGTATGAGACTAATAGCGAAAGAGATGATGATTGGTACCTCGACAATGGAGCCAGTAACCACATGACTGGAGATCGACGGTACTTCTCCAAACTCGATGATTCTATTACCGGGAAAGTGCGTTTTGGAGATGATTCCCGCATAGACATCAAAGGAAAGGGATCGATTGAACTCATTGATCAAAACGGAGAGCTGAGGATAATGACTGATGTTTATTTCATTCCTGGATTGAAGAGCAACATCATTACTCTTGGACAAGCCACATAAGCAGGGTGTGATGTTAGAATGAGGGGAGACAACTTAACGATGCACGATCAAGATGGAAGGTTGCTTTTCAAAGCTATTAGATCAAAGAATCGACTTTACAAGGTGAATATGGGGATAAAAGATACAACGTGTTTGTACTCAGCAACAACAAGTGACTCGAGCAGATGGCATGCGCGGTTAGGTCACATTAATCATGAGAACATGAGATCTATGGTGCAGAGAGAACTGGTCATGGGAATTCCGCTTACTAACTTTGAAAAGAAATTTTGTGGATCATGCAAGCAAGGCAAGCTTTCCCACAATTTACCACGTTTCGAGCAACCAAAGTACTTGAATTGGTGCATGGTGATCTCTGTGGTCCCATAACACCAAGCACAATGGCACGAAACAAGTATGTTTTTGTACTCATTGACGACTACTCGAGATACATGTGGAGAACTTTGATGAAGGAAAAGAGTGATGCTCTTAACAAGTTCATGAGATTCAAGAGTTTGGTGGAGCATGAAACTGGTGAAAGATTTCAAACGTTTTGGTCAGATAGAGGAGGTGAATTTGTTTCAAAGGAGTTCAATGATTTATGTGATAAGTCAGGCATAAACAACATCTTACGGCTCCATACACTCCGCAACAGAATGGAGTTGTTAAAAGACGTAATAGGACATTGTTAAAGATGACCCGGAGCATTCTCAAACATATGCGTGTCCGGAACTTTCTGTAGGGTGAAGCAGTGAGACACTCTACGTATATCATAAATAGAATCGCTACAAGATCTATCAAGGACAAGACACCATATGAGATGTTTCGATCTAGGAAACCAAATGTTCATCATCTAAGAGTGTTTGGCTGCATCGTATATGCGAAAACTGAGGCTCCAGACTTGAAAAAACTGGATGATAGATCACGAGTATTGGTCCACACACTAAGAAAATAGTGGTAAGTCGAGATGTCGTTTTTGATGAAGCAACAGGTTGGAATTGGAATCAAAGTAGTGTGGAGCAAGGAGAAGCTGGAGAGTTTAGAATAAGTTTGGCCAGCAAGTCATGTCACATTTCATCTGCTGCACCAAGACGATGGCGGTATTCCAGATGACGATTCTCGATGGCTGAGAAGAAATTTTACATCTCGGATCTCTCTTCAGGTCAACGTCCGCGGCAATCGAATGCACGGATAGTAGGGCATCCCCCTTTCAATCGCTTCCACATTTGAGAACGTCAGAACATCGTTTCCAACCCTGAATGAGGAATCAACACTACCAATTGAGCTTGGCATTGGTTCTAAGAAGTTTCCCTTTAGTTCAAAATATTTACGGATGATAGGGGACATAGTCGTCATATTTATATCATCTTAAGGGGAATGGACTTCCAATTTCAAAATTGGAAAGATTAACTTTTTCCAAGCTTGAAATTTCCTTTTTGCGAAAAGGAAAAGTTTCAGATATTAAGATGAAAATTATCCCAAAAACAAAAAGAGGCAGAAAATGGGCAATGTTTCAAACTAAGCCAACACGGAAAATTTCAACATAACATAAGTCTTAAAGTTGAAACAACAGGGGAACCTTCAATCAAGCTTCGGGAGCATCAGACAGGTCGGCTTGGAATGAGCTGGCGTTAGACCCATGCGGATCTCTAGTGGAGTTCGGAGCTGAAGTCCCCAGATGCAAAAGGCCAAAACCGAGTTGATCTGGGGACATGGTGAGGTCGCCATCACCCAGCTCCATGACATCCAATGCCTCAACCTTGTTGTGGGCCTTCGCTCGCCTCTCCTTAATCTCAGTAATCAATTCATCAGGGATGGACGTACCTTTCTCCAACAAGTACTGCACGGTTTCCTCGATCCCGAACGCCTGGTTGAGAACGTCTTCCTTTGAGTGAGCTACCGTTTCCTGCTCGACCAAATAGGCCCTTACCCTGTCCAGACGGCACTGAGCTTTCTTTGCAGTTCCTTCGACTCTAGCCAACCGATCCTAGCGAATTTGAGTTTTCCCCAAGTCGAACTTTACTTTCAGATCGTCGAGTCCCGCTGTAGATCATGCTTCTCCTCCTAGAGAATCTTTTCTCGGGATTCCAACTCGGAAATCTTCTCCTCGAGATGCATGTTGTCCTCTTCCTTGTTAGCAATCTCGCTTTCCAGTTCTCTGATCCTTGCCTCTTTAGGTTTATCCGCAGCTCGGATATGTTCTAGGCATTTCTTCATTTTATTGAAGTCAGATTCAGAAGTCGACATCGATTTAATTCGCCTATCGTACATCAGGGCTAGGGAGCTGGCATAAGCGGCGGTCTGCACTTCCACGCAGGGCGAATTGTTAGAAAACAAAATGAAAGACAGCGAAGTCATGAAGCAAATGATAAATTGTACCTTAAGCGCAGATTTGGCGAGGTTAAGGTACTCCTCTGGAAATTCCAACTCGTCTGCCTGCGGGAAAATAACCGAGGTCATCTTCAGATTTCTGCAGAGCTCTCCAGCAGTTGTCTGGTTGCAAACGAGGGGACCATCCCCGTGGTAATCGAAGGCGAACTGGTTAGATCAGTTATCTGCCCTCTTAACTCGGAATCGATCGTAGGATTCGAGTTCAACATCATTTGTAGAACGCTTCCGGCTTAACCCTTGATTGGGGCTCTTATCCTTGCCTTTATCCTTGTTTCCCTTCTTGCCCTTTTTCGTTATTCTGCCATTACTCAGCTCAGGTGCGGATTTTTCAAGGATGACAGGTTCAGCCTGTGCGACTTGTGGAAGGTTAGAAGGCGTTGGATTTTCATGGCTGGGGTCAGCATCGACTTGATCGTCATCAAAATTTTCAATATCAACGAACTCGTTTCCCACCTGGTCCAACTCAAGTTCAACAGTGGTCTCTCGTTCAGAGTTCAGATCCACAGATTGAAGCCCTAGATGATTGGCCCATCAAACTGGCAAAACTCGGAAAGTTGGGATCGCTTTGCCCATGGCTTCTTCTACACGTCGCCGGGTTATGCAATCTCACCTGCGGTTTATTCATTCGAAGAGCGTATCTTTCACTAGGCGATATACAGGGGCCAATTTCAAAGCTGAGAAAGGGCAACCTGCAAAACAAGAATATCAAATCAGTTCAGGAAACACATGTTTGATCTGAAGAAATAAGGAATGAAGCAATACCGGGCAAATCGTTCCACACTCTCCGCCTGTCGTGCTTTGGATTCTCGAAAGAATAGTCGTCTACTCGGACGTAAAAATAGCGAGCGGCCCATTTCTAAAAATTGATGACCTTTTTACCAGGAAGGAAGTTGTGAGCTGGTTTCAGGTTAACCACCCAGGTCGGACTACCTTGAGAATTCTTGAAATTTGTTAGCTGTTCAAAGCAGTGGTCTCCGATCTGAATTCCGACTTCGGCTGCGATAGTGAGAGCCGCACAAAAGTTGCATATGCTGCCAGGCGTGAGTTGGCATATCGGAATTTGGTGGTGATAAACATACTAAGTAAGCAGGTTTGAAGAGGAAACCACATGCGACACATGGAGAAGTAATCCTCATACAGCCCCTTTCGGCGGGTTCCACGGGCGTTGATCATCTCCAGGAATAATAATATAAACACCGCAGCTACCGAACCAGCAGGATTTCATCAATGCGCGAACAGACTTGATGCTGCTCTGCGTCTTTTGCTGCCGATTTGACCTCGATGAATGAGACTCAGGGGAATATCATTAATCATAATTCCACAGGGCACGAATTGAGAATCTTCTTTGTTCAGATCACCTTGAGGTAAATTGGAGATCGCAGCAACATTGCCGCGGTGATTGCAATCTACTTCATCGATCAAAGACGAAGTCTGTGCGATGCGAGCTTCACCTTACCTGGAAATCTGAGGAAGTTCGGCATCGCCATCTGATCTAGTAGACCTTTCGTTTTGATATGTGCTGACCGATCTGGGAGACCTTCGCCTAGAGTTTTGGCAGATCAGCTGGTCACTTTCTGTGCCGAAAGATGAAGTGGGAGTCGAGGTGCTAGCCACGGTAGATCGCCAGAGAGTGTGGAAGGAATCGGAAGATGTAAAGAAAATAAACCAGCGGAATAAATAAACAGCGAGGAGATAGAACAGAGCAAATACCTTGGGACGTTTGGTGAAAAGTGAAAAATGAAGAGGGGAGCTGAGTATTATAGAGGCAAACGGGTGGCAACCCTACGCGGGGTTATTATGACCTACGCGACGTTCCAGTTTCTGATCTGACTGAAGCGACGTATGCGACACGTGTCACATCAGCAATGGATGTCGCAATGGTGCAAATATTCGGGCAAATAAATATGATTTCCTTATAATTTAGATCGAATATTCTCTCCTGATAGTTCGAATATACGAATTAACATTCGAATAAACCAAACTGGGGGGACTAATTGTTGGTGCGGGAATTGGCACCCCCAACATACCGGTCTAAACCAAAAAGCAAACCAGTTATCTAACCCGGGAATTCGGTTGAATGTCAAGTTCATCCTTCAAACGAAGATCCACCAAGATTAAAAGGCCCAGTCCAAGAACAAGCAGCTGACTTTCCGGATCGCCTACGGCCACCTATCGGAGAAAAGAAACTTTCCTAATTTAAGTTCAATCTATTAGGAAAGTGGACATATTTTGTATCTTAGGAAAGCATATAAATAAAGAGTATCCCCCTCCTTGTAAAACATCCATCAATTAATACAAAATCCCTAATTCCTCTTTGCTCTTGCGAAACCCTAACATTTTCTTTAAGAGATCTTAATACCCTTTTAATTTCTAGCTTGATTTGGTTCTTGAGAAAGGGTTCTTAAGTGAATTTGTTTCCCCCTTCAAACAAATTCATTGTGTGAACCCAGTTTCTACACTTCCTCATTCTCGAGTGTAACTAATTAAAACCAGAACAAAATCCAAAAAACTACAAAGATATCAGCGCGAAGAGGCGAATGTGAATCTTCACCTTTCACAAAAAGAGAAGTGAGAGAAATAGAGGAAAAAAAAGCAACTAGGGTTTTATGGTGGTTAGGATCTTTGATTTTCGATAATCAAAGAAGAAGAGGAAGAAGACGAAGAAGTTTTTGTTGGGAGTGTACCTCTCTATCTCTCTTCCTCTTTCTGTCGTCCTTTTTTTTAACGTCCCCACCCCACACCCCAACTGTTAGTACTACTATTACTGCAAAAGAAATAAAAAAGGAAACATTTAGCTTGAATTTACGACAGGGCTAAAATCGTAATTTGCATCAACGTCAACACTTTGACGTCTGTATATCGCTGATGTGTTCTTCATCCCACGGCCAGATCTTATCAGTTGTCGTGTACGATGCATACGGAAATTTACAGAAAATGATGTTTTGTATTTTGAATGGAATAAATAGAATTAACGCCATCCAGCTCATATTTGTGTAAATAAATATCTAATTTGCACCAATAATAAACTAATTAACTGGTAAGCATTTATCTTTCTTTTCCTATCAAAATATAATCAAAATATAATCAAAATATAATCAAAATATAATCAAAATATAATGAATAAAAAGACAGCTAGCTCATTATGCAAGTTTTCAAACACCTTTTTACCCTAAATGTTTTACACCCATTTAACCCAAAGATTTTTCTAATTCATTAATGAATAAAAAAATAATAAAAATGTTCAAGAAAGCGGTCTAGGCGGCCGCCTAGGCGCTAGGCGCTCAGCAGACGCCTAGATGACCGCCTAAACCGTTTAAAATTACATTAATTTAATTTTAATATATATTTTTGATTTTTAACTATATATATTTAAATTATTAAGTTTTATGTTTGTATACGTAATTATAAATGTTTATATGTGGTTGATATAACTTAAATAATTGTATTTTTGTTACTTTTGTTTATAATTTATATATATTTTAATTTTCTAACATATATTTGTATATAATTATATATATATAATGTTTTATGTTGTAAACGCCTAAACCGCCTAAAAACCGTCTAGGCCCCGATTAAGCGTTCTAGGCGCTAGGCGCTAGGTCATCGCCCAGATACCGCCTAACGCTTTCTTGAACACTGAATAATAATGAATAAAAAGACAGTATTATCTCTAAAACCGGAAAATAATGAATATAAGCAGCGAATAATGGATACGGTTGTCTTCACGTCATAGAGTGATTGATTAAACAATTGTGATGTTTTTTTTTTTTTTTTTTTGAATGAATGTAAAATTATATTCATCAAAAAACCTGTTTCTTTACAAAGAGTGTCACGTGTCTAAGTGGAAAAAATATAATGTTAAAGCTGAAAAAAAAACACTTTATGATCTGGTGGAGAACCAGAGCATTAAAATGTCTTCATAGTCACCATGGCCAGAGTTTAAGAGGAGTAGAAGTTTGTTCCGAATGGTCTTGTCGATTCGTTGACAAAGACGAAGTGCAGAGAGGGGGTTCTCGCCATGCCTGCAGCCATTACGCTCTTGCCATAGAGAGTACACCGTGACTTGGAGTGTGTATCGCAGAAGTAGTAGAGGACTCTTTGTAAGGATGGGCTCTGAAATGAGTAGCTTAATTGCATCCCAGTCCGCAGTCGAATGGATTCCAAGCAAACCATTTGTGAGCTTGCTCCATACTTGATGGGAGTATTGACACTGGAAAAAGAGATGGTTTCTTGTTTCCAGTGGTGCATTGCAGAAAGAGCACGAGGAGTCAGCATTACCATTCCACTGCATCATACGATCACCCGTTGATAGTCTGTTTAACATTCCCAGCCATGTGATAAAAGCATATTTTGGTGTGCCCTGTGAGAACCAAACCCCCTTAGCCCAGGGGCATTCTGGTTTCCCCGTACGTATCTGATACCAGGTTTCCCTGGTCGAGAACTTTTATTTGAAACCTGATCGCCATTTCCAGAGATGCACGTCTGCAATATGCGGCTGCTATCGCTGTTTCGCTGAAGCAATCGCAGATTCTACCCTGTTCAAAACCTCCAGTCTACGTCGATGCGGCCTATGAGTTAGCATCACAGATGCCACCGTCTCATGTTTGGAAATCCCAAGATCAATAGAGCCCCTGTTCCCTAAGAGAACAAAAAGAGTTCCCATTGCAGACCAACGATCAAACCAGAAGGAGGTCGATTCCCCATTTCGTATTTCTTTCCAGTGCAAAGTGTGCGCTAGTTCTCGGAGTTTAAGTAGTTTACGCCACATCCAAGAACCTTGAGTTGGTGAGGCAACAACATCCCAAAACGAGTTGTAATGGATTAGATAGGTGTGAACCCACTGCCCCCATAACAACGTTGTGGTGAGGAGCCACCAAATGAGTTTAAGTCCACTAACAGTGTTCACCTCTTTTAAGGGGTTTAAACCGAGACCACCCTCACAGTAAGGTAGACAAACATCCACCCAAGAGACCTTTGCGTTATGAGTCTTGAGATCAGGACCACTCCACAAGAAAGCAGAGCAGAGTTTTTCAATTTCTTTCAGGCATTTACTTGGTAAACGGAAAGCGGATGACCAGAAATTAGTGATACTGACAAGAACCGACTTAATAAGTTGTAACCTCCCTCCATAAGACAAGAAGCAACCTGTCCATGTACTGATTCTTTGTCGGATCTTAGCGACCAGTGGAGCATAATCTTGGCTTGTCATTTCCTTGGTTAGGAGAGGCAAGCCAAGATAACGTACCGGAAGTGTGCCTGTTCCAAATGGAAATGTCTCTTGAATTTCTGTTTGTACAGCAGTGGAGATGCCCGCCATATATAGGGTTGATTTTTCGATGCTAATCTTCAGACCTGAATATATAGCAAAGTCATCAAAGACTTGAATCACACCTTCTATAGAGCGTTTAGTACCTTCGGCGAAGACCATTAGATCATCCGCGAAACAAAGGTGTGTGAGGAGCAGATTGTGGCAGCGAGGGTGATAACCAAAACGATTTTCTGCGGCTGCTCTATTGATCAGATGTGAGAGGACATTCATGCATATGATGAATAAATATGGGGAGAGGGCACATCCCTGCCTCAGTCCGCGCGCACTGCCAAAGAAACCGGCTAACTCACCATTGACTTGAACAGAGAAAGTAGCGGTGGAGATGCAGAGTCGTATCCAATGGATAAACTGTGTGGGAAAACCTAATGCCTGCAGCGTGTTAAGTAAAAAGACCATTGAACGGAGTCAAACGCTTTAGAAATGTCTATCTTCATAGCACAACGGGGAGAAATGTCCTCTTTGTGATAGTCCTTGACCAACTCAGATGCTTATAGGACATTTTCCATGAGCAACCTGTCCTTAACAAAGGCAGATTGATTAGAAGATATGATGTCAGGGAGGAGAGCTTTAAGTCGGTTTGCGAGAATCTTGGAAATCACTTTATAAATGACATTACAGCAGGAGATAGGCCGGTAATCCTTCATAACACTGGCATCTTCTTTTTTAGGGAGCAAAGCCAAAATGGTGGTGTTAACACCCTTTGGTAAGAAGCCTTTCCGGAAAAACGACTGCACTGCGACAGTAAAGTCGTGTCCAATGATCGGCCATGCAGTTCTGTAGAATTCACTTGAGTAACCGTCTGGACCGGGGCTCTTATTTGCAGGTATCGAAAATAGAACAGTGCGGACCTCCTCATCTGTAACCTCATGAATCAGCATGGCTACATTGCATGCACTGCAACGGAAAGGCAACAAAGTTTCTAAAGATGCCACAGTAGAACCTTCATAGTCTTGTGGGATCTGGCCAAGAAAGTCGGAGAATAACCTAGCCGCCTCTTGTTTGATAGCCTCCTAAGTGGTAGCCACTGTTCCATCACCACATTGAATCTGTCGAATTGAGTTGTGAGCTTCACGAACCTTAACCGCATTATGAAATACTCGGTTATTTTGATCCCCGACCTGAAGCCAGTGAAGTTTTGACCGTTGCTTCAAGAAAATCTCTTCAAGACCAGAAATATGTTGCCAATGCTCAAAAGCATCTGTCTCAGCCTGTATAGCCATTACAGACGAATGCAAAAGTGTGGCAAGTTGCTTATTGCACAAATCAGCGTGAGCATCGCGAGATCGCTTGACTAAGTCTCCCAACCGATCCTTAGTCAGTGTTCGGATACCTTGTTTCAAACCCTTGAGTTTCTTAAGTAGCTTGAATAGAGCAGTGGTGGAATGAAAAAGTGGAGTGGTGCTATTCCAGTAGTCCATCACCAAAGGTAAAAACTCCGGTAAGGTAGCGACTGAGTTCACAAATTTGAAAGGCTTTTTGAGAGCAGGTGATCCCACATCCAACTGTAGTCTATTGCGGAGATGATCAGAGCATCCTCCAGCCTCATAGACACAAAAGGCACGTGGGAAACGATGGAGCCAGACATCATTTATAGGAACTCGGTCAAGTTTTTTGCATATTAGGCCATCAGCCCGTTTATTACACCAGGTGAAAAGCGGTCCATGGGACCCCATATCAGTCAGATTGCAGTGAGTGATCACAGCCTGAAACTCTCGCATACCCTGAGGAATAACAGGGGAACTATGGTAGTCTGAATGTTCCTCTCCGTCAAGAATTTCGTTAAAATCACCCATTAAGAGCCATGCCTTATTACGGAACAGTGGAGAGTCTTGGTGGTTTCTCATATCCTCCCAAAGACTCCGTCTTTCTTCCATTGTGTTTTGTGCGTATAGAAAGGAACAAAAGAACTCCTCGGTTTCACCTTGCAGCAAAACAGAACAAGTGACAATTTGATCACTCTTGAAAACCGGAGTGAGCCTAACATTAGGTTTCCAAAGCACCCAAATTCGACCTAAGCAATGGTATTCATAGTTTGCTAAAAAAGACCAGTTTTGAAAAACAGAGGATACAACTCGGTGAGCTTTCTTTTCCTTGACTCTCGTCTCCAATAAGCAGCCAAATTGCATATCAGGATTACTAGTCCATTCTCGGACGATGGAATGTTTGATAGTTTTGTTAAAGCCGCGCACATTCCATGAGAAACTCATCATTTAAACAGGTCGGTGAAGAAGCTTCTTCGTTGAAACAACTGAGGTGGTATCCTTAGTTGCAAGTGCAGAAACTTCTCCTCCATTTTTTTTCCTTCGCTGAGAGATACGGGCCGAGGGAAGGCGTCCCCCCTTCCCAACATCTATAGTCTCAGATGAAGTAGTGTCTTTAGCTTGAGTAGTCGGAATGTCGACAACTGTAGCAACCATTGTCGCTGTTGTAACCGCAAGAGCCTCTGTTTTATCCTCATCATCCCCTTGTACATCCTCATTCTCACTAATTTCCCCCTCCTCTTCTTCCTCAACACTGAGAACTGCAAATTTCGAAGCCGAGATAAGAGCAGGCGGATGCATTTCAGCATCAGGTTGTTTATTAGGACTACAACTCATCTTTGAAGGTGAGACAGTAGACCATTCTTCCAAATTCTAAGCCGTGTCAACAGAAGCATTTACCCCTAAATCAGAGGCCACATTAGGTAGTTGCGTCCCCATGGAGGAATCAGAGTTAGTGTTATGCACCGAAGCATCAGTAACTAAAACATTAGAAACTGGATTGACTACCGTTGTCACATCCTGTAGTTGAGCTGTTTCTGAAACTGCAGGTGGTGAACTAACCTCACTATTCACATTTACTACACATCGAGCTGCCAGATGCCCCCACTTCTCACATATAGGGCACCTTGGTGGCAACCAGGGATAGTAAAAATCAACAGTAAAATCAGACCCATTTTTAGAGTAGCAAATGCTTTTAGGTGGTTCTTTCGAGAGATCCGCGTTGACAAAGACCTTAGCCACGTCGAAATTTGAACATGCCAGTGTTTCAGGGTGTAATCGCACAGGAGTACCTACTGCACTAGTAATAAAACTCAGCCCTTCCCAAGAGAAGAGATTTAGCGGGACCTTTTTTAGATGAACCCAGAGCGGGATAGACGTTTCCTCCAGTTGAGTCCGCTCAGTGATTGGAGACCACTTAGACGCCACTATTGGCACTTCAGCTATGTTCCACATGCCTCTCTTGAGAATATGGGCTCTGATAAGCGGGTCCGAGACTTTAAAGCGCAAAGTAGTGACGTTGACTTCATAGACATCAATCGCTTTATACTCTGCACCTTGCTTCCAGATCTTATTCAAAATACGTGAACTTTGCCAATATGTGGAGCTGTGTCCAAAAATTTGCCAACAAGGAAATCCTCCCAAAGCGGCGTAACATGATTGAGTATAGCATCAGGGATCTCCACTGGAGTTTTCCCCTCTGAAACTTTTAAGTTAACATCAAATTTTTGCAAAACCTGCTTATTCTTAACCATCGACACCCATGAGTCCTTAACCTTAGAACCAAAGTCCCCCAAAGAACCCCCTCCCCCGTCGACATCCTTCTCCGAGCAGCCCTACGGCGCCGGCAAGTAGTCTTGGTGACCACAAAACAGAAACCCTAATCGCCAAATAAATCGCCCTCTCACCAAAACGCACCGTTTCCTATAACGTCGACAAGACTTTTCAATATAAATTCAATTGTGATGTTTTTAATTTTCATCACACTATTAATAGACCAATAATTTGTCATTACAAACCATAAATGGACCCAATAATTTTCATCACACTATTTCGTCTTCACGTCACAGAGACAGGAGTCTGCTCTGTTTACTCTTGACAATTTCAAGATTTGAGCTTTTTATCTGATATAGTGCACAATGTCGATGAGAACAAGTTGAAAATAATGACAAAACTCCTCTCTTTTTTGTTCCCCTTTTATTAGATTTTATTAGATTACATACATGATGAGGTGATGATATACAGAACAAGCGATATTAAGGTATGTATGATGCCTCATAACATACATGAGCAGGTCTTATCTTACAAACTCTGCTAAAGGCATATTACATTGACGATGTCTTCAATCATTTGTTCTTCCCTAATCAGCCTTTAATGGAACAAGACGTGAACCTAGTTGTGGAAACGGTACAAAAAAGAGAATTCAGGTTTGAGACTTTACCGAGTTATAGAAAGGTCAACTCGACCGAACCGCATAAAACAAGAAAATGAGAAGATCATGGAATAACACGGCTAAACTTTCTGCATTCATTAGGAGACCTCTGCTCTTCCCCTTGGCAGAAGAATAAAGTCGT
This sequence comes from Camelina hispida, assembly GCA_023657505.1. NCBI lineage: Eukaryota > Viridiplantae > Streptophyta > Magnoliopsida > Brassicales > Brassicaceae > Camelina > Camelina hispida. The sequence goes on from CP094632.1 coordinate 2,009,982, forward strand.
CGGACACCAAGAGAAGCAGTTTCCGGTGAGCTGCAAGTTCGCTGAGCCAGGCTTCAGAGCCATCAAAGGACCCGGTACGACACCGAATAAGAAATTCCCGCCTAGCAAGAGTCTCTGAAACCGGGAGAATTCGGATCCAGACGATACGGTTTTCAAGACGTATTGTGTCGGAATCATACCAAAGAAGTTGTTGTTCTCTAAGGACAAAGCTGAGAGCTTTGGTAATAAACCCAAGAACAGAGGTAACACGCCTTGGATCCGGTTGTTGCTAAGATCGATTGATATAAGCTCGCTGGGGAGACTCAAGGGGGAATAGTAAGGTGAGTCTAAAGAGGTGAAGCCGTTGAAGGAGAGTGTTAGCTGCTGTAGAGACTGATGAGTGAAGATGAAAGATGGGATTGAGCCGCTGAGTTTGTTGTGGGCAAGATCGATTACTTGGAGAGAGTTGTAAAGTTTGAAGCTTTGAGGGATGGTTCCTCGGATGAGGTTGTTTCGCATCGAGATTTGGACTAGAGACTCCGGTAACGTTGACGGGATCCGACCCGAGATCCGGTTATCGCTAGCGTCGAGGTAATAGAGGTTTTTGAGTGAGCTGAGATCGGGGAACTCGCCGGAGAGGTTGTTGACTTGGATCTCTAACCGTTTTAGGCTGGAAAGACCGTTAAAACTCGCCGGAACAGAGCCGCTGAGGCGGTTGTTGTCGAGGAGGAGGTCCACGAGAAGCGGCATCGACCCGAGGGAGTCGGGTATGGATCCTGAGAAGGAGTTTCCGGAGAGGGCGAGGCGGGTGAGACGGGTGAGATTGGAGAGTGAGTCGGGGAGTGGACCGGAGAAGTAGTTGCCGGTGAGATCGAGGGTGTGGAGATAAGGGAGATTGAAGGAGAAGGAAGAGAGGGAGCCGGAGTAACCGGCCTGGTCAAAACTGAGTTCAGTGACCCGACCCGATACGCAGCGGAGCCCGCAAGTGAATGTGTCGCTGAAGACATTGTCGCAGGGATCGAGTGAGAAGTCCCAGGTACTCAGACAAGAGCCTGGACTCATGGATTTGGCATCTACTGAGTTTTTTAAGTCTTTGAGAGCTTTCACATCACCCCAGAAGGTTTTGGACTCTGCTAAACATAATAAAGTGGCTAAAAGAATTACAAGTGAAGAAGAAGACATAACTAAAGAGAGATGCTTTGGCTTCTGAGACATGTTTTGGAATAAGAAGAAGAAGTGGAGCGGGGTTGGAGTGAATAAGACCGTTGGACTTGGATGAGAGGCTCGTGTGATAAGGAACCTTGTTCTGAAACTTCGAAGACACAAGAATTTATTATATATATAGAAATAGTGTGTGATTATGTCATGTGTGTGTGTGTGTGTGAGGGTCCATCAGACAACATCTGTACAGTGAGGTGTGGTTGGCCCTATACACCATTCCCCTTTAAGATTCCAAAGCAGGACAACTCGTGACTATGACCAAAAGTTGTCAAAATCTAAATTGAAGTCTTTTGGTTGTTGACATATAAAAAAAGAAGTTATTATAATAGCCTTATAGGGGAGCAAGGTTGGTGAGTTAGAAGTTTAGAACCAAAACCAGTCTAGATGCAAATGCTAGAATCATTAAACCGAAATTTTCAAAAGGATGATCTAATTGTCACTATTATTATTATCTCGAGGAGCAGCAACAAACAACATCAATGGAGTCCTTTTTTAGCTTGAGCTTCCTCAAATTTTAGAGAAGAAACTTCTATTTTCTGTTACATTTCTTTTTGTTATGTCTTTACTTTGTTGAGACTCTCTTCTGAGTTTCTTATGTAACGAAGAAGAAAAACAACCAATTTTTATTGCTGAGAGTATCCTATTTAAGGTTTTGAGCTTTTTGTTGCTTAGCATTGTCGATCAGAACAAGTTTAAACGTTTACAGAAGAAGCTCTTCTTTTTATTCTCTCTTATATTAGACATGACATATGAGGAGAGATATAAGGTATGTATGATGACTCGGAACCAATTTTTCGATCAGAGAGGGATTCGATAAGTAGGATCGAACATCTTCAATACAAACAATAAGTTGCCTTTACCCCTTGTGATCCTGTAAAAAGAACATCTCTTTAAAGATTCAAACGTTTTGGTTGACTGTTCCATAGAAATGAAAACTATCATTCACAACTGACCGTAGTTCCTCGTCCACATAGGTAATCTCTAGTTCACCACGTGCGGTATCATCAGGTGCTTTTCTAGGAATCTGCACTGCAAACACTAATCAGTAAAAGAAGCATACGGTGTATGAATTCTCTTATAGACGCACGCACATATAGCAGCAAGAGTTTTGGTGTACTTACAAAGCCGAGAATTTTATACACTTGGAGTTTCACAGCAGCCTTCCTCGAACTGAGGGGTGTCAAGTCTCCAGTTACCTAGGAAAACATTGTAGTTTGCTATAATATATGAGTCTCATTTTACAAACTATGCTAAAGGAATACTACTCTCCAAAGATGACGCTATATGATGACATTGATAAAACTCTGGTATTATCCTCTTTTGGTTCTTGCCTAAGCCACAATGGAAGGTGATCATTACACATAAACAAAGTCACAAACATTTGAGCATTTATAACAATGGATCACATCAAATAGGTTTCCACATCACAGAGTAAAAGAGCTTCGTACATGGTCTAACACAACTCAAACCTACTTGTGAATGGTACAAAACGAGAATTCAGCGGTTTGAAACCTTACCGAGTTATAGAAAGGCCAAGTCTCCATGGTTTGCACCTTTAATGTATCCATATTGATAGATTGGTAGTTGGCTATTGATCTTAAGAACCTTGGTTTCTGTTACATTGTCAAAGAGACAGAGAATATGACTCAAGCCCAAAAAAAAAAAAAAAACACATACACTAGAGCAACACATGTTTCAAAGATTACAAGTTCGAACCTTGGCTTGCAAACGCAAAGCAGAGGTTGTATAAATGAGCTCCCATTTACCATTGATTAAATCAGACTTCAGAGGCTCCTTTGTTGGGTTTACTGCTTCCACCTTACGTGCTAACTATGACGATTCAATCAAAAACCACTCAGTCACATTCTCTAGACCCTAAATGTACCAAAGGTCCAAAACTATTCTCATGACGCCACGCTAATGGTTCCTATAGGAAGAGAGAAATCAAGAACCTGATCAATCCGAAGCTGATCATCAGGCGTTGCAGTGGCACCACGTTCAAGAGGCTCAATGGCTTCGAGAAGTTCCTGTTTGAGCTGTTTCTGCTTCTCAGCTCGACCCTTTTTTGTCAGAAACACAGGAGGAAAGCTGAAAACAGCTTGGATTCTCAATCTTTCCCGATCACCTTGTCGAATACTATGTAACTTTGTCGGAACGGCAAAGCCACTGTCGTCCGACTTCATAAGGCTGCCGGTAAGATTAAATCCGGCGGCCGGAGACTTAAAAGCTCCAGTCTTTAAGCAGGAAGGTAAAGCCATGGAAATCAAAACAGGACAAAAGCTTTTTCCAATGGAGTTTTAAGAGTTGGAGACTCTGTTCGAAGACAGACACATAAGAAGGGAAAGGGAAAAGAGAGAGATCGTCGTTGCTCGGTATTTGCCATGGCTGACAAGTCACACCACCGCAAGTCAAAGATGAGATTTTTCCACACCCCCTCTCAAACGAGAGGCCCTCGTCGTTTCGGACTCATTACGTCGTCGTTTGGAACAAATGTAAAAAGAAGAGCTTTCCCATTTTCTAGTCCCTATACCAAAATCAAGAAAGAACACAATGAGACTGAGACCCAATTGTTTCTTATAGTTCCAATTGATACAAGATTGGGACTAGAAAACTATTGAGAACATTAGTTATGTGAATTGACTTTAGTTCTATCAAGGGCTAAAGTTACCTATATCATAAGCATTATGCAATTACGACTCCAAGAAGCTCTTAGATCAAACTTAATACCCTAAAGATGATAATCAGACCAGAAGTAAGATAAGAAATATGTGAGAAGGTTTTGTTGGGACTTGGGACCAAGAAGAGGCAAAATTTAAGAATCTTACAGTGACTCTTGTACAGTTGTACCGCATGCACATCATATAGTTTGGGATTGGAGCCAACTGATCAAGTAAGTACAATTCAACCAAATCAAGATTCAGAATCCTGGTAGAATACACAGATGCATATGAGCATTATCAAGTTAGGAATAGAACTTACGTACCTCGATGAAGGTAATGAATAGAAGTTGAAGCTCCTCTGGTCCAAGATTGCTGAGAGATGAAACCCATCAGAGAGACTCTAAACAAACGAATGAAGAGTTTCACGAGGAAGAAGGAAGAAGAAAGCGTAGCAAGGCTATATTTGACGACAAACGTCACAAACGAGAGGTGTGTGTCTCGCCAGCTTTGTACGGCGTCATTTATCAGAGAAACACACAAGATGAAAGAAGAAAAAAACCAAAATTTTCTTGTAACATTTTGATGCAAATTAGAACCTAAAATAACCCCTTCTCCAACACAGGGACATGAGTTTTGAGCTTTTTTATCTGATATAATGCAATGTGGATCAGAACAAGCTGAAACATTTACAAAAAGCTCGTCTTTTTTTTGTATTCTCTCTTATTAGATTTTATGTTTGATTACATGACGAAGAGAGACAGAACCATTGTTTCGATAAATTAGAGAGGGATTCTATAAGTGGGATCAAACATCTTCAATATAAACAAGTTGCCTTTGTCACCTCTTGATAACCTGCAAAACAAAAACATTGTTTCAAGACTCAAAACGTTTTGGATATTTGTTTCATAAAACATGAAAATGAAAACTATCATTCACTACTGACCGTAGTTCCTCGTCCACATAGGTAATCTCAAGTTCACCGCGCGCGCTATCAGGTGCTTTTACAGGAATCTGCATAGCCAACACCAATCAGTAAAAGAAGCATATGGTGTCTGATACAGTATAGGTTCTCTTATATAGCAGCAAGTAGTTTTGGTGTACTTACAAAGCCCAGAATTTTAAACACTTGAAGTTTCACAGCAACCTTCTTTGTATTGAGGGGTGTCAAGTCTCCAGTTACCTACCAAAGAATTGTAGTTTGCTAATATATGAGACTCACTTCACAAAGACTCCAAAAATAATGCTAGATTGATGATAAAAGATTGGTCTTAATCCTATGTTCTTGCCTTGTTAGCCATAATGGAACGGTTTAAACACACAATGGAAAGCAATAAAAATGTTCTCTAACAACAATGATACATTATATGGTCTTACACAACAAACCAAGTTGTAAGCAAAATAGCACAAAAAGAGCGGTTTGAAACTTTACCGAGTTATAGAAAGGCCAAGTCTCCATGTTTTGCACCTTAAGTGTATCGACATTGATAGATTGGTAGTTTGTTATTGATCTTAAGAACCTTGGTTTCTGTTGCATTGTTCAAGAAATAAAGAGATTTGACATAACAAGCCAAAAAACAAACATAGACAACAACAACAGCAACACAAGTTCTAACCTTTGCTTGCAAAATCGAAGCAGAGGTTGTATAAATAAGCTCCCATTTCCCATTGACTAAATCAGACTTCAGAGGCTGTTTCGTTGGGTTAACTGCTTCCACCTTACGTGCTAACTGTCTCCATACAAACACAAGTCACTCAGAATTGTTTCTTAATCACATTCTCTAAACCCTAAATGTACCAAAACTATTCTCAAAACCCTAATGATGGTTCCCACAGGAAGAGAAATCAAGAACCTGATCAATCCGAAGCTGATCATCAGGCGAGGCCGTAGCACCACGTTCGAGAGGTGCAATGGCTTCAAGAAGATCTTGTTTGAGCTGTTTCTGCTTTTCAGCTCGACCGTTTCTTGTTAGAAACGCAGGAGGAAAGCTGAAAACAGCTTGGATTCTCAATCTTTCTCGATCACTTTTTCGGATGCTCTGTAGCTTCGTCGGAACGGCAAAGCCACTGTCCGACTTCATAAGACTGCCGGAAAGATTAAATCCGGTGGTCGGAGACATCGGAACTGTAGTCTTTAAGCACGAAGGTAAAGCCATTGAAATCAAAACAGGACAAGTGGACAACACTTTCTCTAATGAACTTGTTAGAGTCGCTGCTTCGTTTCAGAGAGACTCTGTTTGAATGCAAGACACAGAACAGAAGAAGAGAGAAGAGTGAGATCGTGGCTCTGTCTTTGCCATGGCTGACAGCACCAACTCAGTCGCAAAGATAAGATTTTTCTCTCTCTCTCCTCTGAAACGAGAGGCTCTCGTCGTTTCCGAATCCGTACGGCGTCGTTTTGAAACAAATGTAAAAAAGTAGAGCTTTGCTATTTTCTTGAAATTGTTCAAAGGCTCTACCTTTTTTCTTGTCTATACTAAAAATTAGACAAGCAGTTGTTTCGTTCCAATCACCATGTATACAGAATGATACAATACAGACACTACAAAACTGGTACGTTCTATGTTATCATATTCTACACAGCTCCTTAACGATTGTGTTATTTAATACTATGAATCAAGGGCTAAAGTTACCTATACCATAAGCATTATGCGATTACGAGCTCAAAGGACAAAAAAACCCGAATCTGTACTATGATCATCAAACAAGTATAGGATTCTAAGTTTCTACTACGAGTTACAAACAATTCACTACAGCGGAGTGTTACAGGAAACAGGAGAAAGAGAGAGTAGATGCATACACAATGAACGAGAGTTCAAATATACACATGGCCACATGGGAGAGCACAACAGAACCAACAAACTCTGACCATCACTTTAACCACTCTTGAATCCTTCTCTGTTTGTGATCTTTGTACCAGACCATAACCAACTCACTTCTCATTGGTTTAAATTTATATTATTGAAAATTCATAATCAACAGAAACAATATAGGAAGGTCATGGAGCCCAAAAAAAAAATCACGATAAATTTTTCATTAGAACAATTGATGTTTTAAGCTTGGTTTGTGGAGAAAAAGATCCCACATCAGATAGATGTGAAGAGACTTGAGTAATATATAAAAAGTTAGGATCTCTCCATTGATTGCCAATTGGTTTTGAGTTGGAAACTCATATTAAACCCTAATATAACATGGGATCAGAGCCTACACACGCTGCCCCGTTAATTAATCCAGCCCAGATAGAGGCTCGATCATCCCATTAATTGATGGCCCAAATGAAGGCCTAATTTCATCGAGATAGCTAAAAAAAGAGCATTATCACGAACTAGTAAATCATATCGGCTCTAACTCAGAGGTACTTCCTTGTCAAGGAGACCATGATGATGAGTGTGGAGTACTCGTGTACTATCTGTAGTTAACTAAGTAAAGAGTGTGGTAACATAGTCTACTTTCTTAAATTGCATGCCAAATATCCAAGATACATATGACAGGGTCATAGGATTGATTAAATGTTTTTTGAAGACCTAAGGAGCCTAGGCTAAGTTATAACTATGTGTGAACATGGTTTAATAGTCTTAGACCATCTCCAATAATTTGCTCTATTTTTTCTTCTATAATAGAGAAACTCTATTTTTTACTCCAACTCACCTCTATTCTCACATCTAAAATAGAAATTGCTATTTTTTTTCTATAAATAGAGAAACTCTATTTTTTCCTCTAGAAATAGAGGAAAATATAGCAATCTCTATTTTAGAGGTGTAAATAGAGGTGAATTGAAGCAAATTTACCTCTAAAATAGATTACTATATTTTTCTCTATTATAGAGGAAAAAATAGAGCAAACATATATTTCTTTGATTAACACTTTTGATGCATTAAAAATAATATATTTTCATCGTTTTTGTATTTGGTCTCATGTTCATTATAATCATCCCTAATTTTCTCTTCTCATTTTCTACATATTAGTCCAAATATGTGTAGCATATAAAAAACTAGAGAGACAAAAGAGGGATAGATGAATAGTTGGTGGCGAAGATGGTTACAACAGAGGATGGAGTAGAAAAGAGGTCAATGAGCTGCATTGAGCAATGTAGACAAACATAAATGATTATAGAGAAATTACTACTAATAATAGAGAAAGTTGTTTTTCTCACAGACTGTTCTGATTTGGTGAAGATTGTGTCTTCGCCTTCCGAGTGGCCTGCTTTCAAGATATATTTGGATGCTATTGAAGACGATAAGAAAGAATTTTTATCATTTTCTGTAGCTCAGATTCCTAGATCACAGAATGGTAGTGCGGACAAACTGGCGCGTCGTGCTAGAGTAGAGTCGCTTCTAATTACCTTAGTGAACAATTTTCCTGCTAATTGGCTCGTTTGAGCCCAATCTTGTAATCTGCTGGAAAAAAAAAGGATAATATGAGGCTCCTCAGCCTATCCACATCAGATCGATTTTTAATCTTCACCCTTAGGATGCCATGTCAGCAGGTTAAGCTCAACATAATTTCTTTTGCCACGTGTCATCGATTTTAAGGGTTTGCTATCAAAACTCTTCGTATCTCTTTTTCTTTTATCACAGTTTCTACAATTTTCCTTCGTCTTACAAATCAACATTCTAATTAATTAAAATCCGAGCCACTACGCATTCTTTCTATGATTATCGTTTTTTATTATCTTAACTCAAATTCTTCTTCACACCACAACGTTCCAGTGTAGCCACCACCCTAACGTATTTTCTATGGAAGTACTATACTTGGAGGTATTATTTTCAGTTTAAAGCTTTGTTTAGATGTGTAGACAATTAATCATTGACTGGGTTTGTCTGGATATATGTTCGGGTTTCTATATATGTTCTGATCATTCATGAATCATGATCACTTTGATTGTGGCGACTTTGAACCATTTAACGATTTTGGAAAGCTTGTGTGATTTATGATTCGTCATTTTTGACACCTTGACCTTGCTTCTCTTCCACATGTTTCTCTCTCTTTTATTTGGATATAAAATTGGTTTTGTAATTATCTCTTAAAGAAAAAAAATGGATTACTTTGTAATGCTTCACTTGAGAGTGTGTATCATCTCATGATGCATGGATTTTTCGATTGGGTTGCAAAGAGGTCTTAAGGATTTCACACTATTTTGCATGTTATTTTTATTTATTGCCAGTATCTAATTGTGTACGTTTATTCTCTTCTTTTGAAGGAACCAAAGTAAATATCTTGTTTTGAAGGAACAAAAATAAAATCAAATGATACTTGAGCTTCTATAGCTAATTGACAAGGCATACCACTGTATAGCCAGGGAAAAAAAAAGAAAAGAAATAACTTCAATTGGAGTACGCTTCTTATTATAACGAGTTAGCTCTTTCTTCTCACCAATTTGCTGATTTTATGTTTCAGAGCTTTCAACAATGTGGAGGGAAATGTGACAAATCAGACTATGATTTTCAAGTTAGAGGATATTAATACATGTGGAATGGACCCAACATCTGCAAGATAAATCAGGTTACGTCCCAATTATAAAAATTATTAAGTTAAATAAAATCATACAAGTTTTAGGATATAGTATGTTGCTACGAAAAAAACTCTCATAGTGGTAACATTACAAATGTGAACAAGTGTAAAACCTTACAAACAGTTCTCAACAAATGTTCTGAAAACAAAAAGCAATGGTTGTTCAATGTTCACCCAAGATACAAATCAACTTCCCACCACAAAAATGAAATGAATCGAAGGACATCGCTGTTTGAAGTTGCATGAGGTGGATAGCTAGGTGTTTGAGTAGCAGGAGGTGGATATGTTTGAGTAGCAGGAGGTGGAGATGTATTCGAAATAGCATTGCAAGACTGTTTAGTGGAGAAATTTGATTTCATATGGTATTGTTCGGTTATTATCTTCAAGTTCATATCCATGTGGCGAGAATTAGACTATCTCTTAACAAGAAATCTTTCACATTAGACTAGGCCACAAATCTTTCACATTAGAATGCTTTCGTAGGTTAATTAATTTACATTGTATAGACGATGTATAATGAAAATATATATTTACTTTCTTACTCATGATTGTAACATTTTAAATTCTAGAACAATGTTGTGAGTCTAAATATACATATTTTGTTGGATGTTTAAAGTGAAGATTTAGTGATGTTTATACAAAAAAATCCATGCGAGTGTTTAGAGGGAGGGTAGTACTATGTAAAATGCATACCGGGGTAGCCCGGATTTTTCTGCTAGTGTAGTGAATGAGTCTATACAGTATATGCTACTCAATCACGTCGTCGATGTCAGTAGACAAATTTCGAAAGCTGAATAAAGTTGTAAGCATTGTATCTGTTTTCAGAACTTTTTTTTTAATAAAAGTCAAAAAAAAATTTCCGTAACACTTCTTATAAAAATTTTAAACTGAAAATTTCGTAAGAAATTCTGAAATTTATTGATTTATTGTCATAACATATTTTAAGCCTAGTTGATACAATTTGATATGAAGATAGAGATTGTGTTATATGAAACTAGAAAGAAAAATCTCAAAAAATATCTACATAAGATATGAACATTAAAATCGTTACCGAGAAGAAAAAGGATATTAACATTTATTGAGATTATTCAAAAAATGAAAACAATTAATTAAGATGACGTAAACCAATAAAAGTTGTATTGTTTTTGAAAAAAAATTGAAAGTAAAAGTATTGGTCCTTTCCTAGGAGGAAAAAGAAAAGAACCAGTCTTTTGGTCTTTTCGACTTCAACACTCTAACCTTTGGTTTTCCTTCTTCACAAGTATCTTCTTTTGGACATTCATGTGTTCGCTCTCGTTCTAAAAGCAACTCCTTTGATCAAACTTGGGGGTTGTAGGAAGTTAGTTTTGAAAGATGAAGCAATTGTGGGTAGCAAAGGAAGATAAGAAGAAAGAGAGAATCGTCAAAGGGAGAGATCTACTCGATGTTGTCTTTTCGTGGTCTGTTCTTGATGTCTTAAACTCAAATCTTTACAAGGGAAAGGTTCTGTATTCTCTTTCTAGTCTTTTAAACTTTTTTTTTGTAGAGACTTATAAAGAGATATATATATATCTCCTTTTTCTTTGGTTGTTTCATGGATTTTGTGTTCTTGGTAATTAGGTCGGGAAGATTCCTAAAACATTTCCATCAACCGTAGAGTATTTGGAGTCATTTGTTAATCCGCTTATTGAAGAGACACATGCTGCTTTGTTGTCAAGTATGGAAACGTTACGCCGTGCACCGGTTTTCAAAATCCGGGAAATCAAACCATCCAAAGATTTTAAACCTCCAAAGGATCTCTATTATGAAGTTACTTTGGAGGTATTGTCTGATAGTACGACTATTAATGGAGCTCGAAAGCAGCTAGAGGTCAATGATCTTATTGCAGTGACGTATAAGAAGCCTATTCGAATCGATGATTTGAGATGTTCCAATGAGCCTTACTTGCTGGCTCTTGTTTGCCATGTAAATGAAGATTTTCCTCATTTGATAACTATTATGGCTTCAAAACCAATCGTTTATTTCGAGGATGATTACACGCAAAGGACAAAGAAAGGACAAGTTGTGAGGAAACACCTAAACCTCTTTGGGGTTTACTTGATCAACATGATGACGAATATTCGTATTTGGACGGCGTTGCATCCAAATCCAGGAGGAAACTTGAAGCTGATTTCAAGAGTGCTTCAAAGCAACAATGAGGTAATTTCATACTATAAGTTTTGAAACAGAATCAAAATTATGTTTTGAAATCGTCTTCTTGTGTAGGTTGATGGAGAGAGTTGTTGTGTTATCTGTAAAGAAAACAGCGAGAGTGCAGTGTCACATCAGTCAGCGCGAATGCTTCGTTCATTCAAACTGAATTCATCTCAAGAAGAAGCAATTTTGCGCTGTCTAGAAGCTAACGGTTGCTGCCACTCCAACAATATCAAACTTATATGGGGACCGCCGGGCACGGGGAAGACGAAAACAACAAGTGTTCTGCTTTTGAACCTTCTGAAAATAAGATGTAGGACATTGACTTGCGCTCCAACTAACATAGCTGTTTTGGAAGTTTGTTCAAGGCTTGTGAATTTAGTCTCTGAGTCATTGAGCTTTTATGGGTATGGTCTTGGAGATATCGTGTTGTTCGGTAATAAAGAAAGGATGAAAATCAATGACCGGAAAGATTTGTCTGATGTCTTTCTTGACTACCGAGCGGAAGAGCTTTTTAATTGTTTTCAGGCTGTGACTGGATGGAGAGCTAATGTAAACCTCTTGACATGTTTGCTCAGTGATCCGAAAGAAGCGTATAAGCAGTACTTGGTCAACGAGGAACGTGTTAAGCAAGAAAACAAATATTGCGTAAATGAAACACCTCTGTCTTTTGAGGAATTTGTACAGAATAGGTTTAACATACTAAGAGATGAGCTGCAGCATCAGTTTCCAACTTTGTGTCTGCATTTACCAACTACCGTGCTCTCCTTTCGAGTGGCTGAGAAAATGTATGGGACTAACGAGCTCCTCCGTGGTATCAAGGTTTCTGATATCATGGGAAATGGTAAAGAAGATGACACATTGGAGAATGATTCAAGAAAGAAAGATTGTCTTGAGATGTTGACATCGATTTGTGGAAGTATCAAACTTCCGGATTTCATATCAAAGATCGGACTTAAAAGACTCTGCTTAGCAAACGCATATCTGCTTTTCTGCACAGCATCAAGTTCTGCTAAGTTACACATGAGTAGTCCAATACAACTTCTTGTGATCGACGAAGCGGCTCAGTTAAAAGAATGTGAATCGGCGATTCCTTTGCAGCTTCCTAGACTTAAACATGCAATTTTGATCGGTGATGAGAAGCAGTTGCCTGCAATGATCCAAAGCAAGGTTTGTTTTGTTACTAATTAGTAAAGTATTATACACGTTCACCTTCTCTTTGCTTATTAAACTAGTTAGTTATGTGTAGATTGCTTCAGAGGCTGATCTTGGGAGGAGTTTATTTGATAGATTGGTGTTGTTGGGGCAAAATAAACAGTTGCTGAACATGCAATACCGGATGCATCCTTCGATTAGTATTTTCCCAAACAGAGAGTTTTATGATATGAAGATTCTGGATGCTCCTTCTGTGAGAGTAAGAAGTTATGAGAAAAAGTTTCTTCCTGAGAAAATGTATGGACCTTACTCTTTCATCAACATATCCTATGGAAGAGAACAGTTTGGAGAAGGTTACAGTTCGAAAAACATAGTGGAAGTCTCTGTTGTGGCTGAGATAGTCTCAAAGCTTTACTCAGGTAAACATATTTTTTTGATTCTTGATCAGTCTTAACAGTTAGAGTTTGATGTTGATTCTATGTTTTGTAATGTAATATTTTAGTATCAAGAAAGACGGGAAGGTCGATCAGTGTAGGTGTGATTTCGCCTTACAAGGCTCAAGTGTTTGCAATCCAAGAAAGGATAGGTGAAAAGTATAATACTGGAGGGTCATTCACAGTGAATGTTAGGTCCGTAGATGGGTTTCAAGGTGGTGAAGAAGATATCATAATAATCTCAACTGTTAGGTCTAATGGTAAAGGAGCAATTGGTTTTTTATCTAACCAACAAAGAACCAATGTAGCATTGACACGGGCTAGGTATATCTTAACACTTTCTCATTCCCTTTAATGTTCATGTGAAAACCGCTTTGATTTGTTCTTGAGTCAGTTCTTGTTATTTGTAGGTATTGCTTATGGATTCTTGGAAACGAAGCGACTTTAACGGGAAATAAATCAGTGTGGAGGCAGTTAGTAGATGATGCGAAAGCAAGAGATTGTTTCCATGATGCAGAAGATGATGAGTCATTAGCTCAGTGTATTGAAAGATCAACTACAGCACTTGATGATCTTGATAAGCTTCAAAACAAGAAGCTTATTTCATTCGAGAATTCGATATGGAAGGTATGAAGTAAAACATTATGTACTCTGCTTAATATTATTCATCCTCTGGTCTTTTATTTTTATGTTCCAACAGGTTTGGCTTAGCTATGAGTTCTTGAAATCTCTGGAAGCGATCGTAGACTCTGAAATTAACAAAAGAGTTATGAGCTTTTTGGAGAAGTTATCTAATGGGAAGGAGCTTCAACAAGAGGTTGAGGTAGAGTGTGAGAATCTGTGGAGGCAACAGGAGATTGATGATGGACTAAGCCTCATTTGGGCAATAGACATTATCAAGAAAAACAATCACCATGTCCAAGTTTTGAAGATCTGGCAGGTTCTGCAATCTTCTGATGTTTCTCGTGCCACAGAACATCTAGAGAAACATTACATGAGATATACGAAAACCAAGATTAAACGGTGCAGATACGTATGCTCTCAAGGGTGAGTTAGTTAAAACTTTTGTGGCGTTTAATTAGACTGTCACTGGAATATGAGGAATTTATGTATTACTGTTTTCATATTTTGATGCAGAGATTTAGTTATACCGATGAAATGGCCGGTCGATTCCAGTTCTTGCACGAAAAAAGATATCGTAAGCGATGTTTCAAGATCGTTTGCATTGCTGAGTGTTGTGGAGGAGAAGGAAACTGTGACTCCCAAACCAATTAAGTAAAGTTTATTTAACGAGTCTTTGAGATTTCAGGAGTTTCATATAATAGCAAATTTAATTATATAGAATTATAGATTATTGATTCTCTGTTTTTATCTGTTTGCAGGAAACAAGTGAAGATGAGTAAAGTGTGGAAAATTAGAAGAAAGGTTCTACTTTCAACATCTAAATCCTAAGTGAACTTTGACTGTTTCTGTTTGTTTATTTTGTGTCTTGCTGTGAACTCTTTTCCTCCGTTTATCTTTTGCCCTTTTTGTGTCAGAAATACTAATGGGGGTTTTGTGAGGATTCTCAAGCCTCATCCTTATCTCTTGAAATATTTTGGATTGCGGATTTAGCGAAGCTCCTTATGGGCTGTGTATTAACTATACACTCGTTGGGATTCGTCTCTTAATTAATCAAGTTGAATACAACTTTTCAATCAGCTCCATGGAGACACTTGATACACAGAGAGACTCAAGAAACGTAGAAACTTTTTCCACAAGTATTGTTGAATCCTGCAAAGTATCAGCACAAATGTAGTGACCGTATTGCCCTGTCAAATGAAATGCCAAGTTGCATCAGTGACTTGAAACTTCTGCTGCTTCTTGCCCACGTAATCTCTGTAGACAGGGACATACTTCTCTTGGTTTTATCGTCTAGACCAATTTCTTACCCATGTAATTTCTGTCGTTGCTTACCTCATGGATTCAGCCACCAAAACGCGTACGTGGAAATTAAAGATCTGTTATGAACCAACTATTTGCTTGAGAATTAAGAAAGATGTAAAAGCTTAGCTCCCTCTTAACCCTAATTCTCTCTTAGAGATTAAGGTATTCTTGGGGCTTATCCTTTTACTAATTGATAGAGACCCTTATAAAGGTTTCATACAACTTAATCATAACCCTAATGCATAAAGGAATCTACTCCAAATTCTTTTATAACCCTAATGCATAAAGGAATCTACTCTAACCCGTCCATTGCATATTCTGGAGACATGTAGCCGTTACATTGCAAATTCTTTTATAACCCTAATTACATGTAGCCGTTACATTGATTTGAGATAAAAAAAAAAAAATTTAAAAATTCCTTTGTTTGTTTTTGGAGAATGACTTACTAAGTTCCTAATAGATATCATGGTTCAATCTGGTTATGTCATTATGTGTGTTGGTTAAATCCGGTTATGTCAATTTAGTAGCTTAGTCAAGTATATAAGCTAAAATATCCATTGAGAAGTGAGAACTTTCCAATAGAGATAGTCTAAAAGTCGGCCTAGACCACTTACCTCTGGTTGCCTGTAAGTAGGGTTTGTTTAGCTAGAAATCAATAAAAGAAAAAGAAAAAAAAAAAGTTAGTAACGCTACTATCCCAAGAACCTGTATGTTGCAGAAGCAAATCAGAGTAGTCCCGGTTTTCAATAATCCTTACAGGCTTACACCAACATTGAGCCCCAAAATAAGTACTATTAATCTACTAAGACATGATTAACTCTATCTAGACTTTATCTAAAGAAGCAAGCAACTTAAAAAGTTTAAACATACCAAAATAAACAGTCAATTTCAACAACTTCTTTGACTTGTTGCCTTGTCTCTTTGTTTCTTTTCCCATGTTTTTGGTATCCATCTTGTGCAGGATTAAAAACTACAATTGTTGCATTAAAACTTTAATGTATACGATCCCGTACCCGAGAAACCAGTTTCGTTAAAACTTGCAAATTTTTTCTTAATCAAACATCTATAAATTTACGCCAACTTTATAGATTTTAACGACTAACACTAGATTTTAAATGATAATATTAATTTCTAATGAGGAATATATTTGAGAGGTATGAGGTATCTGTCCTATTATTGGCTATAGAATTTTATAATGTTAAATCATTTATGTATATCTCCCAATGAAACTTGCATACAAACATGTAACTACTAAAAAATAAAGTATATACTTTCCTAAACTAACGCAATCACAAAGTAATTGATGGGAAATCATAATCCGGTGACATACTTAATTGTTGTACACAAATATCCGTAATTGAATCAATCCCTTATAAAGCTTGATTGCTAAACGCACGGAATATAATTGAGAATTTGAGATACTTGACCGATATTAAAACAGAAGCATACATAAAGTGATAAAATTCCATTAGATTTTTTTTTTTTTTTTTTATTTTAAGATTCCATTAATGGTAAAGTGGTCTAACTAATTATTAACTAATTTATCCCCAATATCTTTTAAGAAATTTTTTTTTGACAGCTAGTATCTTTTAAGATTTAAACATAAAGATATATATATATATATATATTTAGTTATAACATAATTTTAAATAAATATTTTTTTATCTCTATTCAATTTTTTTTCAAACACTAATTAATAAAACTAGATTTTAACCCGCGGTACACCGCGAGATTATTTTTTTACTAAAATCATTAAATTTTAAATTGTAATTGTTAGTTAATTTTTTACGTTTTATTTGAAGTTTAAGATTGTATAATTGTATTTTGATTGTTAATTCTACGATTTAATCTGCCGTTTATATACAACACAATAATTTATTTTTGTTATAAACTAATTTCACCAATCCAAGATAAAAATATTCGGAGGATGAGCCAGAATTCATTACAAAACTTATTAATATCCGTTTATATTATTAAGTTGTACCAGTTTGTTTATAATAATCATGTATATAGAGGTGTCAAACAGGTCGGTCCACATTTCTTTTTTCATGGACCGCAGCGGGTCAACCCGCTAAGACCGTGGTCGTTAAAGTTATGCCCAAGCATGTCCTTAACCTAAATTTTATATTAATTATTTTTTAAAAATTTAGTGACAAAGAAAAAAAAAGAAATTTTAAATAACTTATATTGATATTTTGGAGTAATCTTAATTGGTATAAATTAAATTTCCTCTTATTATCACATATTTCACGTATTATATATACAGATCTATGTAAAAATATTATTTATATATAATATATTTATTTTAATCTTATATTTGTAGTTTTTGGGACAACCCGCCAACCGCAGACATACCTTGCTAAAATCCGTAATCCCGATAGACTTAACTGTAATGACCATCTTTTAACGGTACACCACAGGCCTATATTTTCTATATAAACTATATCTTTAGAAATTTATTACTTTTTAGTATAATATACTGATGGTAGTAGCGATGGATTATTGACATTTTAAATTTATAAGAATATCGATCATAACCCGTCCCATAATAATTTAAATTTATTAAAGTTTATTAAATAATATATTTAAAACATTTATAAAAATTAATTGCTATACAGAAATCTGATTGTTTAGGAATTTTTTTTTGTTTTATGTATTTTTTAGGGATTTTAGTTGGTAATGTTACTTTTCCACAAATCTTGTTATAGATTAAATATTTTATATTTAGTAGAGGAACTCTTTAGATTTTCTATATATTAAAGACGGAAAATCTGGAGGAATTTTTTTAAAAATTAAAAAATTTGAAGTAATTGAATATGATTGATTGAAATGAATATAGAGTTTTCTATATTGGAAAAGCGAAAATTTTGTTTAGTTTTGCAAAAAATTAGGTTCAGAGGTGGAAATAATTTAAGAAAATTATATTGGATTGATAGGAGAATATTTAATTAACATACCTTATTTTGCATATTTCGATTTTTTGTTTTATTTTTTTAAAAAAGTATTTTAATAGTAATGATAAATACCTTTGAACTCCAAGCCTTCTTTTCAGTGAAAATAATAATATAGATTCGTTGAATAATTTTAATAATTATTAAATTAAAAATTTAATTTATAAAACGAGATATTAAAAAGCAAGAGAAAATAGAAAATGCTCGTGTGAGAAAATAGAAAATAGTAAATAGATTTTTCAAATTGCATAAAACTGAATCAAAACCGTTTCTGAAATTTGAAACGTTTCATTGGTGGTGGTTTCAAAATGCAATTTTATGGAATATAAAATAGAAAATGCTCGTGTGAGGGAATAATAGTTTACTCGCTTTCTCTTTCTCCAAGAGAAAACTAAAAGTTTAAAGAAACCAGTTACCCTAAAGTCCTAAACTGTTACGGCTATGGCGGCAGCGAAGTTCTCGGTTGACTTGGACTACGAAACTTGGGCTCCAAAGACGAAAGCTACACTAACGGAGAAAGGACTCTGGGACGTTGTGGAAAACGGAGTCCCACCGGATCCGACGAAGATTCCACAAGTAGCGGCGACGATTCAACCCCAAGAACTTTCGAAATGGAGAGATCTCGTGGTGAAAGACACGAAAGCACTCCAGGTATTGCAATCTTCTCTTCCAAACTCTGCTTTTAAGAAGACTCTCTGTGCTTCTTCTGCCAAAGATGTTTGGGATCTGCTCAAAGGTAACCACGGAGGGATACTAAGTAGATTAGACAAGGAGTTCGAACAACTTAGTATGGTCGAAGGAGAAACACTTGAACTATACTTAGATAGAGTTGAGAAAGTCCTTGAACAGTTTCGTCGTTTGAACATTGAGAAATCTAAGTATGAGGTTAACAAGAAGTTCTTGAGTTCGCTAGCGAGGCCGTATAATGTCGTAGCTCCGATTCTGGCAGAGAACATGGAGGTGATGGAGAACGTGCCTCTTGATGGTCTTGTTGAGTTTTTTGATATATATGATTCTGTTGCTGAGGAGTTTGTTCTTCTAATGTTGAAAGATATGTGTCTTAATAACTCGAAGCCTGGTCGTAAGTGGTGTGACTTGTGTAAGAAGAACAATCACAACCTAGAAGAGTGTTATTTCAACTCTAGGGTTAGGGCGGGGCGAGGTAAGCCGAGGAAAGGCGAGTGCTTTCATTGTGGAGAACGAGGGCACTATGCAAGAGATTGCAAGAGAAAGATTCAGCAAGAACAAGTGTCCGCCACAGAAGCTGACAAGGAAGAAGAAGAAATCAGAGCTGATTACCTCATGATAGCAGAGGACGACGTTTTCTCTGGTAGATTCAGTTATGATGAGGATATGTGGATGATATACGCTAATGGTACCACGAATCATATGACTCCATATGAGAAGTACTTCACCACTTTAGACAGAAGAGACAAGGCTAAGGTTGGATTGGCAAACGGGAAGGTTCTGAGGGTTGAAGGAAGTGGAGATGTGAAGATCATGATGAAGGATGGGAAGAAGAAGACGATCAAGAATGTGCTTTACGTTCCCGAGTTGAACAGAAACGTGCTGAGTATTGATGTGATGCTAGCAAGAGGCTATTCGACGATAACAAAACCAAACGAATGCATTTTTCTCGATCGGACTGGGGCAGTGTTTGGGGATACTGTGTGGGACGAGAGAGGTCCTGCTCTGCGTTTGAAGGTGATTGAAGGTAATCTCACCTCTTAAAGAGCCTGCTCTTTTCACTTTGGTAGTGAACCTAACTCGTATCGGTGGACGTATGTGGGTTTATTTTATAGTTGGCAGTGGACTTAACTCGTAAGGTGGACGTATGTGGTTATTATTAAAGTTTGGTGTTATTCTGTTTTCAGTTTGTTCGTTTTTATTCATATTCTGGTACCGCAGTATGAATTATACTCTGTGTGGTCTTTTTTAATCTTGGACGGCTTTTGGCATTACTGTTGTTTCCAAAGACCTATTTTTGTTTATTCACTATGCAATGCTATTGTTAATGGTGCAAACATGGACGAATTCTAGTTAAAACCAAAGTATTGTGTTTAGTTCTAATCAAATTATAAACCATCAACAAAACTCATTCACAAATTTAGGATTGAAAATTTTAGATTTTTTAAATGTTTAGTGAGCCCTCATTTTTGGTTAGTTCCGAGGAACTCTTCTTCTACGTGTGTTATTTTTTATAAGTAGTAATTTTGATTCTCGAGTTTGATAAAATGATTTAAGAGACATGAGTACAAAATTTCATTGCATACTTCCTCTACTTCTTCTCATACCTCTCTTACACACTCTTAATAACAGATTCACTACACACACAAACACATCTAGACCTCTAGATTTTAACAACTACCACAGTACCATTAGTCCATCCATACCTCTAGAAAACTAGACTACGTTTTACAAGCAAAGTTAAACAACTTACCTTACACACTAACAACTCCAACCAAATCGGTCTACTATATATGGATTTTGGTTCGGTTTTCCAATTGCACTACTAAACCGAACCAAAAAGCGATCTTAAGTTCTTAAATCTTAACTTAGAAACATTTACACCTTTAGGGTTAACTAACATTACTGTATAAAGAAAACGTTGGGGTCAGTGTGAATAGGGATTCTCTTTCTCCAAGTGTTAAAGTTAAACATATTCTGGTACTGCAGTATGAATTATATAATCTTTGTGGTCTTTTAATCGTGGACGGCTTTGGCATTACTGTTGTTTCCAAAGACCTATTTTTTGTTTATTCACTATGCAATGCTTTTGTCAAGTTTTGTTGATGGTGCAAAGTGCAAACGTGGACGAATTCTAGTTAAAACCAAAATATTATGGTTAGTTCTAATCACAATTATAAACCAACCATCAACAAAAACTCATTCGAGTTTAGGATTGAAATATTTAGATTTTTTTCAATGTTGAGCCCTCTTTTTTGTTATAGTTCCGAGTCTTTATGCTCAACCTTTCTTCTATGTGTTTGTTTTTTATAATCAGTAATTTTGATTCTCGAGTTTGATAAATTGATTTGAGAGAGATGAGTAAAACTTCATTGTTACATACTTCGCATTCATATCTTACCTACTCTTACACACACTCTTAATAGTAGATTTACTACACACATCTAGACCTCTGGATTTTAACAACTACCACTACTAGACTCCATCCATACCTCTAGAAAACTAGACTAGTTTTACAAGCAAAGTTAAACAACTTACCCACTAACAAACTCCAACCAAATCGGATTTTGGTTCGGCTCTCCAATTGCACTAAACCGAACCAAAAAGCGATCTTAAATTAGAAATATCTACACCTTTAGGGTTAACGATTTGGATTTAACATCACTGTATAAATACTAAATAGAAAACGTTGGGGTCAGTTTCTACAAGAGTTAAACAAAATCCTGACGGTTACGACTATGACGGTGGCGGCGGCGAATACACAAGACGGTGTCTCCGATGACCTGAACTACGAAATGTGGGCTCCTACAACGAAAACAACACTCGTGGAGAAAGGACTCTGGGACGTTGTCGAAAACGGAGTCCCCGCGGATCCGACGAAGATTCCAGAGTTAGCGGCGACGATTAAGGTCGAAGATCTCGCTCACTGGAGGAATCGTGTGATGAGAGACATCAAAGCGCTCAAGATCATACAAGCTTCGCTAACAGATTCGGCCTTCAGGAAAACCATTTCGGCTTCATCATCGGCCAAGGAGCTTTGGGATACACTCGAAAAAGGTAACGAAGAAGCGAAACTTGTTAGGTTAGAGAAACAATTCGAAGAACTTAGCATGAATGAAGGCGAATCGATCGATTCATACTCCGATAGGGTTACGGAAGTGGTAGAACAGTTGCGTCTTTTGAAAATTGAGAAGTCTGATGATGAGGTTGTTAAGAAGTTTTTAGCGTCGCTCTCTGGTTCATCATACAGTGATGCTCTTCCTCTTTTGGGAGAACTCATTGATATGAAGGCGCTTGATATGAATCTTAAGAAGCTTGTTGAGTTTTTTCGTTCCTATGATTCGTTCTCGGAGGATAATTTTCGTCTAATGTTGAAGTTAAATAGGCTTAAGTACGAGTCTAGTAAGTGGTGTGGCGTGTGCAACAAGAACGGTCATGACCAAGGAGAATGTTTTTATTCCAATCCTAAGGCAGGGGACTTGAGTGGTGGAGTTAGTTTGAGAGGAGGTAGTTACATTCAACGTGGAGAATATGTGTATCAAGGAGGTTTCTGCTTCAGAAGGAACCTGAAACCTGCGGGGACAGAAGCTGATGAGAGTCAGACTACTGATGAGGGAGAAGAGATGTTAGTTGATTATGTACTGTTGGCGAAGTCGGAGTTGAGTGATTTCACATACGAGGAGGATCAGTGGATGATATATGGACATGCTACGATCCATATGACTCCGTATGAGAAGCTTTTCACGACTCTAGACAGAACACACAAAGCTAAGGTTGGTTTGGTGGATGGAACGGTGGTCATGGCAGAAGGAATTGGTGATGTGAAGGTTGTGATGAAAGGAGGGAAGAAGAAGACGATCGCTAATGTGATTTTTGTGCCTCGTGGGATCAACAGAAACGTGTTGAGTGTTCCTCAGATGAATTCAAGAGGCTGTTCATTCAAATCGGGAGAACATGGTGAGTGCATTGTTCGTGATCGGAATGGAGTAGTGTTTGGTGATACTACGTGGGATGAGAAAGGATTGTCTATTCGTTTGCAGGTGGTTGAAGGAGGTAATCTCACCTCTTAAGGAAACTTTGCTCTTTTCACTATCTGGGTGGTACTACTAGACTTAACTCGTATGGTAGACGTATATGATGACTTTTATGTAGGTCTTTTTTTTTTCTTCTTTTGGAGTATGGTTTTATTCTGTTTTCAGCTTGTTCGTGTGATGATTCATATTCTGTTACTTCAACATGAATTAATCTGTGGTCTTTGTAATTAGCTAGAACGGCTTGGTATTAATCTTTTTTTTTCTTCTTTCAATTCACTATGCAATGATGATGCTTTTGTCAAGTTTTGTTATTGGTGAATAAGGGGGACGAAAACTTCGTAAGAAACAAAACATTGTGAGAGAAGACACGAATGGCGCTTCAGATATTGCAATGCGCTCTCAAGTATATTAATATTATCATCGTTATTTTGGCAATAGATTACATCTGTGTTACAATTTCTCCTGAACTCACATGTTGTCCCAAGTGTAAAGAACAATCTATAATTTAAGACAAAAACAAATAGTTATAGTGTTGTGCCAGAAAAATGCAACATTTACAAAACGAAGAGATCATCAACAAGTGAGCTAACATCCAATCCAGTAGCGAAGATCCGACAAATAGGATTCAAGTAAAAGTATCGCACACATAGAAACAGCTGATCAGCACATGTGTAAAGAATCATATTTAATGGACGAGTTTAACTTAGACTGATCCATGTTGGGATATGCTTGTATAACTCACAAACCAACTGTTAACTTTTCAATTCCACCACTTATTCTCAAGCCAGTACAAAGCTCTTCCTAACGTTTTAAAAAGATCGGACTTCGTATGAACCTCCAAATGGTGCCTAAAGAACCCATGTCAGAAAGTGTTTTGGGTGTTAATCTATTTATTTTTCATTACATTTGTGTCAAACTAAGTAAATTTCTCTTAAATATTAGGTCTTGAAAATTCGTGTAGATTTTGAGGTTGACTCTGGTTTTAGTTTCTCCAAAAATTTACTTTATAGCCAATCAAGATTTTGAGAAAAATGGGTTTTCTAAAAAAAAATAGGAAATCTAGATTTTGAAGGGTTTTTATTCTTTTCTTTTTTTTTTTTTATCAATTTTAAAATAAAACCTAAAATCTATTTTTCATTAGTTTTTCTTTTTCTAAACCAACTTGACTTTTTCCTTTCATTAAAAAAAAATAATTAGAAAACTAAAAAACCATAAACCAAAATCCAAAAACCATTGAAAAAAACTTTTTCATGACCTTAATATATATATATATTTTTTTAAATTTTATTAGTATTTTTAGATATGAGAAACTCTTGGGGATACTATGTAATGCAGATGGTCTAACCATAGTTAAGCGTAATATTTGTCCCAATACACTTGGTTAAAGATATCACTTAGTTGTGTTAAACCAAACCAAAACCGAGCCTGAAATCGAATTTCTACCCGCTCATTAAATGATTTCAAAAATTTAATTTTTTTCCTTTTTTTCAAAAATAAAAATGTAACACCTCTCGAAAATGGAAATTTAAGGGATATTGAAAATTTGAAATCATAATTTTGAAGGATTTTATGGGATTTAATAGATTGGAATTTTGATAGATTTAAGTGTCACATAACATAATACCAACCGAAATTAACAATCTAACAAAAAGAAAAGAGAAATTGGCTATGATATTCTCAATATAACCAGTCTATTTGCCTTCTCCATATACAGAAGAATAAAAAGTTGAAAGAACCCTAACGGTTACGGCTATGGCGAGAGCGACTGTCTCCGATGATCTGGACTACGAAACCTGGGCTCCGGTTGCGAAAGCCACACTAACGGAGAAAGGACTTTGGGACGTCGTCGAGAACGGGATCCCGACAGATCCGACGAAGGTTCCAGAGCTTGCGGCGACGATTCAACCCGAAGAACTTTCACAATGGAGAGATCTCGTGAGAAAAGACACGGAAGCGCTCAAGTTACTCCAATCTTCTCTTCCGGACTCGGCTTTCAGGAAGACATTCTCGGCTTCTTCTGCCAAAGATCTTTGGGATTTGCTTCAAAAAGGTATGCAAGAATCGAATCTGCGTAGTACTAGACTAGAGAAGAAACTCAAAGATGTTAGTATGCATGAAGGAGAAACGCTAGATTTATTCTTGGATAGGGTTTTGGAAATCGTTGGAAAGTTGCGTCGAATGAAAGTTGTGAAATCAGATTATGAGGTTATCACCAAGGTGTTATCATCCCTCTCGGGGGGTTATGGTGACGTAGCTCCACTCTTTGATGAACTCAAATTCACAAAGGATATGAAGAGTATGCCACTTACGGGTCTTGTTGAGTTTGTGTATATGTATGAATCCATAACCAACGAGGCTACCTCTTTGAGGTTGAAGAATCTGAGACTTGAGTCAAAGTCTGATAAGTGGTGTAGCGTTTGCAACAAGAGCAATCATAACCAAGAAGAGTGTACGACGTCCATCTCTAGGGCAAAGCAACCTAGACCGAGAAATAGCGATTGCTTTCTTTGCGGAGAACGAGGACATTATGCTAGAGATTGCAAGAATAAGCATGTTGATTATGTAATGGCTGCAGTGATGAGTAAAAGTGATTTGAGTTATGATGAGGACTTGTGGATGGTATCTGGTCTTTCCACGATTCATATGACTCCATATGAGAAGGTTTTCACCGCGTTAGACAGAACACACAAAGCTAAGGTTGCTTTGGTCGATGGGAAATTTCTTATGGCACAAGGAAAAGGAGATGTGAAGGTTGTGATGAAGGGAGGGAAGAAGAAGACCATCACTAATGTGCTGTTTGTTCCTGGGATGATGAGAAACGTGCTAAGTCTTAGTCAGATGGAAGTGAAAGGATGTTCATTTAGAGAGATAGGACGAGGCGAATGTATTATTAGCGATGAGACTGGAGCGGTGTTTGGGGAAACTATGTGGGATGGAAAAGACTTGGCTCTGCGTTTGGAGGTTGTTAGAGGTAATCTCACCTCTTAATAAGCTCTGCTCTTTTCACTTTGATACTAGACTCCTGAGTCGTAAGGTCTACGTATGTGTTTGTTTTTTTAAGTTTGGTTTGACTCTCGTTTTCAATTTGTTCGTTTTAAGTCATATATTGCTACTGCAGTATGAACTAGTCTGTGGTCTTTTAAACCTTGGACGGCGTGGTATTAAACTATTTATAATCTTGCTTTGAAAAAAATGTATTTTGTTATTCACTATATGCAATGCTTTTTAATTAGAAGTGATTAGCTAGCAACAAACAACATATTGTTAAGGTTGATTTCTTCCAAGGAATCTGGTTGTAGTGTTAATAACTTAACCGGGTCAGCCCTTATAAATTGAACCAGACTAAATTAAGTATTTAACCACATTGGATTTCCCTTTAGAATAACTCATTCCAATTCGTAAACTTCTGTATCAGTCAATTTCAATGGTGTGTATTTATAACAAGACGCATAATATGTTACCGAGCCGAATTGTTGAGCGATTTTCTCAAATTGCACTAAACCGAACCGATAACCGAGCCGAATTGTTGAGCGATTATCTCAAATTGCACTAAACCGAACCGATAACCGAGCCGAATAGTTGAGCAAATTTCTCAAATTGCATTAAACCGAACCGATAACCGAGGCTAAAACTTGACATGTCACACTAGAGTCCACACCTGAAGATTGGTGATTTTGCAATTTGGACTACTGTAGGGTTTGGGGTAGTGTGTGTGTCACAGTCACTATAAAATAGAAAGTTTTGGTGTGAGGCGAATTGTTTATTCGCTGTCCCCCAACTCGTGACACTTATCACCTTGCTATGGCGGC
This sequence comes from Camelina hispida, assembly GCA_023657505.1. Classification (NCBI taxonomy): domain Eukaryota; kingdom Viridiplantae; phylum Streptophyta; class Magnoliopsida; order Brassicales; family Brassicaceae; genus Camelina; species Camelina hispida. The sequence goes on from CP094632.1 coordinate 2,036,518, forward strand.
GACGAAGATACGAGACGCAGTTTCCGATGACCTCAACTACGAAACCTGGGCTCCGATCTTGAAAGCTACACTAACGGAGAAAGGACTTTGGGATGTCGTCAAAAACGGGATCCCGACAGATCCGACGAAGGTTCCAGAGCTAGCGGCGAAGATCCAACCCGAAGAGCTTTCGAAATGGAGAGATCTCGCCGTGAAAGACATGAAAGCGCTCCAGATCTTGCAATCCTCACTCACAGAATCCGTCTTCAGGAAGACTCTCTCGGCTTCGTCGGCCAAAGATGTTTGGGATCTGCTCGAAAAAGGTAACGATCTTGAGTGTTCCTCAGCTGACATCAATAGGCTATTCAGCGATCATGGAAGGAGACGGAAAGGTGTTGAAGTTCACTATTAAGGATCCGAATAGGAAACTACTTGGGGAAGCCATTGTGGAAGAGAGAGGGTTTCCTCTGCGTTTCCAAGTGATTGAAGGTAATCTCACCACCGCTTAGCTCTCCCCATTTGTTCTCTTTTGTGTAAACTCTGGTAGTAGTAGACTTAACAACTCGTAACGTTGTAAGGTGGACATGTCTTTTATGTGGTGGTTTGTTTTTGTTTCGTTTTCAGTTTGTTCGTTTAAATGAGAAAACAGAATGGATTAATCTGGTGTTTTTACCTAGGACGGCATAATGGCATTGATGTTACTTTCAAAAACTATTACGTATGTAATTAACAATGCAATGCTTTTATGTCAAGTTTTGTTGCATTCATCTTGCTTTGATTAATTTCCAAAAAAAACCATCACCAACTCTTCTTCTTTATCATCCTACGCTGGGGAGACGTACTTAACTGGATAAACCTACTTAAATTAAACCAGACTTTTGACCAAAATTAATTGATTTCTCTTAAACAATAACTTATCCCGATTATATCCGAACCAGAACCGGTTCATAAACTATCGCATCAACCTAATTCACTTAAACCGAACCACGAAGATAACCCAAACCGAGACGCTGCTCATGTGGTGAATTAGGGTTTACGATTTATGTGTACTGTATATAGAGAATGTAGAAATCTTTCTTTATTCGCTTTACTTGTTCCAAGAGAGAAATAGAATATACAGAGAGAAAAAGCGGTTTTATTGTGGCGATGGCGGCGGCGAATAAAGAAAACGCAGTTTCCGATGGCCTGAACTACGAAGAGTGGGCTGCGACGGTGAAAGAAAGACTAGTGAAGAGTGGACTTTGGAGCATTGTTGCTAACGGAGTCCCTCCCGATCCAAAAGAGTTCCCGGAGTTATCGGAGACCATGAAGGTCGAAGAGCTTGCACAATGGAGAAACTGTGCGATCAAAGACCAGAAAGCGCTAAAGATACTGCAATCTTCTCTTCCAGATTCGGTTTTCAGGAAGACTTTCTCGGTTGCTTCAGCCAAGGATCTTTGGGATATGCTCAAAATCAGTAACAACGAAGCCAAGAGTCCTATGTTAGAGACGACATTCAAAGATCTCACGATGTACGACGGAGAACCCATGGATTTGTACTTGAACAGAGTGATGGATGTCGTAGACGAGTTTCGCCGTTGGGGGAATCCGAAATCGGATGATGAAGTTATCACGAAGCTCTTGACCTCGCTTGCTTGGCCATACGATGAGGCTTTTCCTGTGGTTGATGAGATCATGAGTCTCCCTGATATGACTCTTGAAGATCTGATTTCGGTTTTGGATATGTTTGGAGATTATCCTGTGGAATACACGATTTCGGAGTTGAAGAAGTTTTACACAAGTCTTAAGAAAGAAAAGTCTGAGCAGTTGTGGTGTGGTTTGTGCAAAAAGTACGATCACAACCAAGAAGACTGTTATCCAGGTGGTGGAGTTAGAGATCAATGCGATCAATGTGGAGAAAGAGGGCACTTTGCGAGAGATTGCAAGAGAAAGAGCAAAAAGCCTGAACATTTGGTGTTAACGGCGACGGCAGGAGATATCACTTTCGATGAGGATATGTGGATGGTATACACTGCTGCTACGGACCATATGACTCCGTATTTGAAGTATTTCACCAGTCTAGACAGAACGTACAGGGCTCGTGTTGGAATGGGTGATGGAACGGTTGTCATGGCGGAAGGGAAAGGAGATGTCAAGATCACGGTGAAAGGAGCGAGGATGTTGATCAAGAATGTGCTTTTCGTTCCAGGGATTAACAGAAACGTGTTGAGTGTTGGTCAGATGACAAAAAGAGGCTATTCGATGGAGATGGGTGGTGGGGAATGCACTATTAGAGATGGGACTGGGAAAGTGTTTGCTAACACTAGGTTGGAGGACAGAGGCATTGCGCTACGTTTGAAGGTGATAACGTAATGTGTGTCCACTGCTGCATTCCACTTTGAATAAAATTTGGTAGTACGTAGACGGTAGACGGTAGACTTGCTCTTTAGGTGGACCTATCAAGTCTTTTCTTTTATGTGGTTTCAGTTTCGAGTATGTTAGTAGTCTTGGTCTTTTAACCTAGGATGGTTTGGTTGTAATAAAGATTTCGGAAACTTATGTATTCACTATTCGGTGCATTTTTCAAGTTTTGCTAATGGTGAAAATGAGACGAATTCTAGTAGGAAACATAAAAGGGTTATTAATAAATTGATCGTGTATATGATTACATACCAAACTTAGTTGAGAAAATTGAAATAGTGGGAGAAAGTTTAAGAAAACAAACGTTGACAATATATTTGAGATTTTGTATTATCCCGATCGAGGTCTGATAAGCTAATATCAAAAGATGACTGAACCCGAGAGGAGACTGGGAACGACCTCATGGACTAACACTCCACTAAGAATTTTGTTTGTCAGTATTATACTATTATCCATAGAATTGTATTAGAAAATATACACGTAAATAATTTCTGATTAATCTTTGCTAGATACTTTACAAAATTGTGAACATTTATTTTTAATTTTATGTGATTATCTATGGTTACATTTTTTATAAACATTCCACATCATATCAAACAATTTTTATATAACTGTTACATTGGCAGTAAAAACTAGCTAAATCAGTTAATCAGTAGATGATTTTCAGAAGCTAAAGCATTACACTAAGACCAATGTGGTACCTCGTCTGACGAAGAGTGCTGAGCTGTAAAAGGAATGAAGAAGAAGAGTTATAACAGAACTGTAAGAGTATAAAATATAAATACAGTAAAACTTCTATAAATTAATAAAGTCGGGACCATGAAATTTTATTAATTTATAGAGGTTTTAATTTATCGATAAATTAATAATTATTAATTTATAGAGATTTTTCTAATTTGGTAAAAAATATTAAAAATAAGATTTAATCTTTATAACTAATATTTTTATAAAAACAATTACAATGAAAATAACAATTATCATGTTTTGAAGATAGCATTCAAAAAATTTTATATAGTAAAAATATTAAAAATAAATTTTAATAAAAATTAATGTGTAGATATATACATATATTTAGATAATTTTATATAATTATTAATTTATATTATTGATGGGACCATATATTTACAAAGGAGTTTTAAAAAAATTATTATTTTATTATATTATCGAATAGTATTCAAAATTACACTAGTTCCAACTTGGTACCGGAAAAATTTATTAATTTATAGAGATTATTAATTTACCGAGTATTAATTTATAGATGTTCTACTGTAGAGGAGATAGAGAGACGAAGAAGCTTTATCCAATTAAGTGTGAATTGGTAAAGTGTATGCGAGTTTGTTTGGGTTCAATGGTGAATGGTCATGGTCAATTGGTGAATGCACCATTGACGAGATCAAGGTCGGGAGTGAGCTCTACGATTGATCGTGTAACCAGTGTTCTTAGTCAATATAGAGTTGAGTTCTTATCAAGTTACAAAACAATTCACTACAGCGGAGTGTTAAAGGAAACAAGAGAAAAGAGAGAGTGAGAGTAGATGCGTACACAATGAGAACGAGAGACTCAGATATACACATAGCCACAAAGGCAGACCTCAACAAGTCATAACCAATAAACTCTGACCATGAACTCTTGAATCCTTCTCCGGTTGTGATCTTTGTACCAGACCATAACCAACTCATTTAACTTTGTATTATTGAGAATTTATAATCAACAGAACAATATAGGAAGGTCATGGAGCCAGACATGACATGAGACAAGCATGAAAGAAGAAGAAGAAGAAGAAAAGAAGAGATAGGGAGAAGAGAATGATCAAGCAGCTTTGAGGAACTTCAAGGTCTCGTCGATGTGTTTCTCAGGTTGGAACTGGTTGTTGTAGATGAGCTGAACAACACCGTTTTTGTCAAGAACGTACGTCTGTCTCCCTGGCAATGTTCCAAACAAGTCTCCAGGCACACCCCAATCTTTTCTCACCTTATTTCCTTCGTCGCTCAACAATGTGTACGGTAGTTTGTATTTGCTCGCAAACGCCTGTTCAAAGTCCCACACCCTCATTAAAACTCCGGGAAGTGAAATGGGGTCTATTAACAAAAATCAAGAGATTTTGATGTGTGTACCTTGTGAGAAGCAGAGTCATCACCACTTATGCCAATGACCTCTGCACCGGCCTTCTTGAATTTCTCATAAGAGTCTCTAAACGCACAAGCCTGTTGCATACATATAAAATCAATTACGTTTAAGTTTAACAACACCAAACAAGCAGAATGAATGCGAAAAAGAGATATAAGTAAAGCTCAAAGACCTGTTTGGTGCAGCCAGGGGTTTCATCTGCAGGGTAGAAGTAGAGAACAACAGGCTTGCCTTTGTACTTTTTGAGGCTCACCGGCTTTCCGTTCTGATCCTTTAACGTGAAGTCTGGAGCCGCCTGTCCCTTGTTAACCTGCTGTCCACAAAACATCACAAAGAGAAGACTTAAAGAGAGTTCAATAATGTCCCTTGTTAACCTGCTGTGAGTTGAAGTCAAATGTGTCTTTGATGAGTATAAAATAGAAAAATGAATACATATTCAGGAGCATTATGGCATTGGCTTGATTTAAGGTATGTGAAGATGTAAAGTCTATAGAACAAACACAAATTACAAGTTTCTCTGCACTTACATCGAGAGCAACATTCTTGAATATCTATCATCATAACATTCAAATTCAAACCTAAAAATACTCAAATGTTTACATCTTATAGTGTGTTCAACCACAAATAGGTTTCATTTTACATCTAAAGAATCTCTTTTCAGTAGCATACAAAACCGAGAATATGATTATTATAATCGTACAGTAACACTTAAATCACACACAGAGCATATAAAAGAGAATTGTGTATAAACAATGAAATCTCTAAATGTCTTCCTAATGTTTATATCTTAATGCTCAAAAACTTATTTAACCATTGGCACAGCAGTTGAATATGGGTTCCAAAACAGGATTGGTCTAACAAAGAAGCTAATTCCAAGAACTATAGTTATTAGCCAATTGTGGCAAATAAACTATTATTAATGCAAGATTATAGCGAAATGTACCTTGGCAAAGATTGAGCATTTGAGAGAAGATGAAGAGAGTGGAGAGAGATAAGAGGAGTGGGAGAGTCTGGAGCCAAAGAAGTTAGATTCTGATGATTTGGTTGGAACTGAGAACTGGGTTTTGGTGACAAGAGTCTTTCTCTGAGGGACAGGAGAATGAAATGTGGTGCGGTTACAGAAAGTGAAAGAAGAAGAACAAGCAGCCATTTTTTCTTACACTACCTGGACGGACGTCTCTCACCCACTTTTGAAGTGCAAAACAAGAAGATGAAAGATAGAGAAACAAACATCACAACACAGCACAAGTCCACAGAGATAAGATTTTTCTCTCTCCCCTGTGAAACGAGAGGCCCACAACCACAACACCACAACATGACACATTACGACGTCGTTTTTAGAAACAATTGTAAAAATGATACATTACGACTTAAAATGACTTTAGATTGAGATTGCGATTGAGATTCATGTGCCTTTGTTTCAATAGTATCAGATTTTGGGAGATTTGCACTGAGACACACTTTTACTAAAAGTATGTTCATTTGACACACTTTCTGACCAAGAGGCACTTTTTGGCCAACATTTGTGATTTTTAGACTATTTTAGCGCATCGTAAACATATGTTTAACTAGAGAAAAAACAGTTGGTCCGTCATTCTAACTAAGAATTTGATCCGATGGTAGAGATGAGTGTGTAATTGGTGGTATCCTGGCAATGGATTTCAATTCTTAGTTTGGATCTAATGGCTTAGAATGGTTGAAAAAAACAAAAAAAAATTTGCATCTCACTCTTCTTCTTATTCTTTCTTCTTCCTTCTTCACTTTTTTTTCTCTTTTTATTTGTAATCATTTTATCTAATTATTATGACATATATTTTTGATTTTGTTTTTATGATTCATTATAATTTTATTTTTTCTACATTTTAAGATCCATTTTACTATATTTAAAGTGAATAATTATAATACATATACTATAATTATGTGGATGCAAAACTGTCTTATTATGTGAATTTGTGGATACTAATAGTTTCAAATGGTTTTTATTATTTGTGACAAATCTATAAAATATTTTAAATCCATAAAATCAAGTTCACATGGAAGATGAGTTATACTTGTGTTTTGGTAAAATAATAATTGTTAACTATCAAACAATATATATTATCCAATTATAATAGAATATTTGTTAATTGTTATGTGGATGCTAAAAATGTCTAATTATGTGGATACTTATTTGTGGATACTATACTTATTTTAAAATCAAGTCCACATGGACGATGAGTTATACACGTCCACCAAAAACTATTTATGTGGATACTTATTTTATGTCCATAAACTAAAGTTATACACGTCCACTAAAAATGTCTAATTATGTGGATACTATACTTATTCTAAAATCAAGTCCACATGGACGATGAGTTATACACGTCCACCAAAACTATTTATGTGGATACTTATTTGTTATTTATGTGGATACTTATTTTATGTCCATAAACTAAAGTTATACACGTCCACTAAAAATGTCTAATTATGTGGATACTATACTTACTCTAAAATCAAGTCACATGGACGATGAGTTATACACGTCCCTAAACCCTAAACCCTAAACCCTAAAGCCTAAACCCTAAACCCTAAACTATAATCCTTAACCTTAGATCATAATAATAATCATAAATTTAATTTCATAGCAATTTTAACCTATACTAAACATCAAACCCTAAACCCTAAACCTCAAACCCTAAACCCTAAACCTTTAAATCCTAAACCCTGAACCCTAAACCTAAACCTTAAACCCTAAACCCTAAATCTTAAATCATAAACCCTAGGGTCTAAACCCTAAAGCCTAAATCTAAACTTTAGACCTTAATCTTAGATCATAAACCATGATCACAAATTTAATTTTATAGCAATTTTAACAAATGTAACCAAATTTGAAGATCTTTTACTAGAAAACATGAAATTGACCTACCCCCAAAATTATATAACCAAGTGTTAACTAAAATTATCCATCTAAACATGTCCACATGTTCATGATTTGTATGACATAATACACCATTTTGTTTATTTCATTTAGAAAAAAATTCTGCTTTTCTCTAACAAAAATTATATATTTTTGTGCCTACACTTTCCAACTAACAAAATTATATATTTATTTAAACAATGAAAGAGAGAGAAAATAATGAAAAAGAAACATGTGAATTGGATAACTAGAGAGATGTAGTTTGATGGCATTGTTGTAAATAGAGTTATAGTGAAAGGATATGATAGTTAATAGACATAAAAAAAGTGCCTAGTGGACAACAAGTGTGCTAGGATGCAATAAAATGTTGGAAAAGTGTGCTAGGATGCAATTTGTCCTCATATTTTTCATGTGCCTTTGTTTCAATAGTATCAGATTTTTCATGTGCATTTGTTTCAATATGGCTATAGATTTGTGTGGCATAGTGAGACAACAATGGTCATCTAATTGACTCCTAATTAAGATGATACATATATATACTTTCAACCTCAAAATAGGATAGGAGATGAACACAATGAATGAGATGAAAACTTAATTTATATGTTTTCACAAAAAAAATTTTGGCTTTAAAAAAAAATATTTAACAAAGCAATCCTGGAAAGTGGAAATCTAGATAATCTAGGAAAATCAAATATTAGGATTTTAAAAAATCTGGGTTTTCAAATATATTTATAGTATTTAATTATATATATATTTGAAATATGCAACAAACAAATATTTGACTAACTAATTATATTTTTGTATATATTATTAATATTTTCCTTTATTATAGATATATTATTAATATTAAATTTTTGTATTCAGCTATTCAACTTAATGATCACATTTAACATAATAATTTTTTTCTCTACAGCTTAATCATCTCATTCAGTTTTTTTCGGCTCATTTTGATGATTCAAAAAATAATATAATTATTGAAGGTCAATGATGAAATTTATTGACAAGTTTGTTGCATGTTCAAACATCACCATAGTTTAAAGTTTAGATTTTAGAGTTTATATAAATTCAATTTCTATGATTTGACTTTATGGTTTTGTTTTGACTACTAATCAAAATAAAATAATACAAGTCATTTTTATTTCTCAAATGTATAGCTCATATCTACATTTCCTCTTCACCACAAATATCATACAACGTAATCCACGTGAACATCTCTTGGTGGATGAGCTACCATGGATGATTGACATGACTCTATTTTATTCTTTCTTAACTATAGGTACCAGATAGGAGTTAAAAATTAAATGTGGGAGCTGGTCTCATGCTTATTTAGATGTTTAAGATTAAGATTTAAAGGTGGGAACTGGTGTTAGGTATATTTAGATGCTTTAAGATTAAGATTTAAAGGTGGGAGCTGGTCTTATAATGATATAATGATAAGCTACAATGTATATATGAACAAATATCTATATCAAGATGATTTCATAAAGACCCTAATCCCTATACTAAGGTCTAAATCTAAACTTTCAAAGAAAAACATAACAACAAAACTGTAAAATAGCTATCCACATGTTTAATTTGTATCTATGAATTGTAATAGTATCCACATGACCATGGTCGTATGGATTCGATGTTGTTGTTGTACCCTAAACCATAAAATTAGACCTAAAAAACAAAACAATAAATCCTAAACCCTCTACACTAAACCCTATACAATTGTGATAGACAATAAATAATAAACCCTAAACCATAAAAAAAAAAAAAACAAAGCAATACACCCTAACTCCTCAACATTGACACTAAATCCAAATAGGTCAATCGTCAATAGTCAATTTTATTGTCAAATTTTTGCATGTTCAAAACAGTTCTATTACCTGATATCCAAGAATTTTTTAACAAATCTACAACTTTATGGATATAATAATTTGGATCATGAACAATACAAAATTTTGTCTATCTATAATAATTACAGGTATAATAATAATTATAAATGCAATATTTCGTTAACTATTTATTAATATATGGTGTTTTTATCGATTTTGAATCTTTTTTTTCTATATTATTTTATACTTTAGTTTTTATTGAGTCACAGTGTGTTTTTGGAGTCTTTTAATTCTTTATCGAGTCTTTATAGGTTTTAGAACACTTTGGAGGAAAATGGAAAAAAAATGAGCAATTCTGGATGCAAACAAGCATATGAGATGGATGTTGGTTCACGTGAAAACCCGCCTATCAGAGAAACTCGCCTGGCTAAGAAACATAATCTGAATCGGCAAGTTCAACGTTAAAACCCGCCTACTTGAAAAACCTGCCTGGCTGAGAAATGTTTTGACTAGGCCGTTACTTTTTTTACCTTATTTGGAGAACTATATAAATACTTTTATTTGCTGAGAGAAAAACCCTAAGTTTTATTCTACGCCTTTTTTCTGCAACCTGAGACTTTTTGTAAGCCACTCTTTTGGGATTATAGAGATTCATCCTTATTGACAATTTGGAGAAGATTTCTAAACCCTTATTTATTATTTCTGCAATTTAATCATGTTTTCTTCATCTATGTTTTCTGTTTTCTCTTTTGTTATGTGTGAGTAGTTCTCCATTTGGGTTTTAGGGTTCCAACTAGGAGATTCAATGAATTGATATTTTAATTGTTATTTGGAGTTCTTAATCCATAGGTTCTTTGATTCACATGATCTTAATGCTAAAACAGGACTGATCACCTTAATTTAAACTCTAGGTTTCTCTATGCATCAAAAGTGTTTGATAGAATACCTGAATGAGTGTGAATTGAGCAATGTATTTCTAGCCTGCGAAAGTTGATGTTAGGACGCATTGTGAACTTGATTGTAATGCAATTTTGGCTAGGAGGTTGCAAATGAAAGTTTAGCAAACTAATAGTCAAGTTTAGTTTCTAATGCCTTGGAAGAGGGTTAGTCTATTCTTGTGTTCATGTTCTAGAACGGTTCTTAATTATTGAATTCCATATTTCATTTCTCATTAGTCGTTGATCTCTGAAATACCCTATGGCCCAATGTTTTAATCTTATAAGTTAATCGATTTTATTTTTTTTTGCATTTCTATTTACAAACTTGAAAATTAAACAAACAAACATTCGTCAGCTTTAGCTATTTACGACTCTCGCAAATCTTTAGTGTACCATTGGTCTTTGTGGATTCGATCCCATATATACTGCCTTGCGGTTAAGTGTATTGGGTAATTACTCGAGTAATCAAGTTGGTGCTGTTGCCGGGGACCAATTGCGTTACCTAGAGATTTAGGACTAGTTAATAGTCTAGAGCATTTTAATTTCTGTTGCTAACTAATATTTTCTCTTTCTTTTTGGTGTTTTGGGTGTATTTTAAAAAATAAAATGATGCGTAGTATGAAGGAGGGTTGGGCATGGAATACAATGATAGACTACAAGAAGAAGAGGAAGAGCTATATGTGGAGCCACCATTTGATGAGAGTGTTCTAACACCGGAACAGAAAGTGAAGTTGGATGAACTTCACCAGGCACATCCTACACTAGTAAGGAGTGATTTAGCGGGTTTGATCCGGTTGAACCTTTTATCATTTCGGGCAACATGTGAGGGAAGGAAACTTACATTCATTGAAGAACAAGAGGCTCATGCGCTTGAAAAGGTAATATATTGGGTTCCTCCAAGCGAAATAGAAGGTACATGTGTTTCAACCCTTGATACTAATGACTTTGAGGATTTTCACATGCCTTGCATTGAAGATGTGACTTCTATTTTGCATACTCCCATGATCGTTGATGAATATTATGATTTGATATGTGAGACCCAACAACTAGATACTTTAAGAGCAGCAAAACTTGCTAAGTATTACCATGAAATATGTTTTGATATTCAATATCAATGTGCTTTGAATGCTCATAATATTGAGTTTAAGTTTTCAGTGCCTGAAATACCTAGTTCTCTTCTTGAAGAATCTTCGCTTGATATTGATAAAATTTTGTGTGAGACTGAAGATCATGAGGGTGATTTTTTGGATGAGAATATTGTGATGTATGAGATTATTGGGGGTGAAGTTAACTATTTTGTTAATACTTCATTTAAACCTGAAATTGACTTTATTTTTCCTCTAAATGCATTTGATTCTCATGAGCATCCAACCATTAAAGAACAGTTCAAGATATATGCTACATTTGTATTAATTTTGGTTGATGGTTATTATTTTGTCTCCTTATCATGGATAATTATGTGTTACTTTGAGCCTATTGTTTTCTGCGGTAATAGGAGAAGGACTAAATGTCCATTGGCTTAACCTTTTGATTCTTATGATTAACACTTTGAGTTGAGCAATCAAGCTAAAGACCCAAAATAAGCGCTTTGTGGGAGGCAACCCACTAGGTTCCAAGTAAGTTTTCTTATTCTTTTCTTTTTGCTTTTATTTTGTGTCAACACCTTTCTTGGAATTGTTTTCATACCGAGCCGGTGTGAAGCAAGTCGGGGGAAGTTGTCACCTATCTACTAATGTCGTTTTCTTTTTTCTTATTTTTGATTTTGATGTTTTCTTTTGAGTCAGTCAGTCTTTTTTATCGAGTCAAAAGTTTGTTTTATTGAGTCAAAATGCTGGTTGAGAACTATGAGCTTTACTTAGGGAATTGCACTATGCTTGATTCTTTGCCTTGAGACCATTTAACATAGTTTATGGATGACTTGGAAGTTTAGAAAAAATCATGACTTGATCACTTCAATGAATTGATATATCATGGTTTTTGTGGTTTTTAACCATGATATAAAGAGTCTTTTAGTGTCTTTTGATTTGTTTTCTAGGATGTTTTTGAGTCTTTACAGGTTTTATAGGGTTTTGGCATGAAAGGAGCAAAATAGAGCAATTTTGATCGTTTTGGAGCATTTAATTAAAGAAGTCAATTTGGAGTCTGATCAACTGACCAGTGTCGATCGACACTGAAGGAGCATCGATCGACACCTAGTCCAAACCGAAGAGCGATCCAAAAATTGGAAGATTTATAATTTAGCCCAAAGTCTTCCATATTTGCAACACAAGTCCCATTTTTAGGTTTTACAAACCATTAAGTTTTATTCTAGCAAGTTTTTATTTTTCTGCAACCCTGTGAGATTTTGAGAGCTTTAGAGAGAGAGATCTGCTTTGTAGAGAAGAATTTCTTGAACTCTCTTTGATATATCATGGTTTTTAGGTGTTTTTAGCCATGATATAAGTCTTATTTGTAGAGTCTTTTTGGTATTTTTAGAGTCTTTTGAGTCTTTATAGGATTTAGCATGGATGGGAGCTTAATGGAGCTAAATAGGAGGATTTGGAGAATAATCAAGCATTGAGGCTGAGCTACGAAGTTGGGAGACATGTTCAGAAGGGTGCATCGATCGACACAACATATGCATCGATCGATGCTAGGCCAAAGACGAAATCGGAAGTTTTTCCCACAAGTTTTGAAGATTTACAAAGCTGCCCCAAAGTTTTCCATATTTGCATCATTATTCCCTGGACGTGGTTAGGAATATAAATAGGATTTTTATGGTCATTGTTTAGACCTAAGCTTTATTTTTCCCTGCAACTGTTGAGAGAAAACCCTGAGAGATTTTTAGAGAGCTTTTGGAGAGAAGAATCGACTCCTTCAGAGAAGATTCATAACTCCTTTTCTTCTTCTTTTAATCTCTTAATGCTATCTATTTTATTCATGATTTGTGTTCTTACAATTATGCCTGAGTAGATCTGCTTGTTAGGTTTAGGATTTCTCATTAGGGATTTCATGGATTGTTAGATCTGTTAATTTAGGATTCATTATCTTTCTTGTTCTTCACCATAAGTTGTTTTTAATGCTAGATCTTTGATTAGTCATCTGGATTTAGATCTTAGGATTATTAATTGATATGACAATATAATTGATTTTTCTGACAAAAACCTTTGGTTAGCAAAATTACTTTTTACAAAGAGAATTGAATTAGTGATTTTGTGAACTTATCTAAACTTGATTTTATTGATGGTTTTTAAGTTGAATTTTGCAAAGAGATTTGGATTTTCTGGTTTTAAACTTAGATAATATTTGCAGTGAGAACTGATTTATTTTATAATTGTGTTTAGAGTTCAAGAACGGTGCTTAATTGTTGAATCCTGCTTGTTTAATTAATTGATCTGATATTCCATGATTTTCTGAGAATTTTCTTAGGCATAGCGTTTATTCCTATTGATTTACAACTTTTTATTTTACAATTTAATTTAATATTTATGTTTAGCATAATTAAAAGATTGCTAAATCTATTGTGTGAATCTAGAGTTCTTGTGGATTCGATCTTTAAGTACTACAATTGATCTCTTAATTTGAGAGAGTAGCTCTAGGGTAAATTTGAGCATATCAAATTTTGGCGCCGTTGCCGGGGACTCTTTTGATTCACCATTAGATTAAAATCTTTGATTTTATCTAAATTTTTCTTTTTCTGTTTTACTCACACGCTTTTGTTTCTTTTCTCTTATGTGTTTCAGGTACATGCCTAAGCCTAGCACCAGGAAAAATCCTACTGGTCCAGTTGTTAAGCTTACAAGCCAAGAGTTAGGACAACTAGAGCGTGATAACACAAAAGCAGCCAAGTCAACAAAGATGGTCAACCCAATCATATTGAGACCAGATGCGGCTGGAGTTTTGAGGGATCAAGAGGGTCATGTGCGCAACAAACTAGGCCAAAAACTTGATGCTGGAGGACAAGTTATTCAGGAAGAACACGTCGTCGTTGATGAGAATGCAGATGGCATCGATCGACGCAATGTCGGCATCGATCGACGCAACCAAGAAGGCATCGATCGACGCAACCTTGGCATCGATCGACGCAATGCCGGAGGTGGTGCGAATGGAGCCAATTTGGACCTTCAGCCTAGACGGGACAACAATGGAGAGCTTGTCAAGACTCTTGCGGATTTCATCAGGCCAGATTTTTTCTATGAGAACCGATCCGCAATTGTCCCTCCTCCATTCCCAAGGAATGATTTTGAGCTGAAGCCTGCCTACTTCGCTCTTGTTGGACAAAGGCCATTCCAGAACTTGCCACATGAGAAGCCTCTAGACCATATTGAGCACTTTGAGGACATAGTCATAAGCATCAAGGCTAATGGAGTCACAGAGGATTATCTCTACTGCAAGCTTTTCCCCTACTCTCTTGCTGGGGAAGCCTCTCATTGGCTAAGGCAGCTGAAACCAGGATCTCTGACGACCTGGCATGACATTAAGGTGGCATTCTTGAACTACTTCTATGATGATGCGATGTCTGATGAGCTGAGGATTAAGCACTCCACCTTTAGACAAGGACCTGCTGAATCTTACAAAGCTTCTTGGGTGAGGTTCAAAGCATACCAGAGAGACTGTCCGCATCATGGGTTTCATAGGTGCAGTTGATTAGTATCTTCTTTAGCGGAATTGATTGGAGGTATCAGATGGCTTTGGATGCTGCTAGTGATGGGAATTTCAAGACAAGGTACCCAAATGATGCTGAGAAGTTGATAGAAAGGCTAGCATCCAGCAACAGTACTAAGAATGCAGACTTAGAGCGGAAAAGAGCACATGAAGGCCATGGTTCAAATCAGTTTGCTTCGGTGAATGCTAAGTTGGATACAGTGCACAATCTTCTTGTGGGAAAGAAGTCTGTCCATTTTGCTGACGATGTTGAGACTTTTGAACCAAAGCCAGAAATTACAGAAGATGTCAACTATGTGTATGTAGCTGGATATCAAAATCAGAGATTTGGTCAGAAGAACTCCTTCACAGGAAATCCAAACAGCAACTTCACTAGGAACTATGGTTCTTTTTCTTACCAACTTCTCCCTCCACCCAATTCAGAAAGCAAGATGGAATCAATGATTGGACAGATTTTGGAAGGTCAACAGAAGTTAACAGTGGACTTCAATGGGAAGATTGATTTTGTATACACTGAGCTGACTGGGAAGTTTGATGCATTAAACACTCATGTCAAGAAGCTGGAGAATCAAGTGATTCAGACTACTGGGTCTGTCAAAAGACAAGATGAACTTCTGTCTAGAAGAACATAAATGGATCCAAGGCATGCTTGCAATGCAATTCTGGTGAATGAAGGAGAAAACCATGATACGACGAACGTAGAACCAGCATCGATCGACGCCATCACAATGCATTGATCGATGCAGTCACTATCCATCGAGGCAGCTTCACTCCAGAACAAAAGCATCGATCGATGCTCCATCAGTATTGATCGACACCCTCCACAGGCAGCTACGATTTCTGTTCCAGTTCCACCATCCAATTCACAACAAGCCTACAAGCCTAAGGTTCCTTTCCCTAAGCTTAGGATGTCTAAGCAGGAGATTGAAGAAGCTAGATGCAAAGCTATGATGGATAAGGTGATGATAGAAATGCATTTGATTGATGCAGTCAAGTTTTCTCCTGGTATTAAGAGATATGTGAAGAGGATGGTCACTAATGGTTTGAGTCCTGAGGAAGGAGCTTTGCTTACCAAGGAAGTTAGCTCAATTTTGTTGAACCAGCCTGCTCAAAGGAAGAAAGAGAGGAAAGAAAAGGTGGTTGTCTCTGAGAAAGTAAGTGCAGTGATTCAGAATAGGATTGCAGAGAAGTTACCAGATCCTGGAAATTTTGTGTTAGATTGCTCTATCTCCACAGAAAGGTTTTCTCACTCACTTTGTGATCTTGGTTCTAGGATTAACTTGATGCCACATTCTGTTGCTGTGAGACTTGGGATGACAGATTTCAAGCCAACTAAGATATCTCTTATCTTAGCTGATCGATTCCGCAGAATACCTGAAAGTGTCTTAGAAGATGTTTCGATTAAGATTGGAGAATGCATGATTCCCACTGACTTTGTGGTGCTGGAATATGACAAAGAGCCTAGTGATCCTCTCATCTTAGGACGCTCATTCTTGGCTACAGCTGGTGCCATCATTGATGTTAAGAAGGAAACATATCTCTGAATGTGGATGATCTGGTCATGAACTTTGATATATCATGGTTTTTATGGTTTTTAACCATGATATAAGTGTGCTTTTTGAGTCTTTTGATTTGTTTTTAGGTTGTTTTTGAGTCTTTACAGGTTATCTAGGATTTTGGCACGGATGGAGCAATATGGAACAATTTGGATCATTTTGGAGCATTTTACCGAAGGAAATCAATTTTGTAACATCCGTGAACCGGAATCCCGGTTTGGGAGTTGCATCGGTCGATGCAGATGGTGCATCGGTCGATGCATGTTCAATTCTCTGCGTTTTGACTTAAGTCAAACGCTGCGTTTTGGGGAAAGAAAAGGGGAAAACCCTTAAGTCGTGTCTTTTGTCTCATTAGACGCTTTCAGCCGTTTTTGGAGAAACAGAAGAGAAAGAGAAGTGTTCTTGAGAGTTCTTGGTGATTCCTTGAGATTTGAGGCGTTTCTTGGTGAGATCTGTAGCTGGGATCGTTGTAGGAGCTTCCTAGAGGCTGGTTCTTGCTTGTTTGTTGTTCAGATTCGTCTTGGCACAGGTAAGTGCATGACCATGGCTTATCTAAGCTAGAGGAACCTTTAACTTGCTTGTTTTGGTGTTGTTAGACGTGTTAGATCGTAGTTAAGGGCGTTAGGAAGCTTTCTTGTGGCTTGGGAATGAGTTTCGTGGTTGTAGGAGCGAGATCCGGCGAGAAGCGGGAAATCACGGTGCTCGGCGTTGCGTCGATCGATGCATTGCTTGCGTCGGTCGATGCAAGTGCGAGGACGGCGCGTTGAACTCTAGGGTTTTTCGTGTGCGTCGAGCATGCGTCGGTCGATGCAGATTGGGTGTCGGTCGATGCAAGTTACACTTGCATCGGTCGATGCAGCTTCTGTGTCGGTCGATGCAATCCCTTGGTGTGTCGATCGATTCATGTGTGGCGTCGGTCGATGCACTGTCCTGGTCTGTCGATTGTTGTTTATTGCTTGTTGTTTGATGGTTAAAGATACTCTATTGCTTGTGTGTATAGCCCAGTAGATGGGAGGATTGCCTTACTGAGTGTTTATAAAATACTCATGCATTGCAATATGTGTTTGTGGTGCAGGTAAAGGCAAAGTGTGATCGTGGAATCAAAGGCAATGAAGAGGAGGATGTTCTAGGGACTCGGTTTGGTGTTGTCTGGCATTGCTAGGTTGCTAGAGTTGGGTCATTAGAACATTGCTAGGTTGTGGTGCCTTGATTCCTGATGTTTGGATATTGTTTATGTTGGAACATGGTTATATTTTATTATTGGTTGATTATTTCCGCTGTTGGTTGTGGTTGTGGTTAGGTGGCTAGTGGGTATGGGACCACTAGTTGTAGTTATATATTATTATTATTATTATTTATTATTTATTATTAAAAAAAAAAAAGGTCGGTCGTTTCATTTTGGTATCAGAGCCCTTACGGTTCTAGGTTTGGGTTCACTAGGTTTCTGTTGTAGATGTTGGGATTGCATGTCTTGATTGATTATATGAGTTAGTCAATTGTGTGTGGCATGGAGTCCTAGAACATCCTCTTCGAGCCGAGTGTGTGATTCCACGGTGAGTTTATGTTTCGTGTTATGATAGAAATTGTTTGCTTAGCCTTGTTCATGGTAGTGCGAGATGGTTAGAGAGGATGCTGTGGCTGGTCGAGGTCGAGGTCGTGGTCGCGGACGTGGTCGTGGACGCGGACGTGGTCGTGGTAGGGGCAGAGTCCCGGTGGTTAGTGAGACCGAGGACCAGAGTGTGACAGCTGAGGGTGTTGGCGAGTCGCAGGGTGTTCGGGGATTCCGTGAGTGTGGCAGGAGGGGGCGGTGTTGATGCTCCGGTGGCCGGTGATGCTAGGGTCCCGGTGTGGGAGCCCCAGCGGGTGGAGTCCCTGGTACTGACTTTGCGGCTATGCTAGCAGGTGTTGGCACGGTTACCACCAGTGGTACCGGCGCAGGCTCGAGTAGTGCCACCGGTGTGGCGGAGGAGCGGCAGCCAGTGGTTGCGGATGTGGGTGAGCATGGACGTTATTTGGCTATGCTCAAGGAGATGAAGGGTCTGTTCACTGAGAGGTTTTGGGTGGTACAGATCCTACAGCTGCGGATGCTTGGAGGACGAGTGTGGAACGTAACTTCCATACTCGAGATGTCTGTTGAGTTTTGGGTGGACATAGGGGTCTACTTTTTGGGTGGTGATGCTGAGTTGTGGTGGAGATCAGTGGTTGCTAGGAGGGTGCAGAGGGAGATGACTTGGGCTGACTTCGTCTTGGAGTTCAACCGCAAGTATTTTCCTAGAGAGGCATTGGACCGGTTGGAGGTGCAGTTCCTTCAGATATCTCAGGGGACGCGGTCAGTGCGGGAGCTGGACTTGGAGTTCAGTCGACTTCTTTGTTATGGGGGTCAGGCTATGGAGTCTGAGGAGGCTCAGGTGAGGAGGTTTATGAGGGCTCTACGTGATGATCTGAGAGTTCACTGTAGAGGGCGGAGTTATGCTACGCGTGCAGAGCTGGTTGAGACTGCAGCAGAGATTGAGGAGGATATCAGGGCACAGTCAGTGTCAGTTACTCCAGCAGTTCAGCCTAGTAAGGCTCAGCAGCAGAGTGGTTCTAGCAGGGGCGGTAGGCATGCTCAGGGAACCAAGAGGAAGTGGGAGGCTACGCAGAAGCCGAGTGGTGCGGGTTGCTTCGGGTGTGGGAGCAAGGATCACAGGATTGCTAGTTGTCCCAAGAGGAGTGTTCCGACGGCGGGGCCGCGGGTATGTTATCACTGTAGGGAGACAGGGCACATTAGGCCTTTTTGTCCCAAGCTACAGCCGGCAGCAGTGGCAGCGTTGCAGCAGGTGCAGCCTGGAGGTCAGCAGGTGGCACGGATTGAGCAGGCGCCACGTGTTTACTCGACGGTAGAGACTGGTGGAACCAGTGCCGGGGCGATCACAGGTATAATTTCTGGTACTTTAACTTTGTGAATTTTAGTAGGATCAGATTGTATATGTTTTCCTGTGATTAAGTGTTAGGTTCTCAACACATGAGGTTTGTGTAGGGACCTTGTTGGTGGGCGGGTTTAAGTCCCACGTTATGTTTGATTCTGGAGCTTCGCATAGCTTCATTACTCCAGAGTGTGCGGAGTGTGCGGGGATCAGCGGGGATCCTGGAGAGCGTACAGGAGTTGTTAGAGTTGCGGGAGGCAAGTTCCTGAGGGTTATTGGACGAGCTAGAGGAATTGATATTCAGATCGCAGGAGAGTCATGGCCAGCGGATTTGCTTATCAGTCCAGTGGAGCTGTATGATGTCATTCTTGGGATGGATTGGATGCATCGGCATATGGTACATTTGGATTGCTATCGGGGTAGAGTGGAGTTTGAGCGTCCAGGAGGGAAGTTGGTTTTTCAGGGCATTAGACCGACTTCGGGGAGTCTCGTGATCTCAGCCATTCAGGCTGGGAAGATGATCGAGAAGGGCCGTGAGGCTTATTTGGTTACTATATCTATGCCAGAGTCAGTGGGGAAGTCTACGGTTAGCGGTATTCCGGTAGTGGAGGAGTTTGAGGATGTGTTTCAGTCTTTGCAGGGATTACCACCATCTCGGTCGGATCCTTTTACCATTGAACTGGAACCGGGTACGACACCGTTATCCAAGGCTCCTTACAGAATGGCTCCAGCAGAGATGGCAGAGCTGAAGAAGCAGCTAGAGGATTTGTTGAGCAAGGGATTCATCCGTCCTAGTGTATCACCGTGGGGAGCGCCGGTGTTGTTTGTGAAGAAGAAGGATGGGAGTTTCAGGTTGTGTATTGATTATCGGGGATTGAACCGGGTCACTGTGAAGAACAAGTACCCTCTTCCTAGGATCGATGAGTTGTTGGATCAGTTGAGGGGTGCTACTTGGTTCTCCAAGGTAGATCGCGTCGGGTTATCATCGATACCGATAGATGAGGCAGATGTGAGGAAGACTGCTTTCGGGACGAGATATGGGCACTATGAGTTTGTGGTGATGCCCTTCGGTTTGACTAACGCACCAGCAGCGTTTATGAGATTGATGAACAGTGTGTTTCAGGAGTTTCGGATGTATCGTCATCATTTTCATCGACGATATCTGGTTTATTCTAAGAGTCCTGAAGAGCATGCGGTGCATTTGAGGGCAGTTATGGAGAAGCTGCGGGAGCAGAAGTTGTTTGCCAAGTTGAGCAAGTGTAGTTTCTGGCAGCGTGAGATGGGCTTTCGGGTCACATTGTTTCTGCAGAGGGGGTTTCGTAGATCCGGAGAAGATTCAGGCTAGGGATTGGCCTAGACCGCAGAATGCCACGAGATCGAAGTTTCCTTGGATTAGCAGGTTACTACGGGAGATTTGTGCAGGGGTTTGCAAGCAGAGCACGTCCTATGACTAAGTTGACAGGGAAGGATGTTCCTTTTGTCTGGTCGAAGAGTGTGAGGAAGGCTTTGCAAGCCTGAAGGAGATGTTGACAACTGCGCCAGTGTTGGCTTTGCTGAGCAGGAGAACCCTATGTGGTTTATACGAGATGCATCCAGAGTTGGTTTGGGTTGTGTTCTGATGCAGCATGGGAAGGTGATTGCCTATGCATCGCGGCAGTTGCGGGTGCATGAAGGCAACTATCCTACTCATGATTTGGAGATGGGTGCTGTAGTTTTTGCCCGAAGATTTGGAGATCTTATCTTTATGGTGCAAAGGTGCAGGTGTTCACAGATCATAAGAGCCTGAAGTATATATTCACTCAGCCTGAGTTGAATTTGAGGCGAGGCGGTGGATGGAGCTTGTGGCGGATTATGATTTGGAGATAGCCTATCATCCTGGTAAGGCTAACACGGTTGCATGCTCGAGTCGGAAGAGGGTAGCTTCGGCTCAGGAGCAGGAGATGGAGTCGCTGGTAGGGGAGATCAGTGCTTTGAGCTTGTGTGCTGTTTCACAGGAACCTTTGGGTTTGGAAGCAGTAGATAAAGCAGATCTTCTGAGTAGGGTGCGGTTGGCACAGGAGAAGGATTTGGGGCTGGTGAATGCCTCTAAGGATGTGGGTTCGAGTATCAGGTCTCGATAATGGTACTATCTTGGTGCACGGCGTGTGTGTGTGCCCAAGGATGAGGAGTTGAGACAGGAGATTCTGAGAGAGGCTCATGCGAGCAGGTTATCTATTCATCCAGGAGCGACTAAGATGTACCGTGACCTCGAGGTACTATCATTGGGTCGGGATGAAGAAGGATGTGGCTAGTTGGGTTTCGAGGTGTGATGTGTGTCAGCTAGTGAAGGCTGAGCATCAGGTTCCTGGCGGGTTACTGAAGAGTTTACCCATTCCCGAGTGGAAGTGGGATATGATCACCATGGATTTTGTGGTAGGATTGCCAGTGTCACGGACTTTTGATGCTATTTGGGTCATTGTGGACCGGTTGACTAAGTCTGCACATTTTCTGGCCATTAAGAAGACTGATGGAGCAGCGGTCTTGGCTAAGAAGTATGTGAGAGAGATAGTCAGATTGCATGGGGTGCCAGCGAGCATTGTGTCGATAGAGATTCTAAGTTCACTTCGGTGTTCTGGAAGGCATTTCAGGCGGAGATGGGCACTAAGGTGCACATGAGTACAGCTTATCATCCCCAGACTGATGGACAGTCGAGAGGACGATCCGACGCTGGAGGATTTGCTGAGGATGTGTGTGTTGGATTGGGGTGGCCATTGGGCAGATCACTGAACCTGGTAGAGTTTGCTTACAACAACAGTTATCGGGGAGTATTAAGATGGCTCCTTATGAGTCGTTGTATGGGAGGCCATGTCGTACACCATTATGCTGGACTCAGGTGGGGGAGAGGAGCATGTTTGGTGCTAGTTTTGTTCAGGAGACCTCGAGAAGATTCGGGTTCTCAAGCTGAACATGAAGGAGGCTCGGGATAGGCAGAGGAGTTATGCGGATAGGAGGAGGAGAGATCTTGAGTTTCAGGTAGGAGACAGAGTGTACCTCAAGATGGCCATGTTGCGGGGTCCGAACAGGTCATTGTCGAGACTAAGTTGAGTCCGAGGTATATGGGTCCATTCGAGTGATTGAGCGGGTTGGACCAGTGGCATATAGATTGGAGTTACCTGAGGTGATGCGTGCATTCCATAAGGTTTTCCATGTTTCTATGTTGCGGAAGTGTCTCCGTGAGGAGAGGAGGTGTTGGCTAAGATTCCGAGGATCTACAGCCTAACATGACTTTGGAGGCGAGACCAGTGAGGGTTCTCGAGAGGAGGATCAAGGAACTTCGGAAGAAGAAGATTCCTTTGATGAGAGTCCTGTGGGACTGTGATGGTGTTGAGGAGCAGACTTGGGAGCCTGAGGCAAGGATGAAGGCAAGGTTCAAGAAGTGGTATGAGAAGCAAGCCGCGACTTGAGCTTGTTTAGCCTGGTCCCATCTGTAATCCGTGGCTGGAGCGGGAATGGAGTATTCCAGCCCATCTCTCTTGTTACTCGGTCGCTTGGGGTGGTTGGTTGTGCGACTCAGTAACAAGATGAGGTGGTGTTCGGGGTACAAAGTTTCCGTGAGGCGGGATTTTTTGGAGGAAAGTTTCCTGAAGTGGAAGTTTCCTGAAGTGGAAAGTTTCCAAAAGTGGAAAGTGCTAAATATGGAAAGTTTTACGGGAGTTAGAATTTGTCCATTTTAGCGGTGGAAAGCCTTGAAGGGGCTTTGTGGCCTTTGTGGCGGACTTTTGAGTCAGTGTGCCCGTGCGTGGCGGTCTTTCTAGACAGTGTGTGGTCTTTGTGACGGGCTTTCTAGCCAGAGTGTCTCTGTGACGGTCCTCTTTAGGACATTTGTGTGGCCTTGGTGGCGGTCCTTTTTAGGACATTTGTTTGGCCTTTGTGGCGGGCTGTTTAGCCAGAGTGTCTTTGTGACGGTCCTTCGGGACAGATGGTCTTTGTGACGGTCCTTCGGGACAGATGGCCTTTGTGGCGGGCTGTTTAGCCAGAGTGTCTTTGTGACGGTCCTTCGGGACAGATGGTCTTTGTGACGGTCCTTCGGGACAGATGGCCTTTGTGGCGGGCTTCTAGCCAGAGTGCCTTGGTGGCGGTCCTCTTTAGGACATTTGTTTGGCCTTGGTGGCGGTCCTCTTTAGGACATTTTGTTTGGCCTTAGTGGCGGCCTTGGTGGCGTGTATATGACCCTTGTGTGGTCATGAGGTATTCCAGTGAGGGAATATGTGGTTGGTAGGACATTGAGATGTTTTTTACGCGAACCACGGGAAGGAAACCTGGATAGGGATAGGACTCAGACGTGTTCAGAATCGTTTGCTCGCGACTCTTGGGGGACTTAGGTTCTCCTAGTACTGCTATATTCAGAGACTTTGTGGCTCGGGAGTATGGTTGGTATATCGACTTCGGATGACGATCCGGGGCGCGCTGTAGGGTGGCAACCCGAGAGACGAGTTTGGGCTTTCCCTTATATATTATGGCATGCGGGCTTAGGCCTGATGAGGAGCCAACATTGGCATGCAGACTTAGGTCTGATGATGAGCCGATGAAACTCAAGGTTTAGGCCTAGGAGTAAAGGGAAGTCCAAAAAAGTCAAGAGCAAATGACGCCTGGAGCGTGAGTCTATCGCCTAGAGGTGACCTTCTGTAGATCAGTCGGAGGAGTGCGGGCCGTGGAGACGGGTGCACGGGAGTCCTTGGCTGATGGTTGTTCGGGATTCGAGGACGAATCCAGTTTGGTGGGGGAGAATTGTAACATCCGTGAACCGGAATCCCGGTTTGGGAGTTGCATCGGTCGATGCAGATGGTGCATCGGTCGATGCAGATGGTGCATCGGTCGATGCATGTTCAATTCTCTGCGTTTTGACTTAAGTCAAACGCTGCATTTTGGGGAAAGAAAAGGGGAAAACCCTTAAGTCGTGTCTTTTGTCTCATTAGACGCTTTCAGCCGTTTTTGGAGAAACAGAAGAGAAAGAGAAGTGTTCTTGAGAGTTCTTGGTGATTCCTTGAGATTTGAGGCGTTTCTTGGTGAGATCTGTAGCTGGGATCGTTGTAGGAGCTTCCTAGAGGCTGGTTCTTGCTTGTTTGTTGTTCAGATTCGTCTTGGCACAGGTAAGTGCATGACCATGGCTTATCTAAGCTAGAGGAACCTTTAACTTGCTTGTTTTGGTGTTGTTAGACGTGTTAGATCGTAGTTAAGGGCGTTAGGAAGCTTTCTTGTGGCTTGGGAATGAGTTTCGTGGTTGTAGGAACGAGATCCGGCGAGAAGCTTCGGGAAATCACGGTGCTCGGCGTTGCGTCGATCGATGCATTGCTTGCGTCGGTCGATGCAAGTGCGAGGACGGCGCGTTGAACTCTAGGGTTTTCGTGTGCGTCGAGCATGCGTCGGTCGATGCAGATTGGGTGTCGGTCGATGCAAGTTACACTTGCATCGGTCGATGCAGCTTCTGTGTCGGTCGATGCAATCCCTTGGTGTGTCGATCGATTCATGTGTGGCGTCGGTCGATGCACTGTCCTGGTCTGTCGATTGTTGTTTATTGCTTGTTGTTTGATGGTTAAAGATACTCTATTGCTTGTGTGTATAGCCCGGTAGATGGGAGGATTGCCTTACTGAGTGTTTATAAAATACTCATGCATTGCAATATGTGTTTGTGGTGCAGGTAAAGGCAAAGTGTGATCGTGGAATCAAAGGCAATGAAGAGGAGGATGTTCTAGGGACTCGGTTTGGTGTTGTCGGCATTGCTAGGTTGCTAGAGTTGGGTCATTAGAACATTGCTAGGTTGTGGTGCCTTGATTCCCGATGTTTGGATATTGTTTATGTTGGAACATGGTTATATTTTATTATTGGTTGATTATTTCCGCTGTTGGTTGTGGTTGTGGTTAGGTGGCTAGTGGGTATGGGACCACTAGTTGTAGTTATATATTATTATTATTATTATTATTTATTATTTATTATTAAAAAAAAAAAGGTCGGTCGTTTCAAATTTGGAGTCGGATCAGAGTCAGAGCATCGATCGACACCACACAAAAGAGCACCGATCGACACTCCTGTTTACCCGACGAGAGAACAAGAATTGGAAATTTTACAAATTTGCCCAAAGTCTTCTCTAATTGCAACATAAGCCCCTGGACGTGTTTTAGGATGTATATGTATTATTTTTGGGTTTTAGAAACCCTTAAGTTATTTTCTAGCAGTTTTTGAGAGAAAAGATATTGAGAGCTTTTGGGAGAGATAGATCTGAATTCATCTGTAGAGAGAAGATTCTTGAACTCGCTCTTTTACTTTTCAATATCTATTGCATGTTATTCATAAATTTAATTTGTTCTTCATTAAACATGTCTGAGTAATTTGTTTGTTAGGTTTATGGTTTTTTCATAGGGTTTTTATGATTTATTAGATCTGTGATTTTTAGGGTTCTTAATCTTTTATAATCTTCATCCTTGGTTGTTCTTCACAATAATTCTTGATTGATCACCTAGAATTGTTATCTTAGGGAAATAAATTGATATGAGAATATAATTGTTTTCCTGATTAAACCATTGATGAGCAAAATTATTTCTTACAAAGAGATTTGAATTAATAATTTTGTGAACTTATCTAAACCTGTTCTTAAAGCTGATTTTTAACTTAGAATTTTACAAAGAGATTTGGATTTTCTGGTTTTAAATTTAGAACATAATTGCAGTGAGAACTGATTATTTTACCAAAAGTTTAGAGTTCTAGATCTGATCTTTATTGCTTGAATCTTAATTATTTTATTGATTTAATATTTCATAATTTCCTGAAAAATTCCCTAGGCTTAACTCTTTTGATTTTCTGAATTTACAACACTTTCATTTAAATATTTGCATTGCTTTTCTTCATTAATTAAATTAACTTGTTTAGCTTAATAATAAAGCTCTATAATCCATTGTGTTTGATCTTGAGTCTCTGTGGATTCGACCCCTAAGTACTGCAGTGATCTCTTGTTTGAGAGAGTAGCTCTAGGGATTAATTTGAGCATATCAAATTTTGGCGCCGTTGCCGGGGACTCTCTGATCTACCATTAGATTTGAGTTTTTAATTTTGTCTAAATTTTTCATTTTATTTTCTACTTACACGTTTTTGTTTTTCTTCTCTTTGGTGTTTCAGGTGCATGCCTCCTAGACCTCACACAAGGAGCAACAAGTCTGGTCCTACTGTGAATCTTTCAAACCAAGAGTTCGGAAAACTTGAGCGTGAGAACAGAAAAGCAGCCAAATCTCTGAAGATGGTTAATCCGATCATTCTGATGCGTGATGAGGCTGGTGTTTTGA
This sequence comes from Camelina hispida, assembly GCA_023657505.1. NCBI lineage: Eukaryota > Viridiplantae > Streptophyta > Magnoliopsida > Brassicales > Brassicaceae > Camelina > Camelina hispida. Next base: position 2,063,097 of record CP094632.1, read on the forward strand.
GGGATCAAGAGGGTCACTTGCGCAATGAGCTAGGCCAAAAGATTGATGCTGAAGGCAATGTGATTTCCGAACCTGTTGTCAACGAGCAGGCTGTCGTGAACCAGCAAGCTGGTGTCGTTGATGATCCGAATCTTGGTGTCGATCGACACCAACCAGGTGGTATCGATTGACACCCCCTTCCTGCAGACGGACGTGGAGCTGCCAAACACGTCCAAAACCCGGTTCGAAGACAGGAGCAGAACCGAGATCTGATCAGGACCATTGCTGACTACAACCAGGCTGATCTGGTGTATGAGAACCGGTCTGCTATTGTTCCTCCCCCTTTTCAGAGGAATGATTTTGAGTTGAAACCTGCGTACTTTCAACTAGTTGGGCAGAGACCTTTCTCTGCTTTGCCCAATGAGAAGCCCTTGGACCACACTGAGCATTTTGAGGATCTGGTGACTAGTATCAAGGCTAATGGGGTGACTGAGGACTACATCTTCTGCAAACTCTTCCCTTACTCACTTGCAGGAGAGGCATCTCAGTGGTTGAAACAGCTGCCAGCTGGATCATTGACAAGTTGGCGTGATGTCAAGGTGGCTTTCCTCAACTACTTCTATGATGATGCAATGTCAGATGAGTTGAGAATCAAGCTGTCTTCTTTCAAGCAAAGACCAGATGAAGCTTTCAAAGCAGCTTGGGTGAGATTCAAGGCTTACCAAAGGGACTGTCCACATCATGGTTTCTCAAAGGTTCAATTGCTAAGTATCTTCTTCAGAGGATGTGACTGGGAGTATCAGTTGGCTTTAGATGCTGCAAGTCATGGGAATTTCAAGACAAGACTTCCAGAAGATGCTGAATGTTTGATTGAGAACTTAGCTGCTAGCAATAGTACTAAGAGAGCAGATGGTGAAAGGAAAAGATTACATGGAGGATATGATTCAAACCAGTTAGCTTCTGTTAATGCTAAGCTGGATTCAGTGCATAATCTCCTTGTGGGTAAGAAATCTGTTCATTTTGCTGCTGAAGTTGAGACATATGAGCTAGAACCTGATCAAGGAAATCATGAGGAAGAGGAGGTGAACTATGTCTATGGGAACCAAGGACAGCGGTTTGGAAATCAGCAAGGTAGTAGACCTTACAGTGGAAACAGCCAGCGCAGTAACTTTCAGGGCAACTCTTCCGGTTTCACACCCAAACCTGAGTATCAAAAGCAGCAACAAAACAGTGGATACACAAGGACTTATGGCAACAATTCATATTAATCTCCACCTCCTAAGTCAGCTGAGACTAGTAAGATGGAAGTTATGCTTGAGCAGCTTTTGCAAGGTCAAGAGCAAATGACAATGACTTTCAATGGGAAGCTGGACAATGTCTACACTGATCTTAATGGGAAGTTTGAAGCTTTGAACATTCATTTCAAGAAGCTGGAAAGCCAGGTTGCGCAGATTGCTGGGTCTGTAAAAAGGCAAGAAGGTTATCTTCCTTCAAGAACTGAATCAAATCCTAAACATTCTTGCAATGCAGTGACTTTGAGAAGTGGCAAACAACTCCATCCTATACCCCAGAAGAATCAAACTGATGATCTACAGGAGTTGATTGATATAGAAGACGAAGAGGATGTTTCTGCTGAGCCAGTATCGACCGACACACATGGGCATCGGTCGGCGCCCACACCATCCGAAGTTTTGGACAAATTCCCAGAACAAGGCATCGATCGACACCAACAAGGTGACATCGATCGACACCCTTCACGGACTGAACCTAAACTCGCGAAATCTTCCATTCCAGTTGCAGAAAGAGTCTACACACCTAAGGTTCCATTCCCCAAGAATCCAAGGAAGTCTAAACAAGAGCTAGATGATGCTAAGTGCAAAGCCATGATGGATAAGCTTATTATTTAGTTGCCTTTGGTTGATGTTTTTAAGACTTCTCCAATGTTTAGGAGATATGTCAAGAGGATGGTAACCAAGGATTTTAATGCTGATCAAGGAGTTATGATGATATCAGCCCAAGTCAGTGCCATCATTCAGAACAAGATCCCAGAAAAACTTCCTGATCCAGAGAGCTTTGTTCTTGATTGCACTAGATTCACTGACAGATTTGCTAGATCTTTGTGTGATCTTGGTTCTAGTGTCAACCTAATGCCAAGATCAGTAGCACTCAGCCTGGGAATGACAGACTTCCAGCCTACTAAGCTCACTCTCATCCTTGCTGACCAGTCCATTCGTATTCAAGATGGTGTTCTTGAAGATGTTCCAATTAAGATTGGTGAATGCTTGATACCTACTGATTTTGTGGTATTAAAGTATGAGGAGGAACCCAAGGACCCTCTTATTCTGGGAAGATCATTCTTAGCCACTGCTAGAGCTATAACTGATGTGAAGAAGGGTCAGATTGGTCTCAACATTGGTGATTTACAAATGCGCTTTGACATGGAGAAGCTGGTTAAGAGGCCAACCATTGATGGCCAGACATTCTATGTAGACACATTGTCTAATCTGGCTGAAGAGATATTCCAGGAGCTGCATCCCGAGGATCTATTAGAGAGAGCATTGGTTGCTTCTGCTGAAGAAGCTAAGCATCTAGATGACATTGCTGCTGGGTATGTCAAGCTGCTTGATGCTAATGAAAAAGTGAAGAAGCTGGTTGCACAAGAGGAATTGGTTAGTACTTCTTCACAAACTACAAAGTTTTCTGATTGGAGTCTTGAGAAAGCTCCAAAGCTTGATCTCAAGCCACTTCCTGTAGGTTTAAGGTATGCATTTCTAGGTGAGAAATCTTCTTATCCTGTTATTGTTAGTGATTCCTTGAACAATGCAGAGCTCACTTTATTGCTAAGCAAGCTGCGCAAGTTTCGCAAGGCTCTTGGCTATTCTCTTGATGATATTGCAGGAATCTCTCCAGACTTGTGTATGCATAGGATTCATCTTGAGGAGGGAGCTAAGACATCCATTGAGCATCAGAGGAGGCTGAATCCGAATTTGCAAGATGTTGTCAAGAAGGAGATCATGAAGCTGCTGAATGCTGGGATCATCTATCCAATATCTGACAGCAATTGGGTTAGTCCGGTACATGTTGTTCCTAAGAAGGGTGGAGTCACAGTGGTGAAGAATGACAAGAATGAGCTGATCCCTACAAGGACAATTATTGGTCATCGGATGTGCATAGACTACAAGAAGCTGAATGCTGCAACAAGGAAAGATCACTTCCCACTTCCTTTCATTGACCAGATGCTGGAGAGGTTAGCTAACCATACTACTACTTTTTGGATGGTTACTCAGGCTTCTTCCAGATTCCCATTCATCTTGATGACCAAGAGAAGACCACTTTCACTTGTCCCTATGGTACTTTCGCTTACCGCAGAATGCCTTTTGGTCTCTGTAATGCTCCTGCAACATTTCAGAGATGCATGATGTCAATCTTCACTGATATGATTGAAGATTATATGGAGGTATTCATGGATGATTTCTCAGTTTATGGGTCTTCATTCAAAAGCTGTTTGGACAACCTCTGCAAGGTGCTAGCAAGGAGTGAAGAGAAGCATTTGGTGCTTAACTGGGAAAAATGTCATTTTATGGTTAGAGATGGCATAGTGCTTAGCCACATGGTTTCAGAAGCTGGAATAGAAGTTAACCGCGCTAAGATAGAGGTGATGACAGGTCTTCAACTACCAGAGAATGTGAAGGCAGTAAGAAGCTTTCTTGGACATGCAGGGTTCTATAGGCGTTTTACTAAAGATTTCATCAAGATAGCAAGACCACTTTCTGCTTTGTTGTGTAAAGATGTCAAGTTTGAATTCACTGATGAATGTCGCATAGCCTTTGAGAGGATTAAGCAGGAGCTTGTGAGTGCACCTATTGTTCAGCCACCAGATTGGGATCTTCCATTTGAAGTAATGTGTGATGCTAGTGACTTTGCAGTGGGAGCAGTGCTGGGACAAAGAAAAGATAAGAAGCTTCATGCAATCTACTATGCAAGCAGGACAGTTGATGAAGCACAAAGAAATTATGCAACAACAGAGAAGGAGTTGTTGGCTGTGGTGTTTGCTTTTGAGAAGTTTAGGTCCTATCTGGTTGGTTCAAAAGTCATTGTTCATACTGATCATGCTGCATTAAGGTACTTGATGCAGAAGAAGGATGCTAAGCCTAGACTTTTGAGATGGATTCTTCTTCTACAAGAGTTTGACATTGAAGTGAGGGATAAGAAGGGGATAGAGAATGGTGTTGCTGATCACTTGTCCAGGATTAGGATTGATGATGATGTTCCAATTCGTAATTGTCTACCTGAAGAGCATGTTTATTTTGTTGATACTGGGTTTCGGACTGATGACTTGAAGAATATGGTTTCGGATGCATGTGGTGTCGATCGACACCATACTAGCATCGATCGACACCCTTTGTTTCCCGAAACAGATTGGTCGAATGATGGAGATTTAGCTGCTGTGGCTAGCTCCAATCAACCTTGGTATGCTGATATTGCCAATTATCTTGCTGCAGAGGTAGAACCAGACAAATTTACAGGCTATCATAAGAAGAGGTTCTTGAGAGAGCTAAGGAGATATTATTGGGATGAGCATTATTTGTATAAGCATTGCAGTGATGGTGTTTACAGAAGATGTCTAGCTGAGACTGAAGTTCCTGATGTTCTATTCCACTGCCATGGGTCAGATTATGCTGGACACTTTGCTACTTTCAAGACAGTGTCTAAGGTTCTACAAGCTGGGTTTTGGTGGCCAACAATGTTCAAGGATGCTAATGAGTTTGTCTCTAGATGTGATGCTTGTCAGCGGAAAGGTCAGATTAGTAAGAGGCATGAGATGCCACAAAACTTCATCCTTGAGGCTGAAGTTTTTGATTGCTGGGGCATTGACTTTATGGGACCATTCCCATCTTCTTACAAGAATCAATACATCTTAGTGGCTGTTGACTATGTCTCCAAGTGGGTTGAAGCAATTGCAAGTCCAACGAATGATTCTGCTATGGTTCTTAAGCTGTTTAAGACCATTATCTTCCCGCGGTTTGGAGTTCCTAGAATTGTCATCAGTGATGGAGGTAAGCACTTTATCAATAAAGTGTTTGAGAAGCTGCTGAAAAAGTATGGTGTTCAACATAGAGGGGCTAGTCCATATCATCCTCAGACCAGTGTACAAGTTGAGGTTTCCAACAGGCAGATTAAGGAGATTCTAGTGAAAACAGTGGGTGTTACAAGGAAGGATTGGGCTATGAAGCTTGATGATGCACTTTGGGCATATAGAACTGCTTATAAAACACCACTTGGCACCACACCTTTTCATCTGCTTTATGGGAAAGCATGTCATCTACCAGTGGAGTTAGAGCACAAGGCAGCCTGGGCAATTAAGTTGATGAATTTTGATGCCAAGACAGCCTCAGAGAGAAGGTTAGTGCAGTTGAATGAGTTGGATGAGCTGAGATTTCATGCATTTGAGAATTCCAAGCTGTACAAGGAGAGAACCAAGGCTTATCATGATAAGAAGATCATCTCCAGACAATTTGAGCCAAATGACCAGGTGCTCCTTTACAACTCTCGCTTGAAGCTGTTTCATGGAAAGCTGCGTTCCCACTGGTCTGGTCCTTTTACTGTTCAAGAGGTTAGACCATATGGAGCTATTGTGCTGTTGAACTCCAAAGGAGAGAAATTTACTGTTAATGGCCAAAGGGTGAAACACTATTGAGCAAAAGCTGAGATACCAGACGGACACATTGTGCGTTTGGATGATGCACCCTCTGCCTAATCCGCTGCCAAGTCAAGCTAATGACTTAAAACAACCGCTGAGTGGGAGGCAACCCACTGGTAGGATTTAATTATTTTTGAATTTTTGCTTTTAGGATTACTAACATATTAATTTTTGGTTTTGAGTTTTCATTGTTTCAGGAAAAAATAAAAAAAAATGATGGAAAAAGTTTCGATTATCGTTGATCAGAGCTAGCATCGACCGATACCATGTAAATGGACATCGGTCGACACTATTATGAACCAGAGACGAGAAAACGGGCCATCGGGTTTGCTTTTGCTGGGTTTCAAGCTTATTGGGCTTGTGATCGAAAATAGGCCGGGTCCGACAGAAGAAGCATCGATCGATACCACTTAAATGGGCATCGGTCGATACCACTTAAACCGAGGGACGAAAGATTAAAATCGCGAGTCTTCTTCTTCTTCTTCCATTCGACACAAAACGGAGCTAAACCCTAAATTGCTCATAACTCTCTCGATACAGCTCTGTTTTGAGTGATTCAAAGCTCTAATCCACTTGATTTTCTCTCCTCTACCTGGATCTAGTGTCAATTTCGTGTTTTAGAGTGATGGCATCCAACAAGAAGGCTCGAATCAACGACGTCGAAGCTTCCTCTTTAACTCGCCCATCTCGCCAATCCAGCCGCCGTCCGCCTCTGCCAGCTCTGGCGAGTGTTCCTCCGCTTCCACGACATCCGATGATAGCCCCCACCACTTTAACTGATCTCTCTCTTTCATCTCCCATTCACTCAAGGTTCCCATGGCCAAAGGAGGAAGGTCAACCAATTCCAACTGAGAAAGAATGGCCCAAAAACAAGCTTCCTGAGCTTAGCAAGCCTGAATTCATCAATAGGCCAGTGGGTGTTTGGGGAGATTATGAGACAATGCTCTACAATGCATGGCTGGGAGTTGAGATTGAGCCTACAAGGTTTGTTGATCCTGTTATTCTTCATAGGTTGGAAATTCATGATGAGATCTTGGCTTTGCTTGATATGATGAGTTTAGGAACCATCTATACTAGGCAGTATGATTTCTATCCGGACTTAGTGCGACAATTCATGGCATCTGTTAGGATCACTTATCAGAATGAGCAGGCACCAATGGCAAGAGACGGTGAATTGCATTTCTTCATTAACGGAATGCCTTATAGTATCACTTTTGCTCATATTTATGATGTATTTCGTTGGGTCCGTTATTATCAGAAAGTTGCTTTGCCCAAGCATTATGAGGATCTCTCACCTTTGTGGTCTTACATAGGACTTGGTGTGTATAATTCCAAGAAGATGCTTCAATCAGAGGTCCGCCATCTTGTACTCAGATATGTCCTTAGAGCTGTTGCTACCACTTTTCAGTGTAAGATGGAGCCTAACAAGATGAGAGCTGCAGAACTTTACTTTTTGAGTTGTGGTGTTGGCAACATGATTCCTTCTATGTCTAAGGATGAGCGTCGTGACCCTATGCTCCTCAACTTTGGAGCTATTTTTGCACACTACTTGGTTGATCTGTAGACCAAGCCATTTATGGGTACTGGAGCTAAGAAAGAGGCTGTGGGGAGCCTTATTACTGCTATTCTTCAGTTCAAGAGAATTCCTACTGATGGTTATAGTGTTGTCACTAAGAGACATCTTATGGATGAGCAGTATTTGAGGAGTGCACATTGGCTGAAACCGGATTTGTTGTGGAGGTTTGTTGATGACATAGGAGAGCACTTTGTTCGCCTTCCACGACCTGATCTTACCACAATTGCTTGTGCTCCTTCTCGTCGCCATCGCACTCCGCAGACTACTATTGATGCTGCAGCTGCTCCTAACCCTGCTGGGGGTTTTGAGTTTGGTTCTTCTTCTGGGACCGCGACATTTGAGTTTCCAGAGCCACCGCAGGATCCCGCCACTATGGACCAGGGAGCTCATCAGACTTATGTGGTTTCTGCTTTGCGTTCCATCTGGAATGGCATGGCTCGACTTTCTCAGTGTGACTGCATTCGTCCTACCAGGCGTACTAGGCGCAGGTCACCTTCGCTATTGTCACTAAGATGTTTTCGCCCTTCTGTTGATGACTACATTGCTTGTGCTCCTTCTCGTCGCCATCGCACTCCGCAGACTACTATTGATGCTGCAGCTGCTCCTAACCCTGCTGGGGGTTTTGAGTTTGGTTCTTCTTCTGGGACCGCGACATTTGAGTTTCCAGAGCCACCGCAGGATCCCGCCACTATGGACCAGGGAGCTCATCAGACTTATGTGGTTTCTGCTTTGCGTTCCATCTGGAATGGCATGGCTCGACTTTCTCAGTGTGACTGCATTCGTCCTACCAGGCGTACTAGGCGCAGGTCACCTTCGCTATCTTCACTATCTGCTGATCCTGTCTCCGATGATGTTGATGATGATGATGAGGATGATGATGATGTTTCTGCTGAATTTTAGCTTCTGATCATGGTTCTCTTTATTTTTTTCTCTTCTTAGGATTGAGTCATTTTTATTTTTGCTTTGAGTCAGTTTGTGTTTGAAATTTGTTTGAACTTATGAACTATCTATCTATCATGTTGCTTTTAACCTGTGTTTGTGTTTGAGTGCTTCTTAGCAGAATTAACATCAAAGAATTGATCCAACAACACACACAACTAACTGCAACTAACAAGGAGATTCGGCCAAAAATTCACCATTCGCCGAGGGTGTCGATCGATGCTGCCTTGAATGGCATCGGTCGACGCCGATGGGTAACCCGAGAATCTGTTCAATTTTTCATTCAATTTTTCAACACATTTTTGTTTCTTAACTTTTCCCTTGCTTGATAACACTGGGGACAGTGTTGTTTAAGTCTGGGGGAGGTTAGTACTAAATACTAACTCGGTTTTTGTGTCTTGTGTCAAAACCGTATTTTTGTTTTTATTGAGTCAAACTTTTCAATTTTTCTTTTTGAATTATGATCTCTAACTAATGATTCTTTTTCTTTGGCTAACACTCTAATGATTCTTGACTAAGCTTGACCTCAGAACTGAAGTGTGGAAAAGACTATGAGCTGTATCAACAATCCTGAAAGCCCTTATTCAAGGATATCTAGTTCAACCAACGCTGTCTCAACTTTTATAAGGATTTTAACCGGACTTAATCTCTTACTTTGGGGTTGGACATCAGTGGACTAGACTTCTTCTTCAGGCCATACAAGACAGTGCAATTTTTAAAAGTATGTCTCCCCTCTCTCTTCCCTTCAGTGCTTAGAAAAAAAAAAGAGAAAAAATCAGAGAAAAAAAGAATACAAGATGAGATGATTTTGATCAGTTTAGAGAGGTAGGTAAATTACCAGTGACCTCATTATTCTACTCTTGAGTCAAATGATCACACAAAGCTTGGAAGCGAGGGGTAGGTAAATTACCGATGACCCCGGTATTCGCTTACACCTTTGATTAGAAAAAAAAAATAAGAAAAGACAAAAAATTGGAAGTGAGAAAAGGGAGAGTAAAGGAGATGTAAGAAAAATGTCTTGGCCTGAAGAGAGTCCATATGCCACTGTTTGAATACACCAAGGTAAGAACTCACCTGTACTTGCTTAAATTTATGTAATGAGTTGGTAATGGTGAGACTAGAGATTCCAGAGGATTGTGGGATTTGAGTAAGGAATGTTGATGCTTTTCAATTGACAAAGTATATGAAGTAAGTTCTTGAGAGTCAGTCAAGGCGATGAAGAGTGCGAAGATCAGTTACCAACAGTTGAGTGAATTCTATGTTTTAAAACATCTTTCAAAGTCTAAGTTTCTGTTTTGCTTGAGGGCAAGCAAAGGCTAAGTCTGGGGAAGTTGATATATCATGGTTTTTACGGTTTTTAACCATGATATAAGTGTGTTTTTTGAGTCTTTTGATTTGTTTCTAGGTTGTTTTTGAGTCTTTACAGGTTATCTAGGATTTTGGCACGGATGGATCAATATGGAACAATTTGGATCATTTTGGAGCATTTTACCGAAGGAAATCAAATTGGAGTCGGATCAGAGTCAGAGCATCGATCAACACCACACAAAAGAGCATCGATCGACACTCCTGTTTACCCGACGAGAGAACAAGAATTGGAAGTTTCAAAATTTGCCCAAAGTCTTCTCTAATTGCAACATAAGCCCCTGGACGTGTTTTAGGATGTATATATATTATTTTTGGGTTTTAGAAACCCTTAAGTTATTTTCTAGCAGTTTTTGAGAGAAAAGATATTGAGAGCTTTTGGGAGAGATAGATCTGAATTCATCTGTAGAGAGAAGATTCTTGAACTCCCTCTTTTACTTTTCAATATCTATTGCATGTTATTCAGAAATTTGATTTGTTCTTCATTAAACATGTCTGAGTAATTTGTTTGTTAGGTTTAAGGTTTTTCATAGGGTTTTTATGATTTATTAGATCTGTGATTTTTAGGGTTCTTAATCTTTTATGATCTTCATCCTTGGTTGTTCTTCACAATAATTCTTGATTGATCACCTAGAATTGTTATCTTAGGGAAATAAATTGATATGAGAATATAATTGTTTTCCTGATTAAACCATTGATGAGCAAAATTATTTCTTACAAAGATATTTGAATTAATAATTTTGTGAACTTATCTAAACCTATTTTTAAAGCTGATTTTTAACTTAGAATTTTACAAAGAGATTTGGATTTTCTGGTTTTAAATTTAGAACATAATTGCAGTGAGAACTGATTATTTTACCAAAAGTTTAGAGTTCTAGATCTGATCTTTATTGCTTGAACCTTAATTATTTTATTGATTTAATATTTCATAATTTCCTGAGAAATTCCCTAGGCTTAACTCTTTTGATTTTCTGAATTTACAACACTTTCTTTTAAATATTTGCATTGTTTTTCTTCATTAATTAAATTAACTTGTTTAGCGTAATAACAAGACTCTATAATCCATTGTGTTTGATCTTGAGTCTCTGTGGATTCGACCCCTAAGTACTGCAGTGATCTCTTGTTTGAAAGAGTAGCTCTAGGGATTAATTTGAGCATATCAAACTTTGTGATGGACAAGCTGAGAAGGGTTCCCACTATTGATGGTCAGATATTTTCTGTGAAAATTGCTTCTGATGATGATCCACTCATAGAGCCTCATGAAGACATTACTGCTGGGTATGTCAAAGAGTTAGAGACTGTTGAGGAAGTGAGTAAGCAAGCTGTTAAGCTTGAAGATTGGAGTGGAGATCATCTAATCAATACTAGAGACCATGATGAGGTTCTGATGCATGACAAGTCGCTGGTAGATGACGTTTTTGTAATGGAAACACGGATTTCAGAGGTTAGTTGCAGAATCGTTGAAGAAACACGAGTTGCAGGCCAAGCATCGATCGATGCAGCTGTTGCATCGATCGACACACCTTCCAGAATTGGCTTGGACTTGTCCAAATCCAAAGATTCTCGAGTTGATTCCTTAGCTACAAGTCCTAGACCAGTTGTAAAGCTGAAATCTCACCATTCCACAGTCCAAAACCCACATGTAAGGCCAAGGTATGCATCTTCTTCACCGAAACCTTCTCCATTCATCAATAAGAATTTGAAAGGTACAAAAACTGTTGTGCAGTTAACCAAGCCACGAGATTACCATAGAGCGCTTGTTTCTTCTGTTGATGATTTTACAGGACTTAAAAGAAAGCCACCCATACTTAAGTCCCGCCCTGGTCCTGTTCCTCACATCCTTGGCATATCTCATGCACATACTTCCTTCACACCACCTTGGATGAAGAGGACATCCTCTCAGAAGGATTTACTGCCATGTTCCGATCCACCGGATGCCTGAGATCTGACAAAGTCAAGCTAATGACTGAAAACAAGCGCTTAGTGGGAGGCAACCCACTGGTAGGTTTTTCTTTTTCATTTTTCTTTTGATTTTCATTTGTTTTTATTTTATTCGCCAATCTCTTACTTGATAGCACTAAGGACAATGTTGTTTAAGTCTGGGGGAGGCAGTTACTAACTACGTTTTTGTTTTTGAGCGTCAGTCAAAAAAGAAAAACAAAATGGTTTTATTGAGTCAAAATTTTTGTTGGGAACTATGATTTTTCTTTATAGTGTACTGCCTTGGTTGATTAATGCTGCAGATTGAATCCACAAATCCGACTAATGAAAAATCCAATGGCTGACTAGTGAACCATATACATCCTATTTTCCAACAGAATCTATAAAAGCTTGAGGTAATTTCTGTACTTTTCTTTTTACCTCATCAATGAGATTGATTGTTCATAGAGCTTGACTCCTTGTTCATACCTGACAAGTAAGACTTCAGAAAGAAAATGGTACTCCTCTCCCTTATTCAAGTTAAAACAATCCTGAGAGCTTTGTACAAAAAAAAGAGAATAAAAGATAAGAGATGATTTTGATCAGTTTAGAGAGGTAGGTAAATTACCTGTGACCTCATTATTCTATTCTTGAGTCAAATGATCATACAAAGCTTGGAAGCAAGGGGTAGGTAAATTACCAATGACCCCATTATTCGCCTACAACTTTGAGAAAGAAGAAAAAAAACAACAAAGCAATGCTCTAAGGAAGATAAAATAGAATAAGTCTGGGGGAGAGAAAGAGTACCACATGTGGTAAAAAAATATGTCTTGCTTGTTATAATATTGTACGGGAATGAGTCTAGAAGGTTCTTGACATTGATCAAATTGATGAGACCCACCGATGAAGGCTTAATGGAGGAAGTAGTGGAATTTGGTTTAAATTTGGGATGCTATGAAAGTCAACGGAGAAGTACATGGTGGTTCGATTTGGATTTATCAGCTAAGCATATGGATTATGGTTTGGATGATCATGGCATTACTTTAAAAAGAAAATGAGTTCCTGTTTTTTCAAACCTCTTTCACAGGGCTAAGTTTATGTTTTGCTTAAGGGCAAGCAAAGGCTAAGTCTGGGAGAGTTGATATATCATGGTTTTTAGGTGTTTTTAGCCACGATATAAGTCTTATTTGTAGAGTCTTTTTGGTATTTTTAGAGTCATTTGAGTCTTTATAGGATTTAGCATGGATGGAGCTTAATGGAGCTAAATAGGAGGATTTGGAGCATAATCAAGCATTGAGGCTGAGCTACGATGTTGGGAGACATGTTCAGAAGGGTGCATCGATCGACACAACATATGCATCGATCGATGCTAGGCCAAAGACGAAATCGGAAGTTTTTCCCACAAGTTTTGAAGATTTACAAAGCTGCCCCAAAGTTTTCCATATTTGCATCATTAGTCCCTGAATGTGTTTAGGAATATAAATAGGTTTTTTTTGGTCATTGTTTAGACCTAAGCTTTATTTTTCTCTGCAACTTTTGAGAGAAAACCCTGAGAGATTTTTAGAGAGCTTTTGGAGAGAAGAATCATGACTCCTTCAGAGAAGATTCGGAACTCCTTTTCTTCTTCTTTTAATCTCTTAATGCTATATATTTTATTCATGATTTGTGTTCTTACAATTATGTCTGAGTAGATATGCTTGTTAGGTTTAGGATTTCACATTAGGGATTTCATGGATTGTTAGATCTGTTAATTTAGGATTCATTATCTTTCTTGTTCTTCACCATATGTTGTTTTTAATGCTAGATCTTTGATTAGTCATCTGGATTTAGATCTTAGGATTATTAATTGATATGAGAATATAAATGATTTTCCTGACAAAAACCTTTGGTGAACAAAATTACTTTTTACAAAGAGATTTGAATTAGTGATTTTGTGAACTTATCTAAACTTGATTTTATTGCTGGTTTTTAACTTGAATTTTGCAAAGAGATTTGAATTTTCTGGTTTTAAACTTAGATAATATTTGCAGTGAGAACTGATTTATTTTATAATTGTGTTTAGAGTTCAAGAACGGTGCTTAATTGTTGAATCCTGCTTGTTTAATTATTTGATCTGATTTTCCATGATTTCCTGAGAAATTCCCTAGGCCTAGCGTCTATTCCTATTGATTTACAACTTTTTATTTTCTGTTTTATTTTGCAATTTAATTTAATATTTCTGTTTAGCATAATTAAAGATTGCTAAATCTATTGTGTGAATCTAGAGTTCTTGTGGATTCGATCCCTAAGTACTACAATTGATCTCTTAATTTGAGAGAGTAGCTCTAGGGTAAATTTGAACATCACTCTTTTACTCTTTTAATTTCAATTGCTTATTATTCAGAATCATGTCTTGTTCTTCATTAAACATGTCTGAGTAGTTTGCTTGTTAGGTTTAGGGTTTTTCATAGGGTTTTTATGAATTATTAGATCTGTTTATTTAGGATTCAATATCTATCTAGATCTTCATCTTACGTTGTTCTTCATATTAATTCTTGATTGATCACCTAGAATTAATAGTTTAGGAAAATAAATTGATATGAGAATATAATTGATTTTCCTGATAAAACCTTTTAATGAGCAAAATTATTTCTTGCAAAGAGATTTGATTCAATAATTTTTGTGAACAATCTAAACCTGATTTTATTGCTGATTTTTAACCTAGAATTTTACAAAGAGATTTGGATTTTCTGGTTTTAAAGTTAGATATTATTTGCAGTGAGAATTGATTTAATTTACAAAAGTGTTTAGAGTTCTAGATTTGTTCTTAAATGTTTGAATCCTAATTTATTTCTTGATTTAATAATTTGTAATTTCCTGAGAAATTCTCTAGGCCTAGCTTTTTGATATTCTGAATTTACAACAGTTTTATTTAATATTTTGCATTGCTTTTATTTTAATTCAAATTAATCTGTTTAGCTTAATTATAAAACTCTATATTTTATTGTGTAGTATTGAGTCCTTGTGGAATTAGACCGCTAAGTACTGCAGTGATCTCTTAATTTGAGAGATTAGCTCTAGGGTAAATTTGAGCATATCAAATTTTGGCGCCGTTCTTGGGGACTCTTTGATCTACCATTAGATTTGAGTTTTTGATTTTGTCTAAATTTTTATTATTATTTGAAACTTACACGCTTTTGTTTTCTTTTCTCTTGTGTGTTTCAGGTGTATGCCTAATAAGCCTAACACAAGGAGCAACAAGACTGGTCCAATTCTGAAGCTTTCAAACCAAGAGTTGGGAAAACTTGAGCGTGAGAACAGAAAAGCAGCCAAATCTTTGAAGATGGTTAACCCAATCATTCTGATGCGAGATGAAGATGGTGCTTTGAGGGATCAAGAGGGCCACTTGCGCAATGAGCATGGCCAAAAGCTTGATGCAGAAGGCAATGTGATTACTGAACCTGTTGTCAACGAGCAGGCTGTCGTGAACCAGCAAGCTGGTGTCGTTGATGAGCCGAATCTTGGTGTCGATCGACACCAACAAGTGGGCATCGATCGACACCCACCTGCAGCAGACGTACGTGGAGCTGCCAACCACGTCCAGAACCCAGTTTGAAGACAGGATCAAAACCGGGATATGATCAGGACCATTGCTGACTACAACCGGGCTGATCTGGTGTATGAGAACCGGTCTGCTATTGTTCCTCCTCCATTCCAAAGGAATGATTTCGAGCTGAAGCCTGCTTACTTTCAACTGGTTGGGCAGAGACCTTTCTCTAACCTGCCTCATGAGAAGCCTTTGGACCACATTGAGCACTTTGAGGATCTTGTGACCAGTATCAAGGCTAATGAAGTGACTGAGGATTTCATATTCTGCAAGCTCTTCCCATACTCACTTGCAGGAGAGGCATCTCAGTGGTTGAAGCAGTTGCCAGCTGGATTTTTGACAAATTGGCATGATATCAAGGTGGCTTTCCTCAACCATTTCTATGATGATGCAATGTCAGATGAGCTGAGAGTCAAGATCTCTTAATTCAAGCAAGGACATGATGAAGCTTTCAAGGCAGCTTGGGTGAGATTCAAAGCTTATCAGAGGGACTGTCCACACCATGATTTTTCAAGGGTACAACTGTTGAGTATCTTCTTTAGAGGGTGTGACTGGAAGTATCAGTTAGCTTTGGATGCTGCAAGTCATGGGAGCTTCAAGACAAGATTTCCAGAAGATGCTGAAGTTTTGATTGAAATTTTGGCTTCTAGCAATAGCACTAAAAGAGCTGATGCTGAAAGAAAGAGACTGCATGGATAGTTTGATTCAAACCAGCTAGCTTCTGTTAATGCTAAGCTGGATTCAGTACACAATCTTCTTATGGGTAAGAAGTCAGTCCAATTTGCTGCTGAAGTTGAGACATTGGAGCCAGAGCCAGAGAATACAGAGGAGAATGTCAACTATGTGTATGGAGCTGGGTATCAGGGACAAAGATTCGGTAATCAGCAAGGCAACAGACCTTACAATGGTGACCAGAAGCAGCAACAGAACAATGGCTATACAAGAACCTATGAGAATTCATCTTTTCAGTCTCCACCTCCTAAGACTTCTTCTGAGAGTAGAATGGAGGCCATGCTTGAGCAGATTCTTCAGGGACAAGAGTATTTGACAGTGACATTCAATGGAAAGATTGACAATGTCTACACTGAGCTGAATGGGATGATAGAAGCATTGAACATTCATGTCAAGAAACTAGAGAATCAAGTTATTTAGACTGCTGGGTCTGTTAAACGACAAGAGGGGTATCTTCCTGCGAGAACTGAGTCAAACCCCAAGCATGCTTGCAATGCCATATCAGTGAGAGATGAAGATGATGGTGAAATTGCTTCTACAGAAAAAGGAGAGAAATCGACAAATCTCTCGGTTTCAGATGATGGTGTCGATCGACACCACCTGGGTGTCGGTCGACACTCATCCCAGACGAACCCAGAACCTGCAAAATCTCAGGTTCCAGCAGTTGAGAGGGTGTACCAACCTAAGGTTCCTTTTCCTAAGCCTAGGAGGTCTAAGCAGGAGCTTGAGGAAGCTAGATGCAAGGCTATGATGGACAAGGTGATGATTGAGATGCCTTTGATTGATGCAGTAAAGCTTTCACCACCCCTTAGGCGCTATCTCAAGAGAATGATATCAAATGGTTTGAGCCCTGAGGAAGGAGCACTGCTTACTAAGGATGTCAGTGCGATTCTGTTAAACCAGCCTCCACAAAGGAAGAAGGAAAAGAAGCAGGAGGTGGTTGTCTCTAAGGAAGTGAGTGCAATCATTCAATGTAGGACTGCAGAGAAGTTACCAGATCCTGGAAGCTTTGTACTTGATTGCTCTATCTCCACAGGAAGGTTTGCTCACTCACTTTGCGATCTTGGCTCTAGCATCAACTTGATGCCACATTCTGTTGCTGTGAGACTTGAGATGACATAATTCAAGCCAACTCAGATTTCTCTTATCTTGGCTGATCTATCCCGAAGAATTCCTGAAGGTGTTTTAGAGGATATTCCAATTAAGGTTGGCAACTTCATGATTCCCACTGACTTTGTGGTGCTGAAGTATGATACAAAGCCTAAAGATCCTCTCATCTTAGGAAGATCTTTCTTGGCTACAGCTGGTGCAATCATTGATGTGCAGAAGGGACACATAGTACTGAATGTGGATGGATTGAGTATGAATTTTGAGATGGATAAGCTGAGGAGGGCTCCTACTATTGATGGACAGACATTTTCTGTTGAGAAGGTTGCTGCAACATGAGCATCAGTTTCAGTGTCGATCGATACAGAGGCGGCATCGATCGACACTCCTCTAAGTCCGAGTCTAGACCTGTCCAAAATTTATGACTCGCAGGATGTTCTCTATGCTCCAAGTAAGAAAGCTGTTGCAAAGCAGAAAACTTCACACTCCACACTCCAGAGTCCTCAGGTAAGGCAAAGGTACACATCTTCTGCACCTAATCATCCTCAAATCATTAACAAGAATTTCAAAGGTACAAAGACTGTTTTACAGTTAACCAAGCCACGAGATTATCGTAGAGCGCTTTTTTCTTTTGTTGATGATTTTGCAGGAATGAAAAGAAACTCACCCATCCCTAAATCCCGCCCTGGTCCTGTTCTTCGCATACTTGGCAAGCCTCATGCACCTAAAGCTTATACACCACCTTGGATGAAGAGGTCATTCACTCAGAGGCATTCACTGCCACGTTCTGATCCACCAGATGCTTGAGCTCCAGCACAGTCAAGCTAATGATTGAAAATAAGCGCTTAGTGGGAGACAACCCACTTCTAGGTTTTTCATTTCCTTTTGAGTCATTTTTGTTTTTGCATTGAGTGAGTTTGTGTTTAAAATTTGTTTGAACTTATGAACTATCTATCTATCATGTTGCTTTTTACTTGTGTTTGAGTGTCTCTTAACAGAATAATCATCCAAGGATTGATCTAACAACTCAACAACATAACTAACTGCAACTAACAAGGAGTTATGGCTAAAATAACCACCATTCATGATGAGTGTCGATCGACACTGAAATGGTGTCGGTCGACACCCCGTGGTAACCCGAGAACAGTTCATCTTTTCATTACAATTTTCAATATATTTTTGTTTCTTTTTGCTTTCCTCTTACTTGATAACACTGGGGACAGTGTTGTTTAAGTCTGGGGGAGGTTATCTACTAACTATGTTTTTGTTTTTGAGTTTTAGTTGTGTCAGTCAAAACCATAAAGTTTTGAGTCAAATTTTTCAAAATTTTTCTTTTTGTCTTTGGGAATTATGATCTTGACTAATGATTTCTCTTATTTGGCTAACACTCTAATGATTATTTGTTTATGCTTGATCTCAGAACTGAAGCTTAGAAAGACTATGAGCCTTATCAACAATCCTGAAAGCCCTTATTCAATGGATATCTGATTGATCTAACGTTGTCTCAACCTTTATCAGGATTTTTACCGGACTTAATCGCTTACTTTGGTGTTGGAAATCAGTGGACTAGACTTCTTCGTTGGGGCATACAAGACAGTGCAATTTTTCAAAGTATGTCTCCTCTCTCTCTTCCCTTCAGTGCTTTAAAAAAAAAAGATCAGAGAAAAAAAGGATAAAAGATGAGATGATTTTGATCAGTTTAGAGAGGTAGGTAAATGGGAAAAATGTCATTAAAATCCCCAAGTCTACATTTTTGTTGATTTAAATCCCGAACTCTGCTTTTGGAGGAAAAAACACCAATTATTTGTTGACTTCCAAATAAATCGCAAACTCTCGTTGACTTAGCCTTTTGAGGCACAACGTTAAGTGGTCAAACGGAGAAATTAAACGGGGTTAATTATCTGTTAACGAGATCCGTTAATAGCAAAACGACGCTGTTTATAACATCCTAAAACCCCCAAATTGAGAAATCGATTTTCAATTTCCCCAATTCACAAACCCTAATCGATCTAACCCTAATCGAACATGATATCTTCGATGACGAGACGATTCCAGATCTCTTTTTGTTATACACCGGAAGAACAGTCGAGCAAGATTCTCTTCAGCTCTCGATGTAAAGATCGTTACACCGGCTCCACAAACACACTTCAATGGCACTCCACGGTCGAACGAAGCTACCACCGATGTCTTTGAGCTAGAACTCATCTCGTCAACTCGAAGAAGAAGAGAGAAACCGAAGAAGAAAAGAGAAATTAAACAAGAAAAGATAAATTGAGATCGATTAGGGTTTGTGAATTGGGGAAATTGAGAATCGATTTATTAATTTGGGGGGTTTTAGGGTGTTATAAACAGCGTTGTTTTGCTATTAATAGATCTCGTTAACAGATAATTAACTCCATTTAATTTCTCCGTTTGACCACTTAATGTTATGCCTCAAAAGGCTAGGTCAACGAGAGTTTGCGATTTATTTGGAAGTCAACAAATAATTGGTGTTTTTTTCCTCCAAAAGTAGAGTTCGAGATTTAAATCAACGAAAATGTAGACTTGGGAATTAATGACATTTTTCCCGTAGGTAAATTACCTGTGACCTCATTATTCTACTCTTGAGTCAAATGATCACACAAAGCTTGGAAGTGAGGGGTAGGTAAATTACCGATGACCCCGGTATTCGCTTACACCTTTGATTTGAAAAAAAAAAGAAAAAATTTGGAAGTGAGAAAAGGGAGAGGAAAGGAGATGTATGAAGAATGTCTTGGCCTGAAGAGAGTCCATCTACCACTGACCGATACACCAAGGTAAGAACTCACCTGTACTTGCTTTAATATTGACGAATGATATGACAATGGAGATTTCAGAGATTCCAAAGGATCGTGGGATTTGAGTAAGGAATGTTGATGCTTATCATGGTTAAGTATAAGAAGTAAGTTCTTGAGTCAGGTAAATGAAGAGTGCGAATAAGAATCATCATGCAGTTGAGTGAGTTCCCAGTTTTCAAACCTCTTTCACAGGTCTAAGCTTATGTTTTGCTTGAGGGCAAGCAAAGGCTAAGTCTGGGGGAGTTGATATATCATGGTTTTTGTGGTTTTTAACCATGATATAAAGAGTCTTTTAGTGTCTTTTGATTTGTTTTCTAGGATGTTTTTGAGTCTTTACAGGTTTTATAGGGTTTTGGCATGAAAGGAGCAAAATGGAGCAATTTGGATCGTTTTGGAGCATTTAATCAAAGAAGTCAATTTGGAGTTTGATCAACTGACCAGTGTCGATCGACACTGAAGGAGCATCGATCGACACCTAGTCCAAACCGACGAGCGATCCAAAAATTGGAAGATTTACAATTTAGCCCAAAATCTTCTATATTTGCAACACAAGTCCCTGACGTGTTTTAGGACACATAAATAGTATTTTTAGGTTTTACAAACCATTAAGTTTTATTCTAGCAAGTTTTTATTTTTCTGCAACCCTGTGAGATTTTGAGAGCTTTGGAGAGAGAGATCTTCTTTGTAGATAAGAATTTCTTGAACTCTCTTTTACTCTTTTAATTTCAATTGCTTATTATTCATAATCATGTCTTGCTCTTCATTAAACATGTCTGAGTAGTTTGCTTGTTAGGTTTATGATTTTTCATAGGGTTTTTATGAATTATTAGATCTGTTTATTTAGGATTCAATATCTATCTAGATCTTCATCTTAGGTTGTTCTTCATATTAATTCTTGATTGATCACCTAGAATTAATACTTTAGGAAAATAAATTGATATGAGAATATAATTGATTTTCCTGATAAAACCTTTTCATGAGCAAAATTATTTCTTGCAAAGAGATTTGATTTAATAATTTTGTGAACAATCTAAATCTGATTTTATTGCTGATTTTTAACCTAGAATTTTACAAAGAGATTTGGATTTCTAGTTTTAAATTTAGATATTATTTGTAGTGAGAACTGATTTAATTTACAAAAGTGTTTAGAATTCTAGATCTGTTCTTAAATGCTTGAATCCTAATTTATTTCTTGATTTAATAATTTGTAATTTTCTGAGAAATTCCCTAGGCCTAGCTTTTTGATATTCTGAATTTACAACAGTTTTATTTAATATTTTGCATTGCTTTTATTTTAATTCAAATTAATCTGTTTAGCTTAATAATAAACTCTATAATTTATTGTGTAGTCTTGAGTCCTTATGGAATTCGACCCCTAAGTACTGCAGTGATCTTTTAATTTGAGAGAGTAGCTCTAGGGTAAATTTGAGCATATCAATAATTCCTCTCACTTTGAATTTTAGATGATTTGAGCTTGACCTTGCTTATTAGGACTTAATATGAACTGTTTAAATCTCACTTAGGGGGTTGAGAATCATGTAATGGATCATACATTCATAGTTTAGTTTACACCATTTTTACCACTCTTTGTAAATTCTGAATGGCTAGACTCATTTTTAGTCTAGTACCACACCTTTACCCATATCCTTGCTTCATACCACTCGCATTCTTGTTCATCATCATCATGTGCATTCATGTGCAAAAAGTACGGAGTATACAGACCGACATAGCTTTCCTCTAGTTAGGATTGTCATTGTAGTTTGTTTAGGTGATTGATATTGAGTTTTTGTGGTTGTGTGGTTATGTTTATAAGCATGTGTTGAGTTTCCATTATTTAGTTCTTTTGATGCAATTATATGAGACGAGAACCGGTTCCACTCCCCCATATAAAAAGGAAAAGAAAAAGAAAAAATAAAAGAACTGAGAAAGAAAAAAAAAATGAATAAAATGGGAAAGGAGTAAGAATGGAACCGGGAAAGTCACCGTACTCTTATTTGTTTATCAAAAGCATCTAGAACAATGATGATTTGTTTGGGGTTTTGCGTTGGTTGGTTTGATCCGAGTTAGAGGGAAGTTGTGTACCTCCCAATTGGTTTGTGTCTCACTGTGATTTTGCATAATGATTTGCATTCGTTCGCATTGCTGGAAACATTAAACACATGAGCCACCTTGAAATTGTCCTTGCACCTAGACCATAATGTGTTCGATATCCCCTTTGTGAGAGTGCACACATTTACTAATGAATGTTAAAAGATTAAGTTATCTGAGTCTGAAAGTCTTTGTGATCTTAGGATTTATGAAGTTGCTATAGTCATGGCAAAGTACGGTTTAATATGGTTTGATATGAGCTTTGTGATAGTGGTTTGCAGGCAATTGTTTGATAGCATGATCCCAGAAGTATATGTGAGTTCTCGCGTTTTCAAACCTCTTTCCTTGGCAAATGTTTTTGTTTTGCTTGAAGGCAAGCAAAGATCTAAGTCGGGGAGAGTTGATATATGGTGTTTTTATCGGTTATGCCTGAATGAGTGTGAATTGAGCAATGTATTTCTAACCTGCGAAAGTTGATGTTAGAGGATATTGTGAGCCTAGAGAACTTGTTTGATAATGCAAATTTGATTAGGAGATTACAAATGAAAGTTTAGTAATTGAGTAGTCAACTTTAGTGATTAATACCTTGAAAGAGGGTTAGTCAAATCTTGTGTTCATGTTCTAGAACGGTTCTTAACTATTGAATTCCTTGTTCATTTCCCCGTTGGTCATTGATCTTTGAAATACCCTATAGCACAATGTTTTAATCCCATAAGTTAAATCGTTTTATCTATTGCATTTTTATTTACAATTTATGAAACCAAACAAACAAACTTTCATTCGCTTTAGCTATTTACTAGTCTCGCAAATCGTTAGTGTACCATTAGTCCTTGTTGATTTGACCCCGCATATATTGCTGCCTTGCGGTTAAGTGTATCGGGTAAATACTCGAGCAATCAAGTTGGCGCCGTCGCCGGTGTTTTTATCAGTTTTGAGTCTTTGTTTTCTCTCTTATTTTATACTTTTTATTGAGTCAAAGTGTGTTTTTGGAGTCTTTTAGTTCTTTATCGAGTCTTTATAGGTTTTAGAACACTTTGGAGGAAAATGGAAGAAAAATAAGCAATTCTGGATGCAACCAAGCATGTGAGATGGATGTTGGTTCACGTGAAAACCTGTCCATCTGAGAAACCCGCCTGGCTAAGAAACATAATCTGAACCGGCAAGTTCCACGTCAAAACCCCCCTACTTGAAAAACCTGCCTGGCTGAGAAATGTTTTGACTAGGCCGTTACCTTTTTAATTTTACCTTTATTTGGAAAACTATATAAATACCTTTTATTTGCTGGGAGAAAAACCCTAAGTTTTATTCTACGCCTTTTTTTCTGCAACCTGAGACTTTTTGTAAGCCACTCTTTTGGGATTCTAGAGATGCATCCTCATTGAAAATTTGGAGAAGATTTCTGAACCCTTTCTTATTATTTATGCAATTTAATCATGTTTACTTCATCTATGATTTTTGTTTTCTCTTTTGTTATGTGTGAGTAGTTCTCCAATTGGGTTTTAGGGTTCCTGAATGAGTGTGAATTGAGCAATGTATTTCTAGCCTGCGAAAGTTGATGTTAAGACGCATTGTGAACTTGATGAACTTGATTGTAATGCAAATTTGGCTAGGAGGTTGCAAATAAATGTTGAGCAAACTAATAGCCAAGTTTAGTTTCTAATGCCTTGAAAGAGGGTTTTTCTATTCTTGTGTTCATGTTCTAGAACGGTTCTTTATTATTGGATTCCATATTTCATTTTCTCATTAGCCATTGATCTCTGAAATACCCTATGGCCCAATGTTTTAATCTTATAAGTTAATCGATTTTAGTTCTTTGCATTTATATTTACAAACTTGAAAACTAAACAAACAAACATTCGTCAGCTTTAGCTATTTACGACTCGCAAATCTTTAGTGTACCATTGGTCCTTGTGGATTCGACCCCGTATATACTGCCTTGCGGTTAATTGTATCAGTAATTACTCGAGCAATCATTTATGCATCAAAAGAAATAGTTAAAATATATAGACAAACCATCTATTTCATATTAAAAATTTAGTTAAATAAATGTTTAATTCCAACATTATTTACCTTAATTTGGTTTGGACTTAGAAATTATTAATTTGGCTATGATCACTAGTTCAATTGTATTTGATTTAGATTAGACTCATAATTTTTTTTATGTGAAAAGAAAAAAAAGATTGACATATACAAACAATGTCTATCTACAAATTACATTTAAACAATGTAACTAAAGTGAGACAAGAAAAATAAAGATCAAAAGAGAAGTAGAAAAGTAAGATAAAATAAAATAAAATAAGATAAAAAGGGTGTATGGTCATTTTATATGGTAAAAGTATACCAATAACACAAAGTAAAATAGGTGTAAGTGTTATTAATCTGTGAAAAAGTGGGTGTAGATACAATATTCTCTTTCATTAATTGCAACACATGTTCTCTTCTAAAAAATTTAAAGGCAACATATGGTTGCTTAAAATTTAAAAATTTAAAATATTAAGTTGAATAGTGGATGAACAAGTTGAACATTTTTGCTGTAATATTAGTTTATTTTTCAACTTTAAATGGTTGAATAACCTTTTTGAATGTTTGAATAATCATTTTCAACTTTTTTAACATCTTCCTTCAAATGGTAAAAATTAGTTGAATAATTTTTTTTTTTAATTTTTTCAGCTTTTTCAACTGTGCAACTATTTTGCAGGTATTGCGGTAACAAAATTTTATCAAAGACCCAATTACGTATCGCCGTAGGCTACTTATAGTATTGCAGGCCCACAATAGCCCACAACACTAGATTACTAGGGTTTTATATCTGAGCAGCCGATTTTGAAACTTTTGCTGCACGGTCTCATCTCCAAGTTATCTGAAAACTCCCTGAAGAGTGATTATTAAGAGGAGGAGACTCTGGTTATATAAACATGAGAAACATAGTTGATGCCGCAGCGCATAAGTCTTCGTCAATAGTAGATCTTCCGGAGGATTTGCTAGTAGAGATACTCTATAAGTTTCCGGAGGCTTGTCTGGCACGACTCAGATGTACCTCAAAAGGATGGAACGCTCTTATCAAGAAAGATAAGAGACTTGCCAAGTCTCAGATCATCATGTTGATTGACTTTAGGGTTTATTTAGCGAGTATTGATCTCAGTAGAGTTCAAGACGCCAACAACGTTGTAAAGGTAACAAGTCAATTAAGTCTCAGAGATCCTCTTTCTACTTCTCCTAAAGAAGTCGATATAAGCGAAGTATTTCACTGCGACGGCTTATTGCTATGCACCACCAAGGACGATAGACTTGTGCTTTGGAATCCATGTTCAGGTGAAACTAGATGGATGATCAAACCCGTAGATCATTCCTTCAAGAAATTTAACTGCTACGCTCTCGGTAAATCCTCCTCCTCCAACAAGTACAAAATCTTGAGGATTCGTCAACATGGAAATGGTATACTTGAAAACTGCCTAGTTGAGTACGAAATCTATGACTTTACCTCTGATTCTTGGAGGTTTGTTGGTGAGACTAGCGACTGGTCCATTCACTGGTTGAACCATCGTGGCATATCTGTGAACGGAAATACTTACTGGCTTGCCTTCAGTAACCGTCGAGGCTCCCGTTATATTCCACACTTGCAAAAGGATATCTTACTGAGTTTTGATTTCTCGACAGAGAGATTCCAAAGTGCGTCTCTTCCAGTTGATGATTTTTCTTATCTTTCTATGGCTTTATCAGTTACTAGACAAGAGCAAAGACTTTGTCTGTTAGCTATGAGAGATGTACGTGGGGTATACGATACACATGTATGGATGGCAACTAAGATTGAGAGTAGCGGAGCCATGTCATGGAGGAAGTTCCTAACAGTGAAACAATCTTTTTATAGCCAGTTTCTTATATTATGTATTGGGATGAATTTCTTGGCCGATCGGGAGAATAACATGTTACTCTGTCCCGGTAAACAACAGAACTCAAACAGCTTCTTACAAATTGTCGGAAAGGATAAACACATAGAAGTTGATCATCATGATGCAGGATCTAAATGCTTACTCGTCTGTTATGCTCAAATCCCACAAGGTTCTTAATTAGGCCCAGGCGCAAGAGGAAAGCACAAATCACGTGACTTGTAATTTGTGACACCAGTTTATGCATTAATTATCTATATCAATGGTCTTCGTGATAGTTGATTAAAGGTGCATTTTGCTACTCTATAATTAGTAATGTTGGTTTTGCAATTTGTTAAACGAGCATATATATTTCTTGATCATTAAAAATTATTCTTGTTTCGTTTATATAAACCAACAAGACCATCGAGGACACTTATTTTTGTGAACTGTGATATATAGATGTTGAATGATCCAAAAACTTGTACACACCTTAGCTTTTGTTCCAGAATTACAAATTGAGCTTCATGCCCATTTGATACACATTGTCACTTATTTTACATTATTGTTATCCATTGACCATTATACTGAAGCATGTAGACATCACTGAATACCACCAAAGTGAAAGAAAGGGACACTGGTAGAATTGCAACAATGGAAGAGGAGTCACTTAAACAGGTAGTCCATTGGATACCTACTTCCAAACGACGTGAGCATTTGAAGACGGGAGGAGATCCTGGTTCTTCAAATAGCCGGTCATCATGCTCTACAGTCACAAATGTGAACAGTCAAATAGATGTATGTGAACAGTCAAATAGATCTATTTGTACTTGACTTTTCTCTGATCTATTTCCTTTTTCCTATTAGAACGTAGATCGGTTTCAATACTTAGGTCCTTCATATCATTCTCTCTAGTTTTACAAGTCAGATCCTTTCATATCAAATTTGGATCAATATGACAAATTGACAACCATATGGATTTTAGACTAAACTAACCAAACCATTTATTTCGATTACGGTATTTTTGCCCACCCAAGGCAACTCATATATTCATATCCTTCTCTCTAGTTTTACTAATCAGATCCTTTCGTCCCTTTCATTATAAAAAAAAAATTGGGTAAAATTCAACTTTATTTTTTCTTAGATCATTTTCTTGGGTTCGATATATATAAGATTGGCTGCTGATTCGTTAACTTAATAAAGAAAAGAAAAAAACAAACAATCCTTGTCTTGTACGCATTCTCTCCTAAACCTCTTTAGTATCTTTCTTCAATGAATCGCCTTTTAGTA
This sequence comes from Camelina hispida, assembly GCA_023657505.1. NCBI lineage: Eukaryota > Viridiplantae > Streptophyta > Magnoliopsida > Brassicales > Brassicaceae > Camelina > Camelina hispida. Next base: position 2,090,062 of record CP094632.1, read on the forward strand.
TCTTTTAGTTCAAGTAAATTCTAAAGGTTTAGGGTGTGAATGGTTGCAGCGGTTGGGGTGGACAAATCCATCTGCAGACTTGACCGTTTTTTATTTACCATTCAGCAAATGTAGTCCGCACCACTGCGGTCCAAATAAAGTAGAGACAAGACCGCTGCGGACCAACTGCGGACCGCTTTTGCATACAAATAGAGTTGGTCCGCAGCGGTCTGTAGTCCGTCCCAAAAATAGAACGGTTCAAACCGCAGACGGATTTGACCGCCCTGACCGCAGTTACCATTCACACCTTTAACCTTTATGCTTTGATTATTGTTGTTGTTCCATCCGTTATTTGGGGTTCGATGACCAATATTGTTGTGATATTGGTTCTGATTCAACTTTGTGGCTGGTTTAGTCATTCGGTTATGATGGATTGATTCCGATTATTGGAGGCTCATTGAACCGGTGTGGAAGAAGCAAAAGTAAAGTCTCTTTTCGCCAGAGAGGTTTTGCTGTTATAATTGGGTATAGGTATATATGCTTCATATCTCTTCTTCTTCCTAATTTGATTCTTCAATTGTCATCTTGTAAAGAGAGAGAGCGAGAGACTCCATTGTTGAGCTTACCTTGTATTTGTATCATCACCTTGATATAGTAGATTGCCGAACTGATTCGGCCCCAAACGTAGATTAGATCACGTCGATCTAGTCGAACTGGGTAAACAAACTCATTGTGTGCTTCGTTTCTTTATCGCTTTCATTAGTTGATTGTTCTTGAGCTAATTCGCGATTCGTTGAGTGAGTTGAGAGGCTTTGTTGGTTCGATTGGAGTGCAAATCCAACAATAGATCGTTACAAAGTGGTATCAGAGCGAGGTTAGGGTTTCAGCTCCGATTCGATCGATGGCGGCTACAACAGCAAGGATCGAGATCAAGGTGTTTAATGGAGATAACGACTTCTCGCTATGGAAGATAAGAATCTTAGCACAGTTAGGAGTTCTTGGCTTGAAAAGCATCCTCACTGATTTCACTCTAACGAAGACCGTTCTGTTGTCCAAGAGTGAGGAGAAGAAGGCTTCATTTGAAAAAACTTTAGGATCTACATCCCCTCTAACGAAAGAGGAACCAGATCCGATCAAGATCGATCAATCTTTGCAAGCGTTGACGATCATCATAAACCACGTCGGAGATAAAGTTCTTAGAAAGGTAAATCACTGTGAAAGTGCAGCTGAGATGTGGGCGTTACTAAATAAGCTGTACATGGAAACGTCATTACCAAATCGAATCTATGTACAGTAAAACTTCTACTCGTTTAAGATGATTGAGGCTCAGTCGATAGATCAGAACGTAGATGACTTCTTGAAGATAGTCGCAGAGTTAGGAAGTCTAGAGATTCAGGTCACTGAAGAAGTTAAAGCAATCTTGTTGCTAAACTCTATGCCTTCCAGCTACAGTCAGCTGAAGCATACTCTTAAGTATGGGAATAAGAGTCTATCGGTTCAAGATGTGGTGTCATCAGCTAAATCTTTAGAACGAGAGCTTGCTGAGACAAAGGTCACTGAGAGATCCTCATCTGCAGCTTTGTACACTACAGAGAGAGGCAGATCTCCAACAAGAGGACAACAGAACGGTTCTAAAGGTAAGGGTAGGAGTCGATCAAATTCAAGATCGAAGGCTGTCTGCTGGTTTTGTAAAAAGGAAGGGCATCTGAAGAAGGATTGCTATGCAAGGAAGAGAAAGATGAACAATGAGGATCAGAATGAAGCTGGGGTCATCACTGAAAAGTTGGTGGTTTCTGAAGCATTGAGCGTTAATGATCAGTTGGTCAAGGACCTTTGGATTTTGGATTCAGGTTGTACCTCCCACATGACTTCACGCAGAGATTGGTTTAGCAGCTTTGAGGAGAAACATGCTACAACGATTCTGATTGGTGATAATCACTCAGTAGAGTCTCAGGGACAAGGGTCTATCCGGATTAGTACTAAAGGAGGATCCATCAAGGTTCTAAATCAGGTTAAATATGTTCCCAATCTACGAAGAAACCTTATATCAACAGGTACTCTTGACAAGTTGGGTTACAAGCATGAAGGCGGTGATGGGAAGGTCAGGTATTTCAAGAACAACACTACAGCTTTATCTGGAACTCTTGTGAATGGGTTGTATGTGCTTGATGGAAAAACTGTCGTAGCTGAGAATTGTAATGCAGAGAAGTTTAGTGACAATGCAGTGTTATGGCATAGTCGACTAGGTCACTTAAGTTCAAATAACATGAAAGTGTTGGCTGATAAGGGTTTGTTGCAGAAGAAAGATGTGAAGGAGAAGATCTTTTGTGAGCATTGTGTTATGGGTAAGTCCAAGAAGTTGAGCTTCAACATAGGGAAACACAATACCAAGGATGCGTTAGGATATGTCCATGCTGATTTGTGGGGGGTCTCCTAATGTCACACCATCACTCTCGGGGAAGCAGTAGTTCTTGTCAATCATCGACGACAAGACTAGAAAGGTTTGGCTCATGTTCTTAAAGTCTAAGGATGAAACGTTTGATCGGTTATGTGAGTGGAAGGAACTGGTTGAGAAACAAATGGATAAGAAGGTTAAAGTCCTCAGAACAGATAATGGGCTAGAATTCTGCAATACCAGGTTTGATGAATACTGCAAGAAGAATGGTATTGAGAGGCACATGACATGTACCTACACACCACAACAAAATGGTGTCGTTGAGAGAATGAATAGAACTCTCATGGAGAAGGTGCGATGTCTTCTGAGTGAGTCAAGTTTAGAAGAACCCTTTTAGGCAGAAGCAGCAACTACGGCTGCATATCTAGTGAACAGGTCTCCTTCATCTGCTGTTGATCATAATGTTCCTGAAGAATTATGGTTTGATAGGAAACCTGGGTACAAGCACTTGAGGAGGCTTGGTTCAGTTGCTTACGTACATCACGACCAAGGGAAGCTAAAGCCTCGAGCATTGAAACGAGTGTTCATAGGCTATCCTCAGGGTACGAAGGGGTACAAGGTTTGGTTACTAGATGAAATGAAATGTGTGATCAGCAGAAACGTAATCTTTCATGAAGATTTGGTCTACAAAGATCTTCAGGAGAACAAGCAGGTTGAGAAGGTTGACAAGCAGACTGAGATAGATCAGTCTTCATCAGAAGTTAGCACTCGAGAGGTTAAGAAGGAAGTAAGTTCTTCATGTGGAGCTATTCAAGAGGATTCTAGTGATTCAGAAACTGAGTACTTCGAACCAGAGAATCAAATACCTGAAAGCGGTGAAGTCTTGAGAACTATCAGTTAGCTTGGGACAGAGTTAGGCGTGAGATTAAGGCTCCAGCCAAGTTCTCTGATTACTCACAGTTCGCTTTTGCATTGATGGCTGCTGAGGATGTGGATTGTGAACCACAATGCTATCATGAAGCAAAAGAAGATAAGCATTGGAAGTTTTGGAATGCAGGAATGACTGATGAGATGGATTCTTTTAAAAGGAATGGAACTTGGATTATAGTAGACAGGCCAAAGGATAAACAGGTGATCAGTTGCAGATGGTTGTATCGGTTGAAACCTAGGATTCTTGGAGTCGAGGATAAGAGATATAAGGCACGATTAGTGGCTAGAGGGTTTACACAGAAACAAGGCATTGATTATGAAGAGGTGTTTGCTCCAGTTGTTAAGCATATCTCAATAAGGATTCTAATGTCCTTGGTCGTTAAAGATGACATGGAGCTAGAACAGATGGACGTGAAGACAGCATTTTTGAATGGTGAACTTGATCAAGACTTGTATATGGAACAACCGGAAGGGTTCGAGGTAAACCCTGGGAAGGATCAAGTTTGTTTGTTGAAGAAATCCTTGTATGGATTAAAGCAGGCTCCTCGGCTGTGGAACAAGAGGTTCAATGCATTTATGATGGAACTGAAGTTTTCCAGAAGTCCACATGATACTTGTGTTTATGTCAAGGAGATAAGTCAAGGTGAGTACATCTATTTGCTTCTATATGTTGATGATATGTTAATAGCAGCAAAGAGTATGTTAGTGATTGAGGAACTTAAGAAGGAGTTGAGCTCAGTGTTATGAAAGACATGGGATCAGCAAGTCGAATTCTCGGGATTGATATTGTAAGGAATCGAAAGGAGAATACCTTGTGTTTAACTCAATCAGGTTATTTGGAGAAGGTTCTGAAGAGATTCAGAATGAATAAAGCTAAGGATGTCAATACACCAATTGGAGGTCACTTCAAGTTAAATGCATTAAAGAAGAATGAAGAAGGTATTGGCACTAATGTAGTTCTGTATGCAAGTGCTGTAGGAAGCATCATGTATGCAATGCTGGGAACAAGACCCGATATTGCTCATGCTATTGGCTTGGTGAGCAGATTTATGAGCAGACCCGGTAAGCATTCATTGGGAAGCTGTCAAATGGTTACTGAGGTATCTCAGAGGATCTACAGATTTTAGTTTGGTTTATACTAAAGGAGAAGATTTCCGTGTTTGTGGATTCTCTGATTCAGATTATGCTGGTGACTTGGTAAGAAGAAGGTCGACTAGTGGATATGTGTTTACTGTTGGAGGTAACACTGTTAGTTGGAGATCAGGGTTGCAACAGGTAGTAACTTTGTCATCCACAGAAGCTGAGTACATTGCCCTTACGGAAGCTGTTAAGGAGGCAATGTGGATTCGAGGATTGTTAGAAGATATGGGATTGAAGCCAAAAGCCGCATCAATCTAGTGTGATTCTGAGTCAGCTATATGTTTGTCCAAGAACAATGTGTTTCATGAAAGGACTAAACATGTTGGGGTCAAGTACCACTTCATCAGAGACATTATCGAAGCTGGAGAGGTTGAGGTACATAAGATTCACACTTCGATCAATCCTGCAGACATGCTTAATAAAGGCATTCCAGTTCCTAAGTTTGAGGCAGCTTTAGAGTTTCTAAAGTTGCGCACGTAAAAGAAAGGAAGCATTTAGCCGAAGGTTAAGTTCATGCAGTGCAGTTCATTAGAGGTTGGTGAAAGCTGAATCAAGGTAGAGTGTTGTGATATTGGTTCTGATTCAACTTTGTGGCTGGTTTAGTCATTCGGTTATGATGTATTGATTCCGGTTATTGGAGGCTCATTGAACCGGTGTGGAAGAAGCAAAAGTAAAGTCTCTTTTCGCGAGAGAGGTTTTGCTGTTATAATTGGGTATAGGTATATATGCTTCATATCTCTTCTTCTTCCTTATTCGATTCTTCAATTGTCTTCTTGTAAAGAGAGAGAGAGCGAGAGACTCCATTGTTGAGCTTACCTTGTATTTGTATCATCACCTTGATATAGTGGATTGCCGAACTGATTCGGCCCCAGACGTAGATTAGATCACATCGATCTAGTCGAACTGGGTAAACAAACTCGTTGTGTGCTCCGTTTCTTTATCGCTTTCATTAGTTGATTGTTCTTGAGCTAATTCGCGATTGGTTGAGTGAGTTGAGAGGTTTTGTTGGTTTGATTGGAGTGCAAATCCAACAATAGATCGTTACAAATATTATGAACATACCTTTTTGATATTGCTTTATTGTATTGAAAAATCCTTTATCCTGTCTGTGTTGATGAATTGCTCACACGCTTTTCAACAATTATTAGATACATAAATTTCAGCAGTCTTAGATCAATAACTATGAGAGATTTGTACATTGAAAAGTGGTTATCAATTTTATCATCATTATTTAACTATTGCTTAGAAAAAGAGAGACTGGTTTCTTTAGCTCTATCCAACCAGATCCTCGTCGATGTTTCTTTTTTGGATGCTAGCCGGCCATCTCTCTTATATCTGAAACTTGTCAACGTGGTGTACAAAGACGAAGATTCTCTTGCTAGATTTTTATCAAGTTCCCCTGTTCTCCACAAACTGTATGTTTAACGACGACGTGATAAGGATGACAACTTGACAAACTTCATTGAAAGACTTAAGATATAGTAGATCGAGACGGGGCAGTTATGGACTTTATGGTGGTAGATGGGAATATCAGATTGGGGGGTCGTCGTTGGTGATAGATTGCCCTGCATTAACAAATTTAAGGATATATGACGACTGGGGATACTATTCTAGTTTGATAGAGAATATGCTTTGCCTTGATGAGGTATTCACTCCTTTGTGCTGAGGTGTTCCTATTTGGGCCATGTTCCTATTTCTGATGGAAAGTTTCTGAGGAGTTTCTGAGGTGTCTTTCTTCTTCTGCCACACGTCTCCGCTTGTATTTATCCGAACTAATCGTAAGGGCGGTTAACACATATAATCTTTCACTCCTTTGTTCCTTCCTTGTTCCTCAAAGACCTCAAACTATAATAATCTTCTTTGTTTGTTTTGTTTTGTTTTTCTTTGCAGGTTGCCTGTTGTAGAAACTTCTTACAAAATATTTAAAAATAAATAGCATCTTCTTGGAGGAGGGATGTTTTAAAAATACACATCTAATATAAAATATATTTGTTTTTACCATATTAATTATGAATTTATGATCATCTCTACGTTGAATGTATAGACTACTATCTACTTTTGAAAACAAATAAATAACACAACCTGGTTGAAATATATATCAAACCGGAACCTCGTAGTCTACATTCAACGATCTCGTCAATGGTTTTGGCCATATGAGGAGTGAGATGATTCTTCCAGACTTCCAGTCATTCATAGAATACATTTAGAATCGATAACAATTCTCGTTGTACCCGTATAGGACCCTATTGGTAAGCCAAACCTATTTGGTTATTTACTCCCAAGTCCCAACTAATACAACAAGTGTCTATCTTGAAATCTTTTAGAATGGTTCCTTCGAATAAATCAACAAAGACCCATACATTATAGGGAATAGCCAAGCCAAATCCCCTATAAATCAACAAGTTTTAGGATCATTCAACATCTAAATATCACAGTTGACAAACATAAGTGTCGTCACTGGTCTTGGTGGTTTATATAAACGAAACCATAATATAACTTTTCATGATCAAGATTCAAGACAAATGTATATGCTCTCGTTTGACAAAAAGACCAACATTACTAATTATAGTGTAGCAAAATGTACCTTTAATTAAATATCACGAAGACCATATATGAATAGATAATGCATAAACTGGTGTCACAATATTATTACAAGTCATGTGATTGTTGCTTTCCTTGCGCCTGGCCTAATTAAGAACCTTGTTGGATTTGAGCTAAAGTTGGAACATAACAGACGAGTAAGCATTTAGATCCTGCATCATGATGATCCACTCCCATGTATTTATCCTTTCCGACAATGTGTAAGAAGCTGTTTGAGTTCTGTTGTCTACCGGGACACAGTAACATGTTATTCTCCCGATCGGCCAAAAAATTCATCCCACTACATAATATAAGAAACTGGCGATAAAAAGATTCTTTCACTGTTAGGAACTTGCTCCATGACATGGCTCCGGTACTCTCAATCTTAGTTGCTATCCACACATGTATATCATAGTAATGATCTCTCATACCTAACAGACAAAGTTTTTGCTCTTCTCTAGTAACTGATAAAGCCATAGGTACATAAGAAAAATCATCAACTGGAAGAGACACACTTTCGAATCTCTCTGTTGAGAAATCAAAACTTAATAAGAAATCGTTTTGCGAGTCTGCAAGCCAGTAAGTATTTCCATTCACAGACATGCCTTGACGCCTCAACCCGTGAATGGACCAGTCGCTAGTCTCACCCACAACCCTCCAAGAATCAGAGGTAAAGTCATAGATTTCGTACTCAACTAAGCATTTATAATAACCAATTCCATGTTGACGAATCCTCAAGATTTTGTACTTGTTGTAGGAGGAGGTTTTACCAAGAGCGTAGTAATTAAATTTCTTGAAGGAGGGACCTACGGGTTTGATCATCCACCTGGTTTCACCTGAACATGGATTCCAAAGCACAAGTCTATCGTCCTTGGTGGTGCATAGCAATAAGCCGTCGCAGTGAAATACTTCGCTTATATCGACTTCTTTAGGAGAAGTAGTAGAAAGAGGATCTTTGAGACTTAATTGACTTGTTACCTTTACAACGTTGTTGTCGTGAATTCCATTGAGATCAATGCTCGCTAAATAAACCCTAAAATCAATCAACATGATGATCTGAGACTTGGCAAGTCTCTTATCGTTTTTGATAAGAGTGTTCCATCCTTTTGAGGTACATCGGAGACGTGCCAGACAAGCCTCCGATAACCTATAGAGTATCTCTACTAGCAAATCCTCCGGAAGATCTACTATTGACGAAGCGTTATGCGCTGCTGCATCAACTATGTTTCTCATGTTTATAACCAGAGTCTCCTCCTTTTAATAATCGGTCTTTAAGCAGAGAGTTTTCCGATAACTAGGAGATGATACCGTGCAGCAAAAGTTTCAAATCGGTTGCTCAGATATAATAAAAGTATAAAACCCTTGTATTCTAGTGCTGTGTGTGTATGAAAAACGAAAACCCTAGCAATTGTGTGCTGTGTCTGTGACATTGTGTGCCTCACCGACACATCTTCTATTGTGAGCTTTCTTCGTCCTAGATTTAGATTCAGCTGAAAGTTGGGCTTGTGGGCCTGCAATACTATAAGTAGCCGACGGCAATACGTACAAAGATCTTTGTGCAAGAAAAGGAAAAAAGGATAAATCTTCATTGTAGCCTCAGTGTGGATTTAGATGAGGGAAGGAGTACATCAGGTCATATCTTCTACTTCAATGAGTGTCCAATCACATGGTGCTCCCAGAAACAACAAGTAGTGACTCTCTCTTCTTGTGAAGCAAAATTTATGGTTGCTACTCAAAAAGCTAAGCAAGCAATCTGGCTACAAGACCTATTTGCAGAGATCAGTGGAACCGAGAGTGAACTGGTGACAATTCGAGTCGATAACAAGTCTGCTATTGCACTCACCAAGAACCCTGTTTTCCACAGACGGAGCAAGCACATTCACCGGCGTTACCATTTCATAAGAGAATGTATCGAGAATGCCTTAATTGCAGTCGAACACGTTCCCAGAGTTGTGCAGAAAGCCGACATTCTCACAAAAGCGCTTGAGAAGAACAGGTTCAAGGAAATGAGAGCTCATGTTGGTGTGCAAGAAGTCATAAATAAGAGTTTCAAGCTTATGGGGGAGAATGTTGGATAAACTTGAGGAATAAGTTAACCGAGCAATGGTTAAAGGTGATAAGGCAAGTATATTTGAGAGATATTCAAATATACATATTGGTGTTATAGGAGATATCTAAATAAGTTATGTTTCCTAATTGTTTTTGGAAAAGTGTCTTTGAGGTTTTTATATATGGAGTTGCCAAGGTGTGGTAAACCTATGACTTTGTGAGAGAGAGATTGAGAGGCTTTGTTTTGAGAGATTTTCAAAGCTAATAAAAGAAGTGCTTTTATATCTTAATCTTGCTATACAAATTCTAGAAGGGAGAATCAATATGTTTCCACCATGAAGAAAGGCTGACTAGGATCTATCAGCTTCTATCTACAGAAACGAGCTAACAAACTCTACTTAAAAGTGTTGCCTGCCAGTGTAAGAACGACGATGTATTTCGATATTGAACCAACTCAAATAATAGTAAAAGAGCTCTCATTGCTAGTTACTGCTCCAAATTCTTAACCAAGAATTATTATGTGTGACGACAAGGTTCGACTTTTGACTGGGAGATCCCTTAAATATACAGTGAATTATGAGCAAGCAACCAATAAGCTTACTTAAACATTTTAAAGGCAATAGGGAAGCTGATTTTTGTATCTTCTGCAGTTTTTTTTTTTTTTTCCCAAATTGGAGCAATCATCCTAGTCAAGTCCTTCATGATGCAAGTGAAGTGTTTATGGAAACTGCTAAAATTTTCAAGTATTCTGGCAAAGAATATGGAGCAAGTGTGTATTCTGCAATTTTTGCTCTCTCCAGGCTAATGCGATATGATTGATATACTTCCCACAGTTTAACAACACTAAATACGCACAATGCAATGAATGCCGAAAAGAAACGTAAGAGAAAATTAAAAGACCTGGTGCAGCCAAGGGGTTTCATCTGCAGGGTAGAAGTACAAAACAACAGGCTTGCCTTTATACTTTTTGAGGCTCACTGGCTTTCCGTTCTGATCCTTTAATGTGAAGTCTGGTGGAGCATGTCCCTTGTTAACCTGCTGTTCACAAAACATCACAAAGATAAAGTTTAAGAGAATTCAATGATCGTATAAATGAGAACTATATAATCAAGAAAGTCTATTGTTTAATCTTAATGCTCAAAAACATATGTAAACCATTGGCAGAATGCAACTCCACAAGGCACCGTCACTACTATGCCTTGTGGTAACACATTTGAGAAAAGAGATCAAGAGATAATTGGCCTGAACCGTGTTGAGCATATCCTAGAACCATTGTGTTCCAAGCTATTGCATTCTCTTTGGAGGAAATCTGGTAATCCACTACGACGCATGCTCTACAATCACAAATGTGAACACAGTCAGTCAAACTCATAAATAAAAATAGAGGATGGATGTATGAAACTATTAAGGATTAGCAGCAACAGATTTCAATAGAGTTGTTTAAATAAACCTGTGAAGTCCTCCATGAGGGATTGGAATTTAACTTCTCCACTCCCTTGCCAAGGCTTTCCCGTCTTTTACTGTGATACTCCAATGTTCAAGTCCTGGTGTATGACGATTTTTTTTGCTTCAAACCCATCACATGAAGTCTACCTCTCCATACTGAGTAGCTAGAGCATACCTGAATGCATATAAACCTTGTCACTCAAGTTTCTCTAAAAAATCGTCTAACATGATGGTAACAGAGAACATCAATCTTGAGCAGCAGAATGATACCCAAGTTCCAATATCGATATTTCTCAAACCCGAACACTATCTCGTATATAATCCTTAAAAGTAACCGGACTATTCCAAATTGCATCTACTTGTTCCAAACTTACCTTAGGAATTGGTAAACGAAATGAAGTCACTTCACGTATTTGTATCATTGTTGAGCACAAATGTTATTAGTTGTAGGCCCTATGCATTGAGGACCATATTGACCAATAATAATGGAGATGGTACCACCCAATCCATCAGTTACCACATCCCTAAATGTGAATGGGCCATCTATTTAGGCATATAAGACGCTTACGAGATCAATGTTCCGGATATATTAAATTCCTAATCTAAACGATTTCGTTACATCTGGCAGTTGCTGCCTCACCTCACCTTCAAAGATATTAGGAGTGTTTAGTTAAGTTGGTACAATGTATTTTGGTTAAGCTTAATAGAATAGATTTCTGGTTTAGATTAGTTCTGGTTTACTGTAAATTGTTGTATATAGATCAACATTGTAAAGTTAGTTAGATTCAACATTACTGCCTTTTTTTTTGTAAAAAAAAAAAAATGATTTCACAAAATCTCTTTGCTCATAAACGCTATTATGGTACCAGAGTAGTTCTTCCGCAATTTTCTATGATTTGATCTTCTTCTTCTTCAAATTCCTCGAAAACTCTTCTTTCATCACCAGAACATCTTCCGCGTCGTTCGCGAAAATGGTGAAAAGAGGGGGAAAATTGAGAAATCGGAGTGAAACACCTGAGATCGATGCATCTGCAATGAGGATCACTCGCGGATCAGTTGTGCTTGAAGATCCAGAGGTGGATATGGAACTCATGGATCTATGTCGAGTTCATCTGAAGCTTCTGACAGTCCGTTAAGTCTTCAGTCCTCTGATCATCCAGGTTTAATGATTGTTGTTCATGCTCTTGATGGAACGAATTAAAATAGCTGGTCGATTGCGATGAGGATTAGTCTAGATGCTAAGAACAAATTTAGTTCTATTGATGGATCCTTGCCTAGGCCTGTGAAAGTGATTACAATTTCAAGATCTGGAGTAGATGCAACAGTATGGTGAAATCATGGATTCTTAATGTTGTGACTTGTGAGCAAGGAAATCAATGATAGTATTCTATACTATCAAGACGCAGAAGAAATGTGGGATGATTTCTTCACGAGATTCAAAGTGAACAATCTACCTAGGAGGTATCAACTTGAGCAAGCTGTAGTGACTCTGAGACAAGGTCAACTTGATTTGTCAAGCTACTTCACGAAGAAGAAGACTCTGTGGGAGCAGCTAGCCAACACCAAGTCTAGAAACGTGAAGAAGTGCGATTGTGACCACGTCAAGGAGTTGCTTGAAGAAGCTGATACGAGTCGTGTTATACAGTTCCTCATGGGATTAAATGATAAGTTCAATAGTATCAGGAGTCAGATACTGAACATGAAGCCTAGACCAGGATTGAATGAGATCTATAATATGTTGGATCAAGATGAGAGTCAAAGACTAGTGGGATTTTCTTCTAGGCCAAAGCCACCTCCTACTGCTTTTCAGTCTCAAGCTATGATTTCAGAACAAAATTCGATTCTGATGGCTTAAGGAAACTTTCAAAAGCCTAAATGTTCTCATTGTTCTCGAGTTGGCCATACTGCGGACAAGTGTTACAAGATTCACGGATATCTGCCAGGTCATCCAAGGGCAAAGAAGAACAATTACATTGGAAGTAAAAAATTTTGCAAGTACTGGTCAGATTGAAGATCAAAAGGATCAGATAGGGACATAGACACATGGAGAAATGTCAAATGATCAGCTCCAACAGATGATTTCTTATCTCAGTGCCAAGCTTCAGTCTCCCAGTATTACCTCATGTCCTGACAAAGCTGTAGCCTTGACTTCGAACTCTGTACCTTCTATCTCACAGATATCTGGTACTTTCCTTTCTTTATATTATTTCACTTTCTATGACATGTTGACCTCTTCTATACCTCATGAAACTGAGTTGTCTTTTAGAGCTTGGGTCATAGATTCAGGAGCTAGTCATCATGTTACTCATGAAAGAAGTCTATACATAGAGTACCACACCTTAGATAGAAATTTTGTTAGATTACCAAATGGTCAAACCGTTAAGATAGAGGGAACTGGTTACATTCAACTTACAGATGCTTTGTCTCTCTATAATGTGTTGCATATTCCTGAATTTAAATTTAACTTGCTGAGTGTTAGTGTTATCACTAAATCTTTGAGGTCTAAAGTGAGTTTTACTTCTGATGAATGTATGATACATGCTCTTACTCAGGACCTAATGATTGGGAACGGTAATCAAGTCGCGAACTTATATGTCATGAACTTGGATAAATCTCTTGTTAATGTGTCTTGTTCAGCTTTTCCTGGTAAGTTTGTATGTTCTATTTCAAAAGATAATTCAGAGACGTGGCACAAAAGGTTAGGACATCCATCTTTTGCTAAGATAGAGTCTCTCTCTCTGATGTTTTACTGTTATCTAAATCGAATATCAATAAAACTAAAGTTCATTGTCGTATTTTTCATTGTCGAAACAAAAACAATTACCTTTTAAATCATTGAATCATATGCATGAAAAAGCTTTTGAATTGGTTCATATTGATACTTGGGGTCCTTTGTCTGTTCCAACCATTGATGGATGTCGTTATGTCTTAACAATAGTTGATGATTTTAGCCGAGCAACTTGGCTATATATGCTTAAACAAAAATATGATGTTTTGAATGTTTTTCCTAGTTTTATTAAAATGGTAGAGACTCGATATAATACTAAAGTTTGTTCTGTGAGATCTGACAATGCTTATGAATTGATATTTGCTGATTTTTATTTGAAAAATGGAATTAAAACTTTTCATTATTGTCCTAAAACTCCTGAACAAAACTCTGTGGTAGAAAGAAAGCATCAGCATTTGTTGAATGTAGCTAGGGCTCTTATGTTTCTGTCAGGTGTTCCTATAGAGTATTAGGGAGATTGTGTGTTAATAGCAGTTTTTTTAATAATATGTAATTACCATCTCCAGTCCTAGATAACAAGACACCCTTTTAGAAATTAACTAGTAAGATTCCTGATTATCATAGCTTAAAAGCCTTTGGTTGTTTATGTTATTGTAGTACCTCTTCTAAGTCTAGAAATCAATTTGAGCCTAGGGCTAGAGCTTGTATATTGTTAGGATACCCATCAGGTTACAAAGATTATAAGCTGTTAGATATAGAGACATACTCAGTTTCTATTTCAAGGCATGTCATTTTTTTATGAGGATATCTTTCCTTTTGCATCATCTACTATCTCAGATGATGCAAATACTTTCTTTCCTCATATTTCTCTCCCTGCACAAATCAATGATGAACATTTGCCTCTAGTGCAATCATCTTCTGATGTTCCTCATCAGAGCCGGTCAGGAGTACAAGCAAGGCAAGCAGGTGCTTGCGGCCGTTAGATATTATAGTAATAAATCGGCCTTTTTTTCTTAAGAAGTTCTCTTGGTCTGCTGGTAAAAGTATTCGGTTTTTAGTGGTCTGCCCCCGGGTTTGATTCCCAGGCCCCCTATTTCCTTGATATTCAACCATTTTTTTAAATTTTTTTTAAAGCTTGTTTAACAACATTGGGACTTGCGGCCCATAAATACTCAGCGCCGGCTCTGCTCCTCATAATATTGATGAGACATCCTCCATGGTTTCTATTCCTTCTGAACTTAAACCAACTCGGCAGAGAAAACTGCCTTCCCATTTGCAAGACTTTCATTGCTATAATAATACTCCTACTATAACAAACCTATAAACACATCTCCTTATCCATTGGCAAATTATATTTCTTATTCATATCTATCTCAGCCTTTCAGTGCATTCATTAATGCCATTACAGAATCCAAAATTCCTAAAAACTATTCAGAGGCTCGGCTGGACAAGGTATGGGTTGATGCTGTGGGAAAGGAGATTGGTGCTTTTGTAAGGACTCAAACGTGGAGTGTTGGTGAATTGCCTTCGGGTAAGGTTGCTGTCGGTTGTAAATGGGTATTTACAATCAAATATCATGCAGATGGGAGTATTGAGCGATACAAGGCTTGTCTGGTGGCAAAGGGGTATACTCAACGAGGGGGAATTGACTTTGTTGAAACCTTTTCACCTGTTGTGAAAATGGCAATGGTAAAAATGATCCTTTCTCTCGCACCTAAAATGCAGTGGTCTTTACATCAGTTGGACATATCTAATACATATTTGAATGGTGACCTCGATGAGGAAATATACATGAAGTTGCCACCGGGTTATGCTGAAATTCAAGGAGCAACCGTATCTCCTACTATTGTTTGTCGATTACATAAGTCCATATATGGACTAAAGCAAGCATCTCGACAATGGTTTCTTAAGTTCAAGACTACTTTGGTAAGTCTTGGTTTTGAGACATGTCACAGTGATCACACTTTGTTCGCCAAACAGACGGGTGAACACTTTCTTGTTGTCTTGGTGTATGTTGACGATATCTTAATTGCTAGTACAGATGATGCAGCTGCTGGTCATTTGCAAGATCAGTTGAGTTCTCATTTCCAGTTAAGGGATCTTGGTCCTCCAAAGTTCTTCCTTGGTATTGAAATTGCTAGGAATGATGCAGATATTACTCTTACTCAGAGGAAATACGTTCTTGATCTCTTGGAAGAAACATGTTTCTCGGACTGCAAACCTTCTCCTATTCCGATGAAGCCTGATCAGCAGATGTCATTAACAGGTTTATTTAAAAAGAAGTCTTCTCATAAGGTGGTCCTCAAGGAGGTTTAACCAGGTTATGATTCTCTCATTAATTCAACAACTCATGTGCCTTTATCTATTATTGAAAGTGCACTTCTTCCTGATGCTAAGCAATATCGGAGATTGGTTGGTAAATTGATATATTTGACCATTACTAGACCTGATATTTGTTTTGCGGTGTCTTAATTGGCGAAATATTGTTCGGCTCCATGGAAGTTTCATCTTCAAGCTGCTCACAAGATCCTGCGATACTTGAAAGGGACCATTGGACAAGGCCTTTTCTACGGTAAAGATAATGATTTTTCTCTTTTCAAGATTTTGTACTTGTTGCAGGAGGATTTACCGAGAGCGTAGCAGTTGAATTTCTTGAAGGAAGGACCTACGGGTTTGATCATCCACCTGGTTTCACCTGAACATGGATTCCAAAGCACAAGTCTATCGTCCTTGGTGGTGCATAGCAATAAGCCGTCGCAGTGAAATACTTCGTGTATATCGACTTCTTTAGGAGAAGTAGAAAGAGGATCTTTGAGACTTAATTGTCTTGTTACCTTTACAACGTTGTTTTCGTGAACTCCACTGAGATCAATACTCGCTGAATAAACCCTAAAATCAATCAACATGATGATCCGAGACTTGTTCGCAAGTCTCTTATATTTTTTGATAAGAGCGTTCCATCCTTTTGAGGTACATCGGAGTCGTGCCAGATCAAAAGCCTTCGGAAGCCTATAGAGTATCTCTACCAGCAAATCCTCCGGAAGATCTACTATGTTTCTCCTCTTCATCACTAGCTCTCTAAACAGAGAGTTTTTAGATAACTTGGAGATATGATACCGTGCAACAAAAGTTTCAAATCGGTTGCTCAGATATAATAAAACCCTTGTAATCTAGTGCTCTGTGTGTATGAAAAACGAAAACCCTAGTAATCTAGTGCTCTGTGTTTATCCTCTTCATCGCTCTTTAAACAGAGAGTTTTCAGATAACTTGGAGATATGATACCGGTGCTGCAAAAGTTTCAAATCGGTTGCTCAGATTTAAAACCCTTGTATTCTAGTATGAAAAACGAAAACCCTTGTAATCTTGTGCTGTATCTGTGCCTCACCGACTCACCTTCTATTGTGAGCTTTCTTCGTCCTAGAGTCAGCTGAAAAGTTGGGCTTGTGGGCCTGCAATACTATAAGTATCCTACGGCAATACGTACAAAGATTTCGCTACATGACGTCATGTTACGGCAATATACGTCACTGTGCAAGAAAAGGAAAAAAGGATAAATCTTCACTCAGTAGGCGCAGTTAACATAGGAGAGAGCTCAAAGAGAGATTGCAGGTAACAAGCACTCAGAGAACACTGGAAATACCACTTCTGGCCATGTTATCATATTCTTTCCTGATAGCTAGAAAACGCACACTATTTAGCTAATTGCATTATCGCTGACACTGCAAATTACTATCATCATACATTATTACTGAAACCTTACTGCAAGGTGCTTCATAAAACTTGACTATATATATATTTATCAGATTCTTGAATAGAAGTTCTCCAACGTGAAGGTGAGTGAGAGTCAGTATGTTTCCACCGTGAAGAAAGGCTGACTAGGATCTATCAGCTTCTCTCTACAGAAACGAGCTAACAGCCTCTCCTTTAAAGTGTTGCCTGCCAGTATAAGGACGGAGATGTATTTTGATATTGAATCAGCTCAAATAATAGTAAAAGAGCTCCAAATTCTTAACCAAGAATTGTCATGTGTGACGACATGGTTCGACTTTTGACTGGGAGATCCCTTAAATATACATTGAATTATGATCAAGAAACCAATAAGCTCAACCAATAGCAGTTGAGCATAAGTTCCAAAACAGGTTGGTCTAACAAAGAAGCTAATTCCAAGAACTATAGTTATTAGCCAATTATCAATGCAAGATTAACGAAATGTACCTTGGCAAAGGTTGAGCATTTGAGAGAAGATGAAGAGAGTGGAGAGGAGCCAAAGAAGTTAGATTCTGATCATTTGGTGGGAACTGAGAATTGGGTTTTGGTCACAAGGGTCTTCATCTGAGTGCAATGTGGTGTGATTACAGAACGTGAAAGAAGAAGAACAAGCAGCCATTTTTCTTACTCTATTTGGACGTCTCTCACCACTTGAAGTGCAAAAAAGATGACAGATAGAGAAACATAACATTTACAACACACCACAGTCCACAGAGATAAGATTTTTCTCTCTTCCAGATCATAACACACCACAGTAGAATTGCTTTCTAAATCAAGAAACAAAACACAATGAGAAAGAACCACTAAAATCGAGAATTAGAACTCGAATTGCTTTCTTTCTTTCAAATATCAATTTATGCAAATGATACAAATTGAGACTACAGAACTATTGAGTAGGTAGTTATATGAAGAGTACATAGTTCTACCTATTCTGCAAAGCTTCTTGAAGCCTATGTTTTACAATCAGAATCAAGCCACTAGTTACCTATATCATAAGCTTGAGATGAGATTACGAGCTGAAAGGACAAAACTTTGTCGAACTCTTCAACGTGAAAAGCCGAATCTCTGCTATTATTGTCAAGGGTGTTTCATATCAGCTGTTGAAGAAATTGTTAACTGGGTTTTGTCTCTGATGTGTATGTACCTTAGTGCTACAGGATATTAGGAGACAAATTTTCTTGAGTTTTGATCTTTGTCAGCGATTTGGAGGAGGGATGAATCTTGGAACTTTTGACCTTCTCTATGACTGCCTTTCTGGTGTTTATGTTCTTCGTTGAGGAAGCTTTATGAGTTTGAACTGTTCCTGAAGTTTGGCTCCTTCGGAATCTTGGTGAAGTCATACTTGTCAGTGCTACCTGCTCATGATTATAAATAGTGTCATACATCAAAGTTGTTTCGTTTGTTTTTAGCGTTTGATGAAGTTGTTTCCTGTGTAGTGGAGTTTCTTGCCAGTCTTTTTGGGGCTGTTATGGTCGTCGGACGAGCAGAAGAAGCAAAGTTGAGTGAGATAGAAATTAAGATTTACAGATGGGAGCTGGTCTCATGCTTATTTAAATGCTTTATGATTAAGATTTAAAGGTGGGAGCTGGTCTTAGGAATCTTATTATATAAAGTTCAATGACAAAATTTCTTATTAACGAGATCGTGACACATGTCAATTGTATCATTCAGATGTTGACACGTGTCAATTCTAAATTTATTAAAAAAATGTAAAAATTCAAAACTTACCATAAAAAGATTTTATATAAAACTAAAATAGAAAAAAAGAAAACCTAATAAATAGAAATTCCAAATTTGAAATTATAATATTGTTTACTTATTTTAATTTTAAGTTGCTAATTTTACAAGAAAAATATTAATTTTTTATAAGATAAATAAATGATTGTGAAAATTATACAATTAATTATTATGATGTTGACACATGTCAATTCTGAATTTATTAAAAAAATTAAAATAAAAATGTAAAAATTCAAAATCTACCATAAAAAAGATTTTATATAAAATTAAAATAGAAAAAGAAAACCTAATAAATAAAAATTCAAAATTTGAAATTACAATATTGTTTACTTATTTTAATTTTAAGTTGCTAATTTTACAAGAAAAATTATTACTTTTTTATGAGATAAATAAATGATTGTAAAAATTATACAATTAATTACTGTTTAAAAAATGTAAATACTCACTTTTACAAAAAGAAAAAGATTTTTGAAGTAGAAAAAATAATGAAAAAGTATTACTTTTTTTGTAAGATAAATAAATGATTGTGAAAATTATACAATTAATTACTGTTTAAAAAATGTAATTACTCACTTTTACAAAAAGAAAAAGTTTTTAAGTAGAAAAAATAATAATAAATCGTCATATTTTTTTCACCAATCAAATAATTTATTCAAAAAGACTGTTACTGTAATATACATAAAAGATATGAGTATGTAAGATTAGCGTATGTGTTTTTGTAACTATAAAAATATTAAAGTAAAGAGATATATAATAGGTTATTTAATGTGTTCATAAATAAAATTTGTTGGTTGTAGTAAAGACTAAAGAGTATATTTTACAAGTAAAATATTTTTGTGTGCACAAATATATTTTTAGTGGTATTGTAGATAGTATATTTGTAAATTATACATTATAGCAAAAAACAACTATTTTCTATAACTAAAAGTTTATCTCTTTACTTTTATACATTGTTTCTACTTACGAAAATAATTAAATATATATTCTTTGTTAAATTTTATTTTATTTTAATAACTTTGAACTCATCTAAAACTATTTTCTTTAACTAAAAGTGTATCTATTTACTTTTTTTTTCAACCAAACAAAAGAAACTTCAGAGGTAAGAGAACGTGAAGCACATGATACTCCGCCTTCCTATTTGCCGCATGCAGGATCCAATAGATGAAGAATAGTGGAAAGGACTCTAGCGAGTTAAACTCATCGAGCAGGTTGGAGAAAGGCGAGCAATCTTGGACTGCACCGTAGTGAGTAACTCAGCACAATCAGTCTCAAAATGTTGACAAGTGATTCCTACAGCATGTATCCGCTCCATGGCCCACAACAACTCCTCTAACTCCAAATGCAGGGGGGAGAGGCTCTGTCTTAGACAAGAGGTGAAAAACATGGACATGCGAAGACGGAGATGGAGCTGACATGAACACCGTAAAAGAGAGCGCCTCTTTTCAGGCTAACTTATCGCCCAAAGCCTTAGCAATTATATCATTTGCCTCAATCTCTAAATCTTGAAAAACATTTTTGTTTATGGCTTTTCGATTGCCCATAAAATTCATAGTAATTGAAAAGTTGATCAGGATCACCTTTTGGGAGGCTCCCTTCCAGAAAACAAAATCCAAATTCGATTACACCGACTCTTATGTAAAACCCTGACGAGACCAGAGTTGGAGATAAATCCCAAACTTCACACGTGCAAGGACATTCTAAAAAAACGTAATTAATAGTCTCAACCGCAGAATCACACCTTTTACACCAAATGTCACATTGGATACCTCGGTGTATCTATTTACTTTTATAGATAGATTACTAAAATCTAAATATTTACTTTATATTCTTTTAAATGTAACTAAAATCTAAATATTTATTTTATATTCTTTTAAATTTAATTTTATTTTAAAAAATCTAAACCCGCACGTCGGGCGGGTCCTAATCTAATATTGTATAAAGCTTGATCTCAAAGTTACTCATTAAAAAAGATCGTGACAGATGTTAAATGTATCATTCAGATATTAACACATATCAATTGTAAATTTATTAAAATTTTAAAAAATGTAAAAATTTAAAATTTACCAAAA
Organism: Camelina hispida; assembly: GCA_023657505.1. Classification (NCBI taxonomy): domain Eukaryota; kingdom Viridiplantae; phylum Streptophyta; class Magnoliopsida; order Brassicales; family Brassicaceae; genus Camelina; species Camelina hispida. Next base: position 2,110,883 of record CP094632.1, read on the forward strand.
AAATGTTTTATATAAAAGTAAAATAGAGAAAAGAAAACCTAATTTTATTTAAAATCTTTTAATGAAAAAAACATTTTCTAAACTTCCAAATGTAAACCAAAATTTTTTTTTTGACAGTTTTAAAAATATTAAAAGACAATTATAAGAAAATTATAAAATTCAAACAGCTTTAAAATTTAGAAAATATCATTATAAATAAATTATGTATATATATATATATCAAAATATAATATTGTTTACTTATTTTTATTTTAAGTTGCTAATTTTATAAGAAAAAATATTACTTTTATATAAGATAAGAAAATGATTCAATGATGACAAAAAAAACTGATTGTCAAAGTTATACAATTATTACTGTTTCTAAAAACAAAATGTAAATAATCACCTTTACATAAAAAAAACGATTGTTGAAGTAAAAATCAAATTCAAATAGATCGACTCATATTATTTTCACCAATCAAATAATTTATTCAAAAAGACTGCTATTGTAATATATACTAGGGGATACTCCGTGCTACAGCACGGATGTATATTTTTGTTAGTAATTTTTTTTTTGTAATTTTTCTTTTTTTATGATTTATGTACTTAAACTTATTTTCTAAGTTTATATAGTGTTAATTTGGATATAAAAAATATAGTATGTCGGTACTTGCATAATATAGCTTCTTTCGGAAACAGAAACACATCAATATTGAATAGTAGCTATGTAAGAGGATATGACTTTGGAGTTTAGCTTCAATTTGTTTTCCCTAAAATATATTAAAAAAAAAACAAAATTGAGATTTAAATTTTAAGAAGATGATGGATATAATGTATTTTTAAAACATACATAGAGGTTTTAATAAATATAAATGGGTTTTTACCTTCTCATCAACCAAGATCAAACATATGTAGGTGAGCAAACAGAGAAGATGCTTTACTCTTGGCAATGAATAGAGATATACAATATCATATATCCCTATATATAGTATAAGAAAAACTTTGTGAGCAAGCAAATATTGAATTATAATTGCCAAAACTTCATAATTTAATTATAATTGGACCTAGTATAATGATAAGGTACAATGTATATATGAACAAATATCTATATCAAAATGATTTCATATTTTCATAAAGACCCTAATCCCTATACTAAGGTCTAAATCTAAACTTTCAAAGAAAAACATAACAACAAACTGTAAAATAGCTATCCACATGTTTAACTTGTATACACAAATTGTAATAGTATTCACATGTCCATGGTCATATGGATTCGATGTTGTCGTTGTACCATAAACCATAAAATTAGAGCTAAACAACAAAACAATAAATCCTAAACCCTCTACACTAAACCATATACAATAGACAATAAACATAAATTATTTTTTCCTGTGAATTTACATAATTTTGTTTTTTTTAAAGATTGACATTGACAAACAATTTCTATCTACAAATTACATTTAAACAGTGTAATTAAAGTGAGATAAGAAAAATAAAGATCAAAAGAGAGAGAAATGAGAAGAAAATAGAAGAGTAAGATAAAATAAAATAAAATAAGATAAGAAGGGTATATGGTCATTTTATATGGTAGAGGTATATCAATAACACAAAGTAAGTGTAAGTAGTATTAATTTGTAGAAAAGTGGGTGTAAATATAATATTCCCTTTCATTAATCACACATGTTCTCTTCTCAAAAGTTTAAGGCTACATATAGTTGCTTAAAATTGAAAAAATTGAAAATATTAAATTGAATAAAATTGGGATAAATATTATTCATCTCATTCATCTCCAAAATAGTGGATGAACAAGTTGAACACTTTTGCTGTAAGCTTAATTTATTTTTTCAACTTTTTTTAGTTAAATGGTTAAATAATATTTTTCAACTTCTCCAACATCTTCCATTCAAATAGTAAAATTTGGTTGAATAATTTTTTTCAACTCTTTCATCCGCAACAGTGCAACTATTTTTTTTGCAGGTATTGTCGTAACAAAATCTTATCAAAGACCTAATTATAGTATTGCAGGCCCACAATAGCCCACAATAGAAGGTGAATCGGTGAGGCACACAGAGTCACAGAAACAGCATTATATTACTAGGGTTTTATATCTGAGCAACCGATTTTGAAACTTTTGCTGCACGGTATCATCTCCAAGTTATTGGAAAACTCTCAGCTTAAAGAGCGATTATTAAAAGGCGGAGACTCTGGTTATAAACATGAGAAACATAGTTGATGCAGCAGCGCATAACGCTTCGTCAATAGTAGATCTTCCGGAGGATTTGCTGGTAGAGATACTCTATAGGTTTCCGGAGGCTTGTCTGGCACGACTCCGATGTACCTCAAAAGGATGGAACGCTCTTATCAAAAAAGACAAGAGACTTGCCAAGTCTCAGATCATCATGTTGATTGATTTTAGGGTTTATTTAGCGAGCATTGATCTGAATGGAGTTCACGACAACAACGTTGTAAAGTTAACAAGTCAATTAAGTCTCAAAGATCCTCTTTCTACTTCTCCTAAAGAAGTCGATATAACCGAAGTATTTCACTGCGACGGCTTATTGCTATGCACCACCGAGGATGATAGACTTGTGCTTTGGAATCCATGTTCAGGTGAAACCAGATGGATGATCAAACCCGTAGATCATTCCTTCAAGAATTTTAATTACTACGCTCTCGGTAAAACCTCCTCCTCCAACAAGTACAAAATCTTGAGGATTCGTCAACATGGAACTGGTTTATTTGAAAAATGCCTAGCTGAGTACGAAATCTATGACTCTACCTCTAATTCTTGGAAGTTTGTGGGTAAGACGAGGGACTGGTCCATTCCTGGGTTGAGGCATCGTGGCATATCTGTGAATGGAAATACTTACTGGCTTGCCTTCACTCATATTCGAGGCTCGCAAAAGGATATCTTACTGAGTTTTGATTTCTCAAGAGAGAGATTCCAAAGTGCGTCTCTTCCAGTTGATGATATTTCTTATTTTCCTATGGCTTTATCAGTTACTAGACAAGAGCAAAGACTTTGTCTGTTAGCTATGAGATATGTCTGTGGGCTATACGATACACATGTATGGATAGCAACTAAGATTGAGAGAACCGGAGCCATGTCATGGAGCAAGTTCCTAACAGTGAAAGGATCTTTTTATCCCCAGATTATTAATGGGATGAATTTCTTGGCCGATCGGGAGAATAACATGTTACTGTGTCCCGGTAAACAACAGAACTCAAACAGCTTCTTACACATTGTCGGAAAGGATAAACACATAAAAGTGGATCATCATGATGCAGGATCTAAATGCTTACTCGTCTGTTATGTTCCAACTTTAGCTCAAATCCCACAAGATACTTAGGGCCAGGCGCAAGGAAAGCACAAATCACGTGACTTTGTAATTGTGACACCAGTTTATGCATTAATATAATTATCTGTAATTAGTAATGTTGGTTTTGTTTTGTTAAACGATCGAGCATATATTTTTCTTGACTCTTGATCATCAAAAAATTTGTCTTGTTCATCAAAAATTATTCTGATTTCGTTTATAGAAAACCAACAAGACCATTGACGACACTTATGTTTGTTAACTGTGATATAAAGATGTTGAATGATCCTAAAACTTGTACACACCTTAGCTTTTGTTCCAGAATTTCAGATTGAGCTTCATGCCCATTTGATTCACATTAGTATAGAGTTGAAACCCAATTTTCGTTGTAAATTCAGATACAACCAATAAGCCATGAAATCACCTTTGTCGGATTAGAATTTCACTTCTCCACTCCTTTACCAAGGATTTTCGGTCTTTTACTACGATACTCTATTGTTCAAGTCCTGGTGTATGTCGATTCTCTTTGCTTCCACCCATCAGATGAAGTGATAGGATCGAGTTTACTCTTTTTTCCTGGTACAGTACATTATACAGGGTTTTGAACGCAAACGCAAATACCGGCTCAATCCATAAACCCTGTTACATTTACCTTTGTAGTTGTCTTTTCTCTGATTTATTTCCCTTTTGTATTAGAAACTTCAGGTCGGATTCATCCTATCATCAAAACAACTCAAATATATTCATACAGTATCAGATCCTTTCGTCCCATTCATATCAAATTTGGGTTACATCATTCTCTTGGTTCGATATTTATGCGTTTTTCTTCTTTGTAATGTCGTTTCTGGCTCTCAAGGGGGTTTAATCAGATTGGTCGCTGATTCGTTAATTTAATAAAACAATCCTTATGTCTTGTAAGCATTCTCTTGGATTCGTTAATTTAATAAGTATCTTTAATTTCTTCCATATAAATCGCCATCTATGATTGTACAGTAGGTGGTTTTGTTCAAGTAAATTCTAAATGTTCAACCTTTATGCTTCGATTATAGTGTTTTCTATGACCAATATGATGAACAGGTTTAAATCCTTTTTGATATTGCTTTATTGTATATTATTAATTCAATATTTACTTCTTCTTGTTATGTGGTATTCTTTTAGCTAGGTGAATGAGAGAAATGGAGGAAACTATAAGGATATGTGATTTGCCTTATAGCTAGACGATTTGCTATTGTGGATCTTAACCCTCGTTTCTTTAGCTCTATCCAACTAGATCCTCGTTGATGTTTCTTTCCCGGATGCTAGCCTGCCATCTCTCTTATATCTGGAGCTTCCCATGTTCTCCGCCAACTGAATGTTCAACAACGTGATGAGGATAACAACTTGACAAACTTTACCGTCAAAGTGCCTTCATTGAAAAAATTTACTTATTAGATGGTGCAGTAGTTATGGACCTTATGGTGGTGGGTTTAGATGGGAATATCATCAGACTGGGGCGTCCTCGTTGGTGATAGATTGCCCTGCGTAATTAACATATTGAAGCCTATATGAAGATTGGGGATACTATTCTAGTTTGATAGAGAATATGCTATTGCCTTGATGAGGTATTGATCGGCCATGTTCCTAACCCTGATGGAAAGTTTCTGAGGTGTCTTTTTCTGCCAGATGTCTCCGCTTGTATTTATTCGAATCAATGGTAAGGGGCGGTAAACATATGTATAATCTTTCTCTCCTTTTGTTCCTTCCATGTTCCTCAATTAAAGACCTCAATTAAATATAGTCTTCTTTGTTTGTTTTATTTTGTTTTGTTTTGTTTTGTTTTTGTTTTTGTTTTTGTTTTTGTAACATGTTGTAGTAACACCATTAATTTCTCTCGGTTCATAGATATAGTCTTTGTTTCACAAAAGACGTACGACAGTACATTGGTTGGAACCACTTGTTTTTATGCTTCAAAACTACCCTAAACTGAAAATTCTTACGATCAAAACCAATGTAAGTGCCCTCCTCTTATCCCTTCAAAAAATATGCACATGATCTAGGTTTGATGACTGAATTATTAAAATAACTAATGTATAATGGTATCATTAATTAGGGTTTTTTTCCACATCTTCGTGGAACCAGCCGAGTACTATTCCCGAATGCTTATCGTCTCATCTAGAGATTATTAAAGTGGAAAAGATATGAAGGAAAAGAAGAAGATGAGAAACAACTAATGGCATACATTCTCGCTAACTCAAAGTGTTTAAAAACAGTCAAGATCTTCAGCGACGATCTTCAAGAGTGCCAGAAAAAAGGATTTGGAATCTATGCCTAGGATTTCAGCATCATCTCAGCTTCTTTATTCTACCGCTAAAGCCGAGTCGACTATTTAGCTGGAGACAATTTTATTTTACTACAGTAAAATTATTTTTAAATATCTTGTAAAAAGTTTCAGACGCATTGGAGGAGGGATGTTTAAAAATACACATCTAAAATAAAATATACTAGATTCCACGGACATAAATTTTTTTTTATTATTTATATTTTATATTGTATTTGTTTTGTTAGATATTTGATGTTTTGCAAATAGAAGAATAACTAAATTTTTCGACCGTTTGTGTAGCTAAATATTTATATTCATTTTTTAACCCGTAATATATTTCATGACTATTTATTTCTTATATTTAGTTTGCTTTGTTTAGTATTTGAGATTTTATTTTGATTTTTAATTATTATAACAAAAAAATAAGGGATCTAAATACATAATAAGTCATTTATACGCTATGATTAAGTCACATTTTTTCTAATGATTTAATTATTTTACATAATCTTAGTTAAATCAATTTAATTTTATATGTCAAATATTCTAATATTAATAGTGTTGACAAATAATAAAATGAGGATTTAACCCATGTTAGTACAAATTTAATGATAGTTTATTCATTCCAACATGTCGTCTTTATAACACATCTACTATATAACCATATTATATAGTATTTTGAACTTTTTTAATTTTACATACTCGTAATATTTTAAAATTTTATGAAGTTTATATATTAATTATAATCTTTAAATAAATGTGAATCGAAGTTCTTCTTACGTTAAGAATCAAAACTCACAGGTTTTGAAAAACAAAATAGGAATCAAATTGTTGTTTTCTTGGTTTGCAAAAGGTTCATAGATAGAATATTTTCAATACACAATAGAAGATGTAGTTAAATATATCATATTTTGTGTTTCCATATTGATTTTGCCGTAACTTTTTAGTTGAAATGGAATGTAAAATATTTAGGAAAGAAAATCTGAAGTAATGCTATTTTTGGAAACTTTTGAAAAGTTAATGTTGTAAATAAAAATTTAAATATGCAAAACTAAAAGGACATAACACAAAATGTACTTCAAAAATGTTAACATAGATTTGTTTTTACTTTTTACCATCTTAATTATGAATTTATGATATCTCTACGTTAAATGTATATAGACTATCTACTTTTGAAAACAAATAAATAACAACACCTTGTTGCCAAAAAAAAAAAAAAAAACACAATCTTGTTGAAATATATATCAAACCGGAACCTCGTAGTCTACATTCAACGATCTCGTCAATGGTTTTGGCCATATGAGGAGTGAAATGATTTTTCCAGTCACTCCTCATAGAATACATTTAGAATCGATACCAATTCTCGTTGTACCCGTATAGGACCCTATAGGTAAGCCAAACCTATTTGGTTATTTACTCCCCAAGTCCCAACTAATACAACAAGTGTCTATCTTGAAATCTTTTAGAATGGTTCCTTTGAATAAATCAACAAAGACCCATACATTATAGTGAATAGCCAAGCCAACCCCTATAAATCAACAAGTTTTAGGATCATTCAACATCTAAATATCACAAAAACAAACCAACATAAGTGTCGTCACTGGTCTTGGTGGTTTATATAAACGAAACCATAATATAACTTTTGATGATCAAGACATATGTATATGCTCTCGTTTGACAAAAACAAAACCAACATTAGTTATTATAGAGTAGCAAAATGTACCTTTAAATAAATATCACGAAGACCATATGAATAGATAATTAATGCATAAACTGGTGTCACAATATTACAAGTCATGTGATTGTTGCTTTCTTTGCGCCTGGCCTAATTAAGAACCTTGTTGGATTTGAACTAAAGTTGGAACATAACAGACGAGTAAGCATTTAGATCCTGCATCATGATGATCCACTCCCATGTATTTATCCTTTCCGACAATGTCTAAGAAGCTGTTTGAGTTCTGTTGTTTACCGGGACACAGTAACATGTTATTCTCCCGATCGGCCAAAAAATTCATCCCACTACAGAATATAAGAAACTGGCGATAAAAAGATTGTTTCACTGTTAGGAACTTGCTCCATGACATGGCTCCGGTACTCTCAATCTTAGTTGCTATCCACACATGTATATCATAGTAATGATCTCTCATACCTAACAGACAAAGTTTTTGCTCTTCTCTAGTAACTGATAAAGCCATAGGTACATAAGAAAAATCATCAACTGGAAGAGACACACTTTGGAATCTCTCTGTCGAGAAATCAAAACTTAATAAAAAGTCCTTTTGCGAGTCTGGAAAAGGACTGGAGGCAAGCCAGTAAGTATTTCCATTCACAGACATGCCCCGACGCCTCAACCCGTGAATGGACCAGTCGCTAGTCTCACCCACAAACCTCCAAGAATCAGAGGTAAAGTCATAGATTTCGTACTCAACTAGGCATTTTTCAAGTATACCATTTCCATGTTGACGAATGATGTAACCCAAATTTGATATGAATGGGACGAAAGGATCTGATTTGTAAAACTAGATACTGTATGAATATATTTGAGTTGTTTTGATGATAGGATGAATCCGACCTAAAGTTTCTAATACAAAAGGGAAATAAATCAGAGAAAAGACAACTACAAAGGTAAATGTAACAGGGTTTATGGATTGAGCCGGTATTTGCGTTTGCGTTCAAAGCCCTGTATAATGTACTGTACCAGGAAAAAAGAGTAAACTCGATCCTATCACTTCATCTGATGGGTGGAAGCAAAGAGAATCGACATACACCATGACTTGAACAATAGTTATTTCATGGCTTATTGGTTGTATCTGAATTTACAACAAAAATTGGGTTTCAACTCTATACCAATGTGTATCAAATGGGCATGAAACTCAATCTGAAATTCTGGAACAAAAGCTAAGGTGTGTACAAGTTTTAGGATCATTCAACATCTTTATATCACAGTTAACAAACATAAGTGTCGTCAATGGTCTTGTTGGTTTTCTATAAACGAAATCAGAATAGTTTTTGATGAACAAGACAAATTTTTTGATGATCAAGAGTCAAGACAAATATATGCTCGATCGTTTAACAAAACAAAACCAACATTACTAATTACAGATAATTATATTAATGCATAAACTGGTGTCACAATTACAAAGTCACGTGATTTGTGCTTTCCTTGCGCCTGGCCCTAAGTATCTTGTGGGATTTGAGCTAAAGTTGGAACATAACAGACGAGTAAGCATTTAGATCCTGCATCATGATGATCCACTTTTATGTGTTCATCCTTTCCCACAATGTGTAAGAAGCTGTTTGAGTTCTGTTGTTTACCGGGACACAGTAACATGTTATTCTCCCGATCGGCCAAGAAATTCATCCCATTAATAATCTGGGGATATAAAGATCCTTTCACTGTTAGGAACTTGCTCCATGACATGGCTCCGGTTCTCTCAATCTTAGTTGCTATCCATACATGTGTATCGTATAGCCCACAGACATATCTCATAGCTAACAGACAAAGTCTTTGCTCTTGTCTAGTAACTGATAAAGCCATAGGAAAATAAGAAATATCATCAACTGGAAGAGACGCACTTTGGAATCTCTCTTGAGAAATCAAAACTCAGTAAGATATCCTTTTGCGAGCCTCGAATATGAGTGAAGGCAAGCCAGTAAGTATTTCCATTCACAGATATGCCACGATGCCTCAACCCAGGAATGGACCAGTCCCTCGTCTTACCCACAAACTTCCAAGAATTAGAGGTAGAGTCATAGATTTCGTACTCAGCTAGGCATTTTTCAAATAAACCAGTTCCATGTTGACGAATCCTCAAGATTTTGTACTTGTTGGAGGAGGAGGTTTTACCGAGAGCGTAGTAATTAAAATTCTTGAAGGAATGATCTACGGGTTTGATCATCCATCTGGTTTCACCTGAACATGGATTCCAAAGCACAAGTCTATCGTCCTTGGTGGTGCATAGCAATAAGCCGTCGCAGTGAAATACTTCGCTTATATCGACTTCTTTAGGAGAAGTAGAAAGAGGACAATCAGATTTTTAATTCTTCTCCTACTTCTCATCAAAATTGGCTGCAGACAACCCACTTAAAGGAATAATTAAGGAATAAACGGTGCGTTTTGGTAAGAGGCGATTTTTTGGCGATTAGGGTTTTCCATTCCGTGTCCATCAAGGGAGTCGCTCCGGCGCCGTTAGGCTGCTCGGAGAGCGATGTCAGGGGGATCTGTGGGTTCGTCGGAGCCCTCCAGTCCAAAGGTTAAGGAGTCTTGGGTATCTATGGTTAAAAACAAGCAAGTTTTGCAAAAGTTTGATGTCGATCTAAAAACTTCAGAGGGGCAAACCACGGTGGTGATCCCGGAAGGAGTTCTCAACAACGCAACACCACTATGGGAGGATTTCCTAGTTGGCAAATTCTTGGATAGCGCTCCCCATGTCGGAAAATTTCATGTCATTCTAAACAAGATCTGGAAGCAGAGTGCTGAATATCCTGCGATTGATGTGTATGAAGTGAATACCACTACCATGCGTTTGAAGGTTCCTGATCCTCTCATTAGGGCTCGGATTCTTAAACGTGGTATGTGGAATATTGCGGAAGTCCCAATGGTGGTATCTAAGTGGTCTCCGATCACGGAAAAAGCCATTCCGGAAGGAAAGTCGATCCCACTTTGGGTTCATCTGAAGAAGGTTCCTCTTGATATGTTCTCATGGGAAGGGCTTAGTTACATCACCAGTGTGGTTGGAGCTCCGGTTCGATTGCATCCTCAAACGATGGCCTGTTCAAATTTTGACGTGGCAAAGGTGTTTGTGAATGCAGATCTTACGAGAGAGCCACCTAAGAGCATATGTTTTTCAAAAGATGGTTCTGACTTTACAGTTGATTTTCATTATCCTTGGCTGCCACCACGATGCTCCAATTGTGAAAAATGGGGACATTTGGTAAGCCGTTGTGTGGCTACGAAGCCACAGGAAGAGCCACTGAAAGAGAGTACCGTGCCTACGGTGACTGTAACAGAGAATCCACAAAGTGCTAAGAAGGATGGCGTCCCTCATTCGCTAGTCGACGCTACTGCTCCGCTGACACAATCTGCGGATGTTGTGGCGAAGCCTACAGTGGATGCGGCAGAATGGTCCACGGTTTCACCATCAAAAACTGGTCGAAGTCCTCATAAACAATCTGTTTCTGAGACACCTGCGGTTTCCATAATCACAGCGTCAAAATTTGCAGTTCTTAGCACCGAGGAGGATGAAGAGGGTGAAATAACTGACTCGGGTGCTGCTGTGACAGCTGATATAGCTGAGACGGAAGAGACAGTTGAGAAGGAGGAGACAACTGTTGCCGATGTTGCTGATCAGGGAGAACAGAGCGAGAACACAAAATCAATAATGAAAACTGATGCGGTGCAGGGAATTAGGCCTCCTTCTGCACGTATCTCTCAGAGACAACAAAAAGATATAGGGAAGTTTCAATTAGAGCAACTCAGGTCACCACTGCAGTTGTTAATAAGAAGAAGCTTCTTAAACGCCAACCTTAAATGATGAGTTTCTCATGGAATGTTCGCGGCTTCAATCAATCTATAAAGCATTCCATAGTTCGTGACTGGACAAGGGATATTGATATGCAATTTGGTTGCCTCTTAGAGACGAGAGTCAAGGAAAAGAAAGCAAACAGAATTGTAAGCTCAGTATTTCGTGATTGGTCTTTTTTGGCAAATTATGAATATCATCGGTTAGGTCGCATTTGGGTACTTTGGAGACCTACTGTTAGGCTCACTCCAGTATTTAAAAGCGATCAAATCATTACCTGTTCTGTTTTGTTGCAAGGAGAAACAGAAGAGTTTTTCTGTTCCTTTATTTATGCAAAGAATACAATGGAAGAAAGAAGGAGTTTATGGGAGGATATACGGAATCATCAGGACTCTCCTCTATTTAGGGCCAAGCCATGGCTTCTTATGGGGGATTTCAACGAAATTCTTGAAGGAGATGAGCATTCGGACTACCCTGTTTCTCCGGTTCTATCTTCAGGTATGCTGGAATTTCAAACGGTAGCCTCGTACTGTAATCTGACTGATATGGGCTCTCATGGACCTCTCTTCACTTGGTGTAATAAGAGGGATAATGGCTTAATCTGTAAAAAGCTGGATCGAGTGCTAATCAATGATGTATGGCTTCATCGTTTCCCACATGCCTATTGTGTCTTCGAGGCTGGGGGATGTTCTGATCATCTTCGCAGCAGAGTGCAACTGGATGTGGGAACACCAGCCCTTAAAAAGCCGTTCAAGTTTGTAAATTCAGTTGCTGCTTTACCGGAATTTTTACCTCAGGTGCAGTCCTTTTGGGATGATACAACACCTCTTTTCATTCCACTTCGCGCTTTTCCGGTTGTTGAAGAAGTTAAAGGCTTTAAAACAGAGCATACGTAACCTGACTCGAGATCGCATGGGGGATCTGGTCAAACGCTCTCGTGCTGCACACGCCAAGTTATGTACTAAGCAGGAGGCCACTCTAACCAATCCAACGGTAGCAGCTATACAAGCAGAATCTGAGGCTTTTGAGGCTTGGCAGCATGTTTCAAGGCTTGAAGAGGAATTCTTGAAGCAACGTTCTAAATTACACTAGCTCCAAGTAGGTGATCACAATAACCGTGTCTTTCATAACGCGGTAAAGATTCGCGCAGCTCAGAACTCTATCCGCGAAATCCACTGTGTTGATGGCTCGATTGCTACTACACAAGAAGCTATCAAGCATGAGGCGACTGGTTTTTTCTCAGATTTTCTTGGACAGTCTCCCCCTGAGTATGAAGGTATTACGGTGGACTCCTTAGACTCCCTGTTACCTTTCCGATGCAGTGCTCAAAATGCAGACATGCTCACTCGTGAGGTTACGGCTGAGGAGATCCGATGTGTTTTGTTCTCCATGCCTGCAAATAAAAGCCCGGGACCTGATGGTTATACAACGGAGTTCTACAAGAGTGCATGGACAATAATAGGTCAGGATTTCATCGTAGCTGTTCAGTCTTTCTTTCAAAAGGGGTTCCTTCCCAAGGGTATTAACACCACCATCTTAGCTCTGATTCCTAAGCGAGAAGATGCTAGAGAAATGAAGGACTATAGACCCATCTCATGCTGCAATGTTATCTACAAGGTGATCTCGAAAATTCTTGCTAACCGACTCAAAGTCCTGCTCCCAGAGATCATTGTATCAAATCAAAGTGCTTTCGTTAAGGATCGTTTACTCATGGAGAATGTACTATTAGCCTCTGAACTGGTTAAGGACTATCACAAAGAGGACATCTCTCCTCGCTGTGCAATGAAGATCGACATCTCCAAAGCCTTCGATACAGTCCAGTGGTCATTTCTGCTTAATACTTACTAACTCTCCCTGAAAAATTTATACATTGGATACGGCTCTGCATCACCACCGCTACCTTCTCGGTTCAGGTGAATGGCGAGCTGGCTGGTTTCTTTGGCAGTGCAAGAGGATTAAGGCAAGGTTGCTCCCTCTCTCCTTATTTATTTGTCATATGTATGAATGTCCTTTCCCATCTGATCAATAAAGCCGCTGCAGAGAATAGATTTGGTTATCACCCTCGTTGCCATAACCTTCTCCTTACCCACTTATGTTTTGCTGACGATCTTTTGGTGTTTGCTGATGGTACGTCACGGTCTGTTGAGGGAGTCATTCATGTTTTTGATGAGTTTGCTAAATTCTCCGGTTTGAAGATCAGTATTGAGAAATCCACGTTGTATATGGCTGGAGTCTCTCCTGCATTACAAGAGGCCATTCAAACAACATTCCCGTTTGAGATTGGTACACTGCCAGTACGTTACCTTGGATTGCCATTACTCACGAAGGCCATGACAAGCCACGATTATGCTCCATTGTTGGCAAAGATTCGACATCGCATACAATCCTGGACAGGTCGGTTCCTGTCGTATGGGGGTCGGTTGCAACTTATCAAATCCGTCCTTATGAGCATAACTCATTTCTGGTCCTCTGCATTCCGCTTACCTGCAAAATGTTTAAAGGAGATTGAACAACTTTGCTCTGCATTCCTATGGAGTGGACCTGACCTAAAGACTCACTCCGCAAAGGTTGCTTGGCATGATATTTGTTTGCCTCAATCTGAGGGTGGACTAGGCTTGAGGCCGCTTAAGGAGGTCAATACCGTTTGCGGTCTAAAGCTCATTTGGCGTCTGCTCTCAACAACATCTCTCTGGGGACAATGGGTCCACATCTATCTTATCCGACACAACTCATTCTGGGAAGTTGCAGACTCGTCTGTTCATGGTTCGTGGATGTGGCGTAAACTACTAAAGCTTCGAGATTTAGCCAAAACTTTTCATCACAAGGATATTCACAATGGTAGAACCACATCATTCTGGTACGACCACTGGTCTCCTTTGGGTTCCCTTTACGACTTATTGGGCAGTAGGGGATGCATCGATCTTGGAATTACTAAAGACGCGACAGTTGAATCAGTCATACTCAATCACAGACCTCGTCGACGTTGAGTGGATATCCTCAATCAGGTGGAAGCAGCAATCGATACAGTCAAAGCCAAACAGAATCCGCATGTAGCTGATATTCATCTATGGAAATGGAAAACAGGGTACAAAACAAAGTTCTCCACTCGGGATACTTGGACTCAACTTCGTATAGCTCAACCGATTCGTCCTTGGGCGAAGGGTGTTTGGTTCCCACAAGCTACACCCAAGTTTGCTTTTGTAACATGGCTGGGAATGCTCAATAGACTCTCCACTGGTGATCGTATGTTAAAGTGGAACAGTCAAGTAGACCCCTCTTGCTCTTTCTGTAATTCACCACTGGAAACAAGGGATCACATCTTCTTCCAGTGTTCATACTCATATCAGATTTGGAGCAAGCTCACCAATGCTTTTCTTGCTACTCACTCAACAGCGGAATGGGACACACTCGCGGTCCTCATCTCAGACACTACCCTTGATAAGATCTCTCTGCTGTTTCTCAGATATACCTTGCAAGCGACGGTGCACACCCTTTGGCAGGAGCGTAATAACCGCAGACATGGAGAACAACCCATCTCGGCTCATCGACTAGGCAAACGGATAGACAGAATCGTGCGAAACAGGCTCCTTCTACTCTTGCATTCGGGACACGAGAACTACCAAGATGTACTCATCCGCTGGTTCTCCACCAGAAGCTAAAATTTCTTTCATGTATTAACACATAAACACTCAGAAAAGTTACACTTGCTGTAAAGAACAGGTTTTTTTGATGAATAAAATTTTACATTCATACAAAAAAAAAGAAGTAGAAAGAGGATCTTTGAGACTTAATTGACTTGTTAACTTTACAACGTTGTTGACGTGAACTCCATTCAGATCAATACTAGCTAAATAAACCCTAAAATCAATCAACATGATGATCTAAGACTTGGCAAGTCTCTTATCTTTTTTGATTAGAGCGTTCCATCCTTTTGAGGTACATCGGAGTCGTGCCAGAGAAGCCTCCGGAAACCTATAGAGTATCTCTACTAGCAAATCCTCCGGAAGATCTACTATTGACGAAGCGTTATGCGCTGCTGCATCAATTAAGCTCTCATGTTTATAACTTCGAGATAACTTCGAGAGTTTTCTCCTTTTAATAATCGCTCTTTAAGCAGAGAGTTTTCCGATAACTTCGAGATATACCGTGCAGCAAAAGTTTCAAATCGGTTGCTCAGATATAATAAAAGTATAAAACCCTTGTATTCTAGTGTTGTGTGTGTATGAAAAACGAAAACCCTAGCAATTGTGTGCTGTGTCTGTGACATTGTGTGCCTCACCGACTCACCTTCTATTTTGAGCTTTCTTCGTCCTATATTCAGCTGAAAAGTTGGGCTTGTGGGCCTGCAATACTATAAGTAGCCGACAACAATACGTACAAAGATCTTTGTGCAAGAAAAGGAAAAAAGGATAAATCTTCACTCGCAGAGAGAGAGCTCAAAGATATTGCAGGTAACAAGCACTCAGAGAACACTGGCAATACCAGTATACCACTTCTGGGCATGATATCATATTCTTTTTCCTGATAAAAAAGCGCACACTGTTTATCGCTGATGTTAATTGATAAGAAGCACAAACCGTGCCCTTCTCTGTATATTGCATTATCAATATATAGTAGTACAAGTAAATCAATCAAAGTAATTACATAATATACGGTATCACAAAATAATAATTATATTATTGTGTTTCCTATTCTATCATGCCCCTGCAATCGTAGCGTAAGGAGGTTGGACGCTTACACTGGAGCGAAAATTCGTGAAAAGTGAAGTGGGAATCCCCTTGGTGAAAATATCTGCATATTGGTACGCAGAGGGGACATGGAGAACACGGACGTCTCCAACAGCAACACGTTCACGTACAAAATGGATATCAATCTCTATGTGTTTGGTGCGTTGGTGTTGGACTGGATTGGTGGAGAGACATACGGCACTGACGTTGTCACAATAGACGATCGTTGCGGTACAGATTGGACAATGTAGTTCTAAGAGGAGGTTTCGTTGCTAACTTGTTTCGGCAACTACATTGGCTACACCACGATACTCAGCTTCTGCACTAGAACGACATACGGTAGGCTGTCGTTTCGACGACCATGATACAATGTTGTCACCAGAGAAGACGCAGTAGCCAGATGTCGAACGGCGTGTGGTTGTGCAGCATGTCCAATCTGCGTCTGTGTAAGCTGTGATTGTAGATATAGAGGTTGGTTTCAAGTGAATACTGTGTGTGATGGTGCCCTTTATGTAGCAGATTATTCGTTTGAGAGCATTAAGGTGAGGCTCACGTGGATCATGCATATGAAGGCAAACTTGTTGAACTGCATAGGCTATGTCAGGGAGTGTGAACGTAAGGTATTGGAGGGCACCAGCGAGACTACGGTAAAGTGTGGGGTCTGCAACAGGTGTTCCAACCGCAGCGGGAAGTTTCGAAGACGTATCAACCGGTGTTGAGGTAGAGTTGCAGTTTGTCATCCCTGTCCGATGTATGATGTCCACAGCGTAATTTTGTTGGCTCAAGAACATCACATTGTTGTCCCTGTTAATAGCAATACCAAGAAAATAGTGAAGTTTGCCTAGATCAGTCATAGAAAATTCAGAGTTAAGAGATGTTATGATCGACCGTAGTAATGAAGTGGAAGATGACGTGAGGCCAATGTCATCAACATAGAGAAGAAGGTATGCCAAATCGGTCCCGCGTTTGAGGACAAATAATGATGTGTCGGCTTTGCTTTGTTTGAAGCCTATTTTGTTTGTGAAGGTGGCAAAACGGTGATACCAAGCCCGAGGCGCTTGTTTTAGGACGTAAAGATACTTGCGGAGGAGACACACATGTGTAGACCAGATCAACAAATCCAGGAGGTTGATGCATATAGACTGTCTCGTCAAGATCACCGTATAGGAAAACGTTTTTTACGTCTAGTTGATGAACAGGCCAATCAAGAGAAACAACAACTTGAAGAACGGTACGAATTGAGGCGGGCTTGCCTACGGGGCTGAAGGTTTCATCACAATCAATTCCAATTTGCTGTGATTTTCCATTGGCGACCAGTCGAGCTTTGTATCTAGAGAGCTGTCCATCTGCATTAAATTTGTGTCTAAAAAGCCACATAGAACGCACAATATTAGTATTTAAGGGCCGTGGGACTATTGTCCACGTCCCAGCTGCAATTTGAGCATCATATTCATCCTGCATGGCATTGTTCCAATACTTATCTTTTGCAGCTTGGACATGAGAGAGTGGGAGAGGAGAAATCGTGTCAGTATGAAGAGAGAAAATCTGTTCCTTTTTACTAATACCACTACGACTCCAAGTTTGAATGACATGAGGAGGTTGAGGAGGAGGAGCATGGGCAGCTGCCGTGCCCATTAACAACGTTTGAACCGAGGGAGAAGGACGAATCAAAGTGACGGGCTGAGAGGAGGATGTTGTAGTCGGGACCGTTGAGGAGGGTTGACCAAAGGTAGAAGGATGAGTAGAGTGGGTGGGCTGAGAAGAGGATGTTGTTGTCGTGACTGTTGATGAGGGTAGAACAGAGGTAGAAGGTTGAGTAGATGGAGTCGGTGATGGTTGAGTAGATGGAGTCGGTGATGGTTGAATAGTGGTGAGACGTGGAGCAGTAGAACAAGTTGGGGGTTGATGAGTAAGTGCAGGGGAAAGAGATTGGAGAGGTGGATAAGTGAAGATATTGGGAGATGATGGTGACGAGCAAGTTTCAGAAACAGAGGATTGATAGGGGAATGAGTTTTTGTCAAAAATGACGTGGCGGGACAAAATGATTCGTTTGGTTTGCAGATCCAAACAACGGTAGCCACTATGGTTGGTTGGGTAACCTAGAAAAACGCATTTAGCAGAGCGAGGAGAAAGTTTATGGATTGTGGTAGGGATGAGATTTGGGTAACAAAGGCATCCAAAAATTCGAAAGTGGTCATAAGAGACAGGTTTTTGAAATAAACGAGTAAAAGAGATTTCATTGTTTATGGAAGAAGAAGGAAGAATGTTGAAAATATGAGTTGCCATATGAAGAGCTTCAATTCAATAGGAAGGAGGCATATGAGCGTGAAAAAGAAGTACACGGACCATGTTGTTGAGAGTTCAGAGCGTATGTTCGGCACGGCCATTCTGTTGAGAAGTATGAGGGCAAGAAAACCGAGATTGGATACCGTGGGAGGAGATAAAGTTGTTAAAATCACGACTAGTATATTCGCCACCATTGTCACATTGGAAAGCTTTTATTGTTTTATGAAACTGAGTTTGGACATAATGGAAAAAATGTAAAAACTTTGTAGAGACTTCACTCTTTTGTCTTAAAGGATAAACCCAAAGAAAATGGCTGTATTGACCTAAAAAAATAACGTAATATCTTATTCCACTGACACTTGGAACAGGATATGTCCAAATGTCAGAGTGCACAATGTCGAAAGCAGAAAAAACTTGTGAGGAAGAAGAGAAAAATGGTTGGCGAATATGTTTCCCCAGATGACATGGGTCGCACAAGGGAGACGTATCGTTTTGAACACTTAAGAAAACCAGAAGAGATAAAAAAAACGAAGCGTAGAGTTCCCGGGATGACCGAGACGACAATGACAAACAGAAGGAGAATGAGAGGTGGAAACAAAAGCTTGCGGAAGATGAGATATGGGTGGTGAGATGGAGTAGAGGGGGCCTTTGCTGTTACATCGGAGTATCGGAGCTCTAGTTTGAAGGTCCTTGATAAGAAAACCAAAAGGATCAAACTCAACAGAGCAAAGATTATCTATTGTAAATTGACGGACAGAAACAAGATTTTTTAAAATTCCAGGGCAAAGTAAAACATTGTGAAGAGAGAGAGGGCGAGAAGATGTTAAAATGGAGGAGGTTCCGATAGCAGTTGCGGAAAGGTGGGATCCATTACCTACTGTGACTAATGGAAGAGACGCAGAAGAGGAGGGAGAGGAAGAAGAGATAAAAAGCATACCTGGTTGTGATGTAAGATGTGCAGTGGCACTAGTATCCATGTACCATCCAGAATCTATTGGATCGTGTAACGTTATTGTATTGAATGCACTAGGCAGAGCAGTTGGTATGAAAGCTTGATTCATTGGTGCTGGTCCTTGAATGTGTGGTTGGGAGGTCTGAGTTAGATAGACAGCACCACGTTGTTGAGGCACTGATCCAAGAATTTCATATTGCGTAGAAGAGTATTGAGGCGGAAATGGCTGCGGTGAGGAGTTTGTTGGCCAGTGTTGTTGGGGCCAAACAGGTTGTTGTTGCTGCAGCCAAGACCATGATGGTTGTGAAGAGTGGCGAGGATTCCAGTTTTGATGAGAGTTGTGTCATCCTCGACCTTGACGACCACCACGATTTCCCCTGTTATTGCGATGACCGCCTCTGTAACTATTATTGTTGTAGTCTTGTGTAGGAGGAAAAACAGAAGGTTGAGACTGACGATGAGGCGTCATGGTGAGGAGAACCTGAGATGATGAAGCGTTGTCGTCATTGTTGGGGACAGAGTGACGTTTGGTCTTGAGGTGAGATTCTTCATCAATGAGCATGGATCTGGCATCTTTGAATGAGCAGGGTGGTGAGCGATGTTTGATAACATTGATAATGTTATCAAATTTGGAGGTAAGGCCATTGAGAAGATGCATTACTAAGGCACGATCAGAAACTGGAGAGTCGACATTGGCGAGTGTATCGGAGATGGATTTCAGCTTTTGACAGTAGTCATGAACAGGAAGATCACCAATCGTGAGAGTGCAGAGTTCGTTTTCCAGTTGAATCACCTGCGCCTCTTTGTTGTCGCGGAATAAGTTCTCAAGCTTGAGCCAGAGTTCACGAGCGGAGCATTGAGTTTTCAGAACTGAGTTGAGAAGAGATTCAGATATAGTACCGTAGATCCACATCTTGACTATGTTTTCGAGTTGTTTCCAGTTAGTGTCTGTTGGTCCGGTGGGGATAGAAGAGCCATCGATATGGCCTGTGAGAGAGAAGCTGAAACAATGAGTTTCGAAGAGGATGCGCCAAGAATCATAATTCATCTTGTTCATGTCAAGAGTGAGAGGAATGTGGGCACGGATCTGAGTGAGACTTGCAGCGGAGATAGGAGAAGCGGTTGGTATGGCAGTTGACGCCATTGGAGAAACAGAGAGGAAAGAGTGAAAGAGATACGAAAGAAAAAGAAAAAAAATGAAAGAGAAGAGACTTGGAGAAGAAGAAAGAAGAATGAGAGATAGAGAAGAGTGGCGACTGCAGAAGAAAAAGAATTAGGTTAGAGACAAGGCTCTGATACCATGTTAATTGATAAAAAGCACAAACCCCTTCTCTGTATATTGCATTATCAATATATAGTAGTACAAGTGAATCAATCTAAGTAATTACATAATATATGATATCACAAAATAATAATTCTATATTGTGTTTCCTATTCTATCAGCTGACACTGCAAATTACTAAACATCATACATTATTACTGAAACCTTACTGCGAGATGCTTCATAAAAACTTGACTATATATTTATCAGATTCTTGAATAGAAGTTCTCCACTGAGAATCAGTAGGTTTTCACCGTGAAGAAAGGCTGACTAGGATCTCTCAGCTAGCTTCTCTCTACTGAAACGAGCTAATAGCCTCTCCTTAAAGTATTACCTGCCAGTATAAGGACGGCAATGCTCAAATAATAATAGTAAAGGAGCTCTTTTTGGTAGTTACTTCTCCAAATTCTTAACTAAGAATTGTGTGATGACAAGGTTCGACTTTTTGACTGGGAGATCCCTTAAATATACATTGAATTATGAGCAAGCAACCAATAAGCT
Source organism: Camelina hispida (assembly GCA_023657505.1). Classification (NCBI taxonomy): domain Eukaryota; kingdom Viridiplantae; phylum Streptophyta; class Magnoliopsida; order Brassicales; family Brassicaceae; genus Camelina; species Camelina hispida. The sequence goes on from CP094632.1 coordinate 2,131,784, forward strand.
TACTTAAACATTTTAAAGGCTATAGGGAAACTGATTTTTGTATCTTCTGCAGTTTTTTTCTCCAAATTGGAGCAATCATCCTAGTCAAGTCCTTCATGATGCAAGTGAAGTGTTTATGAAAACTGCTAAAATTTTCAAGTTTTCTGGAAAAGAATATGGAGCAATTGTGTATTCTGCAATTTTTGCCCTCTCCAGGCTAATGCGATATGGTTGATATACTTCCCACAGTTTAACAACACTAAATACGCGCAATGTAATGAATGCCGAAAAGAAATGTAAGAGAAAATTAAAAGACCTGTTTGGTGCAGCCAAGGGGTTTCATCTGCAGGGTAGAAGTAAACAACAACATGCTTGCCTTTATACTTTTTGAGGCTCACCGCCTTTCCGTTCTGATCCTTTAATGTGAAGTCTGGTGGAGCATGTCCCTTGTTAACCTGCTGTTCACAAAACATCAAAGATAAAGTTTAAGAGAGTTCAATGATCACATAAATGAGAACTATATAATCAAGAAAGTCTATTATTTATATCTTAATGCTAAAAAACATATGTAAACCATTGGCAGAATGCAACTCCACAAGGCACCGTCACTACTATGCCTTGTGGTTACACATTTGAGAGAAGAGAACAAGAGAGACTTGGCCTGAACCGTGTTGAGCATATCCTAGAACCATTGTGTTCCAAGCTATTGTATTGTCTTTGGAGGAAATCTGGTCATCCACTATGACGCATGCTCTATAGTCACAAATGTGAACACAATCAGTCAAACTCATATATAAATAGAGGATGGATGTATGAAACTATTAAGGATTAGCAGCAACAGATTTCAATAGAGTTGTTTAAATAAGCCTGTGAAGTCCTTCATGAGGGATTGGAATTTAACTTCTCCACTCCCTTTCCAAGGCTTTCCCGTCTTTTACTGTGATACTCCAGTGTTCAAGTCCTGGTGTATGACAATGTTTTTTGCTTCAAACCCATCACATGAAGTCTACCTCTCCATAGCTGAGTAGCTGGAGCATACCTGAATGCATATAACCTTGTCACTCAAGTTTCTCTAAAAAATCATCTAACATTATGGTAACAGAGAACATCAATCTTGAGCAGCATAATGATATCCAAGTTCCAATATCTCTCAAACCCGAACACTATCTCGTATATAATCCTTAAAAGTAACCAGACTATTCCAAACTGCATCTACTTGTTCCAAACTTACCTTAGGAATTGGTAAACGAAATGAAGTCACTCCACATATTTGTATCAGTGTCGAGCACAAATGTTATTAGTTGTAGGCCCTATGCATTGAGGACCATATTGAACAATAACAATGTAGATGGTACCACCCAATCCATCAGTTACCACATCCCTAAATGTGAATGTACCATCTATTTAGGCATATAAGACGCTTAAGAGATCAATGCTCTGGACTAGGATTGGGTGGTATGCCTAAATAGATTAGTTACCATTTCCAGTTTAGATTAGTTTTGGCTTACTGTAAATTGTTGTATATAGATCAACATTGTTAAGTTAGTTAGATTCAACTAATCAGAAAATGATTTCACAAAATCTCTTTGCTCTTTGCTCATGAACGCTATTATGGTATCATAACAGTTCTTCCGCAATTTTCTATGATTTCATCTTCTTCTTCTTCAAATTCCTCGAATACTCGCCGACAAAAACGCTTCTATCATCACCGGAACATCTTCTGCATCGTTAATTTTCGCGAAAATGGTGAAAAGAGGGGGAAAATTGAGAAATTGGAGTGAAACACTTGAGATCGATGCATCTGCAATGAGGATCACTCGCGGATCAGTTGTGCTTGAAGATCCAGAGGTGGAAATGGTGAAAAAACGTTCTCTTAAATCGGAAGGATATGGAACTCATGGATCTATGTCGAGGTTATCTGAAGCTTCTGACAGTCCGTTAAGTCTTCAGTTCTCTGATCATCCAGGTTTAATGATTGTTGCTCATGCTCTTGATGGAACGAATTACAATAGCTGGTCGATTGCAATGAGGATTAGTCTAGATGCTAAGAACAAATTTAGTTTTATTGATGGATCCTTGCCTAGGCCATGTGAAAGTGATTACGATTTCAAGATCTGGAATAGATGCAACAATATGGTGAAATCATGGATTCTTAATGTTGTGACTTGTGAGCAAGGAAATCAATGATAGTATTCTATATTATCAAGACGCAGCAGAAATGTGGGATGATTTGTTCACGAGATTCAAAGTGAACAATCTACCTAGGAGGTATTGGTGTTTTGCCTTTCCAGAATTCATAAGGAGTTTTTGTTGTATCTCGTCTTACATAGACTCTGTTAACTATGTAGCATGCTGTATTCAACGCTTCAGCCCAAAATTTCTTAGGAACCTGATTTCCATGGATCATTGCTCTTGCCATTTCTTGAAGAGTTATATTCTTTCTTTCCACCACACCGTTCTGTTGAGGAGTTCTTGGGGCCGAGAATTGATGTGCAATCCCATGCTGCTCACAAAATTCCTTCATAGACTCATTTTGGAATTCTCCACCATGATCACTTCGTATGTTCTTGATTCCACCCCTTTCATTAAGTAGCTGTAGGGCTAAAATCTTGAAGCTGTCAACTGTATATGACTTCTCACTGGATAAAGCGAACCTAAGTGTATCTGGAATAGTCATCTACTAGCACAAACACATATTTCCTCCCTGTTAAGCTCTCAACTTGTATTGGTCCCATCAAATCCATATGAATCAGATCTAAAACTGACTTTGACTGTACTTATGGGACCTTTTTGTGCTGAATCTTGACTTTATTTCCCTGATTACACGGTCCACATACCACAGTATCCTCTCCTTTAAGCTTTGGTACTCCGTGAATTATTTCTTTGTTGACAAGAGTAGTTAGATTCCTTGTGTTCATATGACCAAGTCGCTGATGACAGAGATTTATATTCCCTTGAACACTATAACATTTGAGTGAATGTATTTCCCACATGTAACAGTTATTTCCTGATCTCACACCATATAGCTTGACATTGCCTAATTCATCCATTACTTTGAAGTCTACTTTTGTGAACAAAACTGACAATCCCTCATCACATAGTTGGCTGATACTTGTTAGAATAGCTCTCAACCCTTGAACTAAATAGACATTCACGAGTTGTGGAAGCTCTGAATCGCACGTTTTACCTTTGCCTTGTATGAAACCATGACTCTCATCTCCAAAGGTCACTGTTCCTCCTTTTAATTTCTTAAGATTTTGTAAATTACTCTTGGTTCCAGTCATATGTCTTGAGCACCCGCTATAAAAGAACCAAGGCTCCGAGTCTTCTTGTTCTTCAGTAGTCATGGCCATATTGCACCTAAACCCAGATGACATTGCTTCTGATTGATACAAAACATTCTTCTTCATCCAAACTTGTCTTCTAAATCCATTCCAGAAAAATCTTCCTTGTCGCTTTAAATTATATACTTTGTCCCAAAATTTGGAACAAAAGCGCTTGTAATGTCCAAATTTTCCACAGAAATAACAACTTGATGACTGATGACTTAATCAATACAGCCGATGTTGTTTCCAAATCAGAACGATGTACTCCAACTGCAACAAATTTGGTTGTTGTGGTCTTGACTCCTTTGTTCTCAGTAAAACCTAAACCCCTATGAGTTTTTTCAGTTCTTCCATAGCTTAAAATTTTATCAAGTTGCTTTGTTCCTGCAAACATGTGATTTTTTTTTTGTGATGTTGATCTAGTTCAGATTGGATTTCTAAGGATTTCTTCCTTTCTTGACACAGCTCTTCCTCAAGTTTGTCTGCTTTTGCACATAGGACCATCTTTTCTTTCATTAAATCCAATGAATCTTTGGCAATTTTCTTCTCATCCACCAGTTCGTTCTGTAAAGATTTGATTACTGCTTCAAGATGAAGTTTTCCTTGATTAGTCCTTGATTTTCTTTTCCTAACGTAATCAGTGTTTCTCTCACTTCTTTGTAGCTTTGAACAATATCAAGAGCTTCCTCATCTTCTGATTCAGAATCAGTTACTTCTACTTCGTTCTCAAATTCAGTAATCCCCACCATAGCAACTAGATTCATGAGCTCTTCTTCACTACTGCTATCATTATCTGATTCATCTTCAATGCTTATCCTAGATTTTTCATTCTTGGTTTTAGAACTGTTTACACATTCATCATGTGTATGTCTTATACCTCTGCAAATTGTGCACTTTGAGTCTCGTAACTTGATAGTTGGACACTCACGAATAAAATGTCCAAACCCCTTGCATTCATGACACTGCATATCAGCCTTTTTAACTTCATTGGTCTTCTTGTACGAGCCAATCTTCTTATGTCCTTGACCTTGTTCTATCCTTCTTAACGCTCAATCGAATCTTCTTACCAATAGGCTCACAGCATCTTCTTCTCCTTGATCAGATGTGCCTTTGCTAACTGTTAAAGCTATCCCCTTTGGTTTCTTGATTCCATTAAGCTCCATCTCATGTGCTTGCAGCATACCAACCACTTCGCCATAACTGAGACTGTCTAGATTATGAGATACAGTTAGTGTTGTCTTGTATCCCATGAACCTTGAAGGAAGACACCTTAAAAACTTTTTAACTAGCTTCTGATCCTTATAGGTTTTTCCAAGATTTATTGCTTCTTGTGCTAGAGCACTTAGCTTTGAACTAAAGTCTGAGATTGATTCATGCTCATCCATCCTTAGATTCTCAAATCTAGAAGCCAACATGTCTTTTCTCGAACTTTGCACCTTTGTGGTTCCTTCATACTGAATTTGAAGAATATCCCACGCTTCTTTAGCGGTTTCACACCCCTGAATTAGGTCAACCTGTTTTCTTCCAACAATGAAATGAATAGCCCTTAACGCTCTAGAGTTGTACTTGGATCTCTTTTTCTCTTCCTGGGTCCAGTCTGCTTCGGGTTTTATTACTCGCTCGCCTGTTTCATCCTTGATTGTCTGTTCCTCCCACTTTTCTAGAATAGACTTCCAAGCAAGACGATTGATGCCTCCTATTATGGATTTGATCCTTGGTTTCCAAAACCCATAGTTTCCATCGTCTAAAACAACTTTGTTGTTGTTGACCAGATCTCTGTAGTTCTCCATCTTGTCCGCAGAATCTCACCTTTACATTCTCATTGTAAACATGAAGCGTTTTGATCGTCTAGATGCTTCTAGCACTTTCGTGAAGCCTCCTGCTTCTGAATCCTTAATAGCCGACATAGATATAACTCGATACTCTGTTCTCGTACAAGTACTATGTTCTTTTGAAGTTGTTATCCACTCATCGAAACGTTGCATCTTCAAGGTATACATCAGCCATGTTCCTAACCCTGACGGAAAATTTCTGAGCTGTCTTTCTTCTGCCAGACTTCTCCGCTTGTATTTATCCGAATTGATATATCATGGTTTTGACGATATTTGACCATGATATAAGTGTGCTTTTTGAGTCTTTTGATTTGTTTCTAGGTTGTTTTTGAGTCTTTTCAGGTTATCTAGGATTTTGGTACGGATGGAGCAATATGGAACAATTTGGATCATTTTGGAGCATTTTACCGAAGGAAACCAACTTGGAGTTGGATCAGAGTGATGGTGTCGATCAACACCACTTAAATGGGCATCGATCGACACTCCTGTTTACCTGACGAGAGAACAAGAATTGGAAGTTTTACAAATTTGCCCAAAGTCTTCTCTAATTGCAACATAAGCCCCTGGACGTGTTTTAGGATGTATATATAGTATTTTTAGGTTTTTACAAACCATTAAGTTATTTTCTAGCAGTTTTTGAGAGAAAGATTATTGAGAGCTTTGGGAGAGATAGATCTGAATTCATCTGTAGAGAGAAGATTCTTGAACTCCCTCTTTTACTTTTCAATATTTATTGCATGTTATTCAGAAATATGATTTGTTCTTCATTAAACATGTCTGAGTAATTTGCTTGTTAGGTTTAGGGTTTTTCACAGGGTTTTTATGATTTATTAGATCTGTGATTTTTAGGGTTCTTAATCTTTTATGATCTTCATCTTTGGTTGTTCTTTACAATAATTCTTGATTGATCACCTAGAATTGTTATCTTAGGACTTAGGGAAATAAATTGATATGAGAATATAATTGTTTTGCTGATTAAACCATTGATGAGCAAAATTACTTTCTGCAAAGAGATTTGATTTAGTAATTTTTTGAACTTATCTAAACCTGTTCTTAAAGCTGATTTTTAACTTAGAATTTTACAAAGAGATTTGGATTTTCTGGTTTTAAATTTAGATAATAATTTCAGTGAGAATTGATTTATTTTACAAAAAGTTTAGAGTTCTAGATCTGATTTTTATTGTTTGAACCTTAATTATTTTAATTGATTTAATATTTTATAATTACCTGAGAAATTCCCTAGGCTTAACTCTTTTGATTTTCTGAATTCACAACACTTTCATTTAAATATTTGCATTGCTTTTTCATTAATTAATTAACTTGTTTAGCGTAATAACAAAACTCTATAATCCATTGTGTTTGATCTTGAGTCTCTGTGGATTCGACTCCTGAATACTACATTGATCTCTTGTTTGAGAGAGTAGCTCTAGGGATTAATTTGAGCTTATCAAATTTTGGCGCCGTTGTCGGGACTCTTTGATCTACCATTAGATTTGAGTTTTTAATTTCGTCTAAATTTTTCTTTTTATTTTCTACTTACACTTTTTTGTTTTTCTTCTCTTTGGTGTTATAGGTGCATGCCTCCTAGACCTCACACAAGGAGCAACAAGTCTGGTCCTACTGTGAATTTATCAAACCAAGAGTTGGGAAAACTGGAGCGTGAGAACAAAAAGCAGCCAAATCTTTGAAATGGTTAATCCAATCATTATGATGCGTGATGAGGCTGGTGTTTTGAGGGATCAAGAGGGCCACTTGCGCAATGAGCTTGGCCAAAAGCTTGATGTAGAAGGCAATGTGATTGCCGAACCTGTTGTCAACGAGCGGGCTGTGGTGAATCAGCAAGCTGGTGTAGTTGATGAGCCAAACCATGGTGTCGATCGACACCACGAATCAATGGTTACATCATAATCTCTCCTTTGTTCCTTCCGTGTTCCTCCATTGAAGACCTCAAACACTTAATAAGAATCTTCTTTGTTTGTTTTGTGTTGTGTTGTTGCAGGTTGCCTGTTGTAGTAACGCCATTAATTAATTTCTCTCGGCTCATAGATTTAATCTTTGTTACACAAAAGCCAGTAAATTGGTTGGAACCTCTTATTTTTATGCTTCAAAACTCCCCTAAACTGAAAATTCTTACGATCGAGACCCATGTAAGTGCCCTCATCATCCCTTCATTCAATCTATAAGGTTTGATGAATGAATTTTACTAAATAAAAACTAATGGTATCAATTATCAGGGTTCTCCCACATGTTTGTGGAACCAGCCGAGTACTATTCCCCAATGCTTATCGTCTCATCTAGAGATTGTTAGGTGGAAAAAATATCAAGGAAAAGAAGAAGATGAGAAACAACTAATGACATACATTCTCGCTAACTCCAAGTGTTTAAAGACAGTCAAGATCTTCAGCGACGATCTTCAAGAGTGCCACAAAAACGAGTTAGAATCTATGCCTAGGATTTCAGCCTCATCTCAGCTTCTTTATAAAGCCGCTAAAGCCGAGTGGGGGTTTTAGCCTGGGGACAATCATATTATATGAGAAGGTTTTTCTCAACTTTTGCTAAAGAGATGACATTTGACTTACTATATTTCTGACACCTGTAATTTTTTTGTTTGGACCTAATTAACTATAGTTTAGACCTAATTAACTACAGGCCCATAAAACCAAAAAAAAAACCATCTACAATTCTACATTTCCTTCCTTCTTTAATCAGAAACATATGCAACCCCCAAAAATCTAAAGCCACCTTGTATCAGTCTGTGGTTGGTTTCATCTTGAAACTATATACCAACATTTAATTAAATTTATAGGTTTGAATTCTTGGGTTTAATTTCTGTGTTTGAATCTTATATAATTTTCTTGGGCACAAATGAAATCAAATTTAAGTAAGATGGTGGATAGGTATTATTTAAGTAAATTAGTTTAAATTTTTAAAAAATTGTTTATGTGAAATTAAAATTTTGAGCTTAATTTCTAGAAAATTACATAAGATTATGAGATGGTTTTGATCTAATTCTATAATTATTTTGTTCGATTCACACTTACTATTTCAAACGTTATGGTATTTTTGAATTACATAAAATTTAGAAGTTTTCATATTAGGAATTTCAGAATAAATTATGAACATAATCAGTTATGTTTTGTTTTGAAATAATACCATCATTTTATGCATTGCCATATACCTTATTATTTTGCCAACATAATCCTCAATTTTCATTTTTGTTTATATTACTTCTCATTTTTTAACTTATTATTTTGACACACTTGCGAATTTATGATCATTAATATTTGATTTCAATCCCTTCTCCTTCTTAAAGGCTCAAACATTCTATAAAGTTAGTTTTCTAAAAACAACACATTACCATACAAACACATCATCTTTCAAACTAGTATTGTGAAAACTAAAATATTTACTTTCTATTCTATCCTCGAATCAATCTCCAACGAACAACAAAATGCCGGTAACAATAGTATCGTCTTTCGGATCATCCGTTTTTGGAAAGTTCCTAGCTTGAGAAGAAATATTGTCTTACTATGTCTTGAATATTTTTTCCAAAAATGTAAATTATTTTTTCTATTGTTCATCTTTTTATGATTTATGCAATCATTTTAAAATATTTATAAAAGAAAATAAATAATGTCATGTGTATTTGATTTTAAATGAATTTTAAATTATAATGATGTTGGGTGTCAGATTCTTAGAGTAGGAATTGAAAGAAATCTTACTATATTATATCATCTAATAATAAAGTAAAGTTTTCTTTTGGAAAGCTGCAAAAGATTGTCATTTGATGTTCTCTTCTTTCACAAGTGTCATTTTGTTTCTTTTAATTTTTAGTGTAACAAATTTATTCAATTGAATTTACATAATAAAATTTTCGCTTAACAAATAATTTGATGATTAAATAGTTTTACGGATATAAGATTATAATATATATATATATATATATATTTGGGCTGTATAGGAAAATGTCGAGTAATAATTGGCTGTTTTATTTCCACAGTTTAATATAAATAATTCATATGATCTTGATATTACATTATTTTATTTCATTTTCAATCCATTTAAATTAAACTTAAGTATATTTTAATATATAATATCTAAATAACTAAATGAGAATTGAATATATTTTTTTTTGATAAAGATATAATTGTATATATTTCTGTTTAAAGAGAGAAGTGAATATATATTTAAATTTATGATTTGATTAGCTAAGATGCCCGTTCATAGATTTATATTTATAATATATAACTTTTGAATATATATTGAAAACAATAGACAATTTTAGTTATTAATTCACAATAATGTATTTTTATAAATCTGACATATTTTTATTAATTTTTCTATTATGTCTCATCAGTCCCGTATATTTTACTAATTAACTCTCATTTTTGTAACTTTCATAATATTTATAGTAATGCAATGAATGATTAATAATAGTATTTAGAAATATTACATATATAAGAAAATATATTACTATTTAATGATTGCATATCTATAACTCTCACAAAGTTTATGTGACTCCTATAACAATGAAACCATATTAAGACCCATGCTAGAGCACGGGTTAAAATTCATTTTATTTATATTTTTTATATATATAATAGAATTTATGTTATTGTTTACAAATTTTTTTATTGGATAAAACATTTATGCAATAAAATCATATGCTAAATATGAAGGCTTGGAAAAAAATACATTTTTTTGTAAGTTTTATATTGTTAATGATTCTAGATAAGTACCCGTGCTATAACACTGGTTAAATTTTATTTCGTAATATATTTTATAACCCACTATTTAACTTGTAATCAATCAATCTATCAATTTCATAATCTATCTTTGGTTAATGTTTTGGTCTATCGATAAAATCTGTGAAAAATAAATTTGTAATATTATGTTTAAAGATTTTTGGAAACAATGTGATATATGACTAAAATCTTCCAAAAATACAGTTTGAAATATCAATGATTTTATTTGTTACCATTAATATATCAATTGTTGTAAAAAATATATATATATATATATATATATATCAATTATCAATTTGGAATATCCCTAATATTTAGGTGTAACCATTAATATTAATATATAGATTAATCTATAACCTATCTATAACCTATTTGTAACCATTTGTAACCATTTATTAAAAATATAAAGTCTACAAAAACTATGTTGTGTACTTTCCTTTTATTAAAAAGGGGACTAGATTAGATTAAGACCCGTGCTCAAATTCATTTTATTTATATTGTATTTTAATATAAAATATAATTTATGTGATTGTTTTTAAAAGGTTTTTTTGGATAAAACATTATGAAATAAAATTATATGCTAAATATGAAGGCTTGAAAAAAAACACATATTTTGTAAGTTTTATATTGTTAATGATTCTAGATAAGTATCCGTGCTATAACACTGGTTAAATTTTATTTTGTAATCTATCTTGTAACCAATCAATCTATCAATTTCGTAATCTATCTTTGTTAACTTTGTGGTCCATCGATAAAATCTGTGGAAAATAAATTTGTAATATTGTGTTTAAAGATCTTTGGAAACAACGTGATATAGGACCAAAATCTTCCAAAAATACAGTTTGGAATATCCATGATTTTATTTGTTACCATTAATATATCAATTATTAATTTAGAATATTTCTAATATTTATGTGTAACCATTAATATTAATATATGAATTAATCTATAATCTATATATAACCTATTTGTAACTATTTATTAAAAATATAAAGTCTACAAAAATTATGTTGTGTACTTCCGTTTTATTAAAAAGATGATTTTAGAACCCATTGAATATGATTTTATATTCTAGATTTTACAATGTAATATTTTTATCCCCTTTAATAACTTGTTTATCGTTGTGGTTTATCAATAAAATCTGTGGATATTAAATTTGTAATATCGTGTTTAAAGATCTTTGGAAAGAATATGATATAGGAGTTAAATCTTCCGTAAATATAGTTTGGAATATCCACGATTTTATTTGTTACCAAAGATCTATATATCAATTATCAATTTGGAATATTTAGGTGTAATCGTTTGGCTCCACGAATTTATTTGTTACCAAAGATATATCTAAATACAATTTGGAATATTTAGGTGTAACTGTTTGCTATATGGAATATGGATTTATGGATTATTATCTATATGAAGAGTTATCTATATGAAGAGACACGGGTTAATGTATATCTTATATATAACCTATTTGTAACCATTTATTAAAAATATAAAGTCTACAAAAACTAAGTCGTGTACTTCCCTTTTATTAAAAAGGGGATATATCCGTGCTAGAGCACATGTTGAAATTTCTTTTGTTTATTTTGTAATTTTTATTCAAAACTGTGATTATTTTATTTATTTTAAAAGTTTTTTTTAGATGGAACACTATGCCAAATCATATGCTGAATATGACTTATGAAAATAACATCTATTTTGTAAGATCTATTCTAGTAGATCTAGTTAATTAACCCGCGGCATACCGCAAGTTAAGTTGTGTGATAAAAAAATTAATTTCTGTTTTTATTTGATTTGTTTAGTGTTTAAAACTATCTATACTATTAAAAGGGAAGCACTATTTCAAGGCAAAAATGAAACATAAAAATATATGACATAAAATAACCCTGAATAAATTAAAAAGCATACAAGATAAGAAGGACATTGAAGTAAATTTATAAGTCAAAACACGCGGATCGTATTGTCACTGTTTTTGTTAGTTCGGATTGTGTTTTGTGTGTTCAGAGTAACAATACTTATTTCCGTCACCAAACAAGATATCATTCAATCGAAAAACATCTGGCCCATAAATAAGACATAAAAAATGGTAAACGAGCGGCCCATCAAAATCAATATCCAATATGCAAACATTTAGTGGCATAATTACATTAAATACAATATTCCAAAAACAGCATTCTTTAAATAACAAATATTGACTACTATAATTCCTATAATTTCTACGAATAGCAACAATAATGAGAAACATACAATACTTATGTCCCTATAATCACGCGAATTACCAATTTGCATATCTCCAATTTATTACAAAATCAATAAAGAGAATCATCTACCGAAATCATTTAAAATTAAAGCTTTCCTAAATATATAAAATTAAATAAAAGAACGACACAATGTAACAAAATATACCAAACTTTAAAAATTACCAACAATATCGTTTCAAATCATGTTACCTAAACTAACAAAGAAAATTACGCGAAATCTTTGCTACTTACTTACCATATTCTCATATAATCATTTACTCGCCAAATATATGCTAGGTATATTCTAAATACCTAGGTCTTCAACTATAAATATATGAGTCATCTAAAGCAATGTAGCTTACAATAATATACTCGATATCCAGTTAATATATTCTAGAAGAAAAAAAGGCTGCAAAACAATGGAATCACGAGCCTTGCTAATATTAAGCCATTCAAGCCAATTACGAAGATTCAAGTGCGGATCGTTCACTCATGGCGACAATACACGAGTTTCACTGGATAAACCTTAGAAGTGATCTTAGCAGATGTCGAAGTGTGCTTATATTTGTAAATATAAATCTTTTATCTATGTACTTATATTTGTTTAAAACATAGATGATTACGATTAATTCTAATAATTTACTATGTGATTGTATGAAATTGCAATGTTTTCCATATGGACAGCTTTATGTTCTTATATCAAGAGTGACTTTCAAATAATGGCTAAGGTGCTAATCTTTGGTAAAGAAGTTTTTCAAAACATATAAGCAATTTATGGACTTCGAGTCTCTTACATTACTTAGGTATACATTTTTTTTAACTATTACAATATGTATAGAACACATGAGTTTACTTTCTATTGCTTTAGTTTATTCTCGCTTATCTTATTTATAGATAACTACTGTTCAAGGCGTCAATGATGATTAATGGTGGATTATGCCTCTTACATGAAACCAGTTTGTCTAAGTTTATATGATTTGCGAGAGGCAGTCATGTAACATTATACATTCTTTAAATCTTTATTTATTTCGACTAACATTATATTATCTTTCATAATCTATGTTGGGAGCTAAAATTTCTTGAGATTTTTCTAAAACAGGTTGACCATAGATTTAATAAGGAAATTATCTAGAGTTAGAAATTGAATGTTGAAAGTGTAGAGTATTTATTTTCAAGATATATATTTAGGTGTTAAGTAAGTATGAAGAAAATTATATAATCAGGATGACGAGGTTCCGATTTAGATTTCGGGGTTGTGAGTAACTATCAATTTTTTAAAAAAACTTTACATCTCCTAGAAAAACCAGATAATATGAAAACTTACTTAACTTGATCAACGATGGTGACCCTTGCTTTTGGGTACATTGATTATTTCCAAGAAAAATGGATTTATAAAACAAGAATTAACACCCAATATAAAACCCAAAACCAGATTAAATAAAAACAAAAAATTAAGATTGCTTACCTTGGAACATAGTGTTATATACTCACTGGATTCTGTAAATTATTGATGTCTCTGTTGGATTTGATAATGTGGAAGACGAAGGTTAAAGAAATTGCCTCTTCAATACACACTAATTTTTCCTTTTCTGTTTTTGGTCAGAGTCACAGAAGGTGATTTTTTTCAATTTTTTTCTTTCAATGAGTTTATAGAAAAAAAATAAAAATGCCTTTTGTTAAATTTATCGGCATGGCAAAGTATGTTACTTTGAAGGTGGAATTAATAACCAATAAATTGAAACTATAAGATTGATCAGTGTTATTTCTCCATGGATGGCCATTGTTAACCGTACCCTATGTTTTATAATGTTCTACACTAACTTGGAGGAGGATAGAGAATACAACGTGCGAGTAGTTTTCGAGTTGCACCGACGCGAACATAGTATGGAACTATAGACTGATAAAAGTCAACTATTTTTAGTATATACATCAAGTAGAAAGTTATGATTTTATTGTTAAACACAAACATAAATTGATTACGTTGTAAAATTCTTTTTATGAACAAATTAATTTAAATTATATAATACTATATATTTTACTATAAAAATTGGGAAAATGACACCCACACCCACTTTGGGTGTGAGTTGTGTCACCCACACCCACTTTCCACTCTCCGTATACTTTCCCAAGTTTTCCCCTTATGTACCCACTTTACTTTTACAATTTTGCCCCTCCTTTTTCTCCTTCTTTCTTTTCTTCTTTTGTTGTTAACACTAAAATATATTTATTTGTTATCATAAAACAAATTTTCTATTTATTTATATAAAATATGTTATGGTTATATATTTTCTACATTTTAAGATACATATTGCTATATTTATCAATTTTTAGATTATACAAGATTCATCACCGTTGAACATTTGTTCAATTATGTGGATAATCAATCAAGTAAAGATTGTTAATGATAGTTATTGTGTTCAATTATGTGGATAAACAGTCATTATTAATCTCAAAGCCTATCCACCAAATTCTCACCATGGACAAGCAATCCAGATGAAATTTATTGACAAGTTTGTTGCATGTTCAAACATCACTATAGTTTAGCCACTTAGATGTCTTTTAGCCAAATGTTTTTGTATTATTTTCAAGCTGTAATTAGAGATATTAGAACTTAGAGCGCCACTGAAGCATATTACAACAAACATGGTCATTATTAATCTCTAAGCCTATCCACCAAACTCGACCACGTGGACAAGCAATCCGCAGATGAAATTTATTGGAAGTTTGTTGCATGTTCAAACATCACCATAGTTTAGGGTGGTTTAGATTTAAGATTTAGGGTATAAGGTTGACGTTTTTGGCTTATATGGATTTGTCTATGTGGTGTTAGGATTTAAGACACTAAATCCATGTTGCATGTTGCATGTTTATCATTTTCATCCGTCTAAACCCTAAACCCTAAACCCTAAACCTAAACCATAAACCTAAACCCTAAACCCTAAAACCTAAACACTAAACTCGACCACGTGGACAAGCAATCCAGATGAAATTTATCGACAAGTTTGTTGCATGTTCAAACATCACTATAGTTTAGCCTTTTAGATGTCTTTTAGCCAAATGTTTTTGTATTATTTTTAAGCTTAATTGAGACATTAGAACTTGAAGTGTCACTAAGCATACTACAACAAAACATGGTCATTATTAATCTCTAAGCCTATCCACCAAACTCGACCACGTGACAAGCAATCAGGATGAAATTTATTGATTGGTTTGTTGCATCAAACATCATCATAGTTTAGGGTGGTTTAGGATTTAAGATTTAGTAGGATAAGGCGTTTTTGGGCTTATATGGATTTAGTGTCTATGTGGTGTTAGGATTTAAGACACTAAATCCATGTTGCATGTTGCATGTTAATCATTTTCATCTCTGTCTAAACCCTAAACCCTAAACCAAACCCTAAACCCTAAACCCTAAACCCTAAACACTAAACTCCGACCACGTGGAAGCAATCCAGATGAAATTTATCGGGACAAGTTTGTTGCATGTTCAAACATCACTATAGTTTAGCCACTTAGATGTCTTTAGCCAAATGTTTTTGTATTATTTTTAAGCTGAATTAGAGATATTAGATCTTAGAAGTGTCACTGAAGCATACTACACAACAAACATGGTCATTATTAATCTCTAGCCTATCCACCAAACTCGACCACGTGGACAAGCAATCCGGATGAAATTTATTGAAGTTTGTTGCATGTTCAAACATCACCATAGTTTAGTAGTTTAGGATTTAAGATTTAGGGTATAAGGTTGACGTTGGGCTTATATGGATTTAGTGTCTATGTGGTGTTAGGATTTAAGACACTAAATCCATGTTGCATGTTGCATGTTTATCATTTTCATCGCATGTTTATCATTTTCATCCTGTCTAAACCCTAAACCTCAAACCCTAAACCCTAAACCCTAAACCGTAAACACTAAACACTAAACTCGACCACGTGGACAAGCAATCCGGATGAAATTTATTGACAAGTTTGTTGCAATTGATTATCCACTTATAATTGAACAAATGTTCAACGACTGACATACGTATAATCTAAAAATTGATAGAAAAATATAGCAATATGTATCTTAAAATGTGAAAATATATAATCATAACATATTTTATATAAATAAATAGAAAATTTGTTTTATGATAACAAATAAATATATTTTAGTGTTAACAACAAAAAGGAAGAAAAAAGAGAAAAGAAGGAGAAAAAGGAGAGGGGCAAAATTGTAAAAGTAAAGTGGACATGTAAAACTCTTGGGAAAGATAGTGATAAGAGAAATGGGTGTAATGGTCAATACTTAAAGCTGTGTGTCATTTTCCCATAAAAATTTATGGAAGTACTTCGACACCTTATTATGGACTGGAGATAAAACAGTTTAACAATACATTATACATGAAGACTCTTCCGAGTAATGGGTCATCTAAAATTAACGTAAGCTTTAGTGTATAGAATTGTCATTACAAATTATTATATATACTATTGTTTACTAATATTAATTAATACAATTACAACTATCATACCACACATTTTCTACTCGCCTTTATTATCCATAAACGAATTATAAAAAAAAAAATTACAGTTTTATTCTTTAAAATTACAGTTTCACTAAACAATAAACTTAATTTTTGAAAGCAATCCCGCACGTATGTGCGGGTTTGAATCTAGTATATTGTAAATTGATTGTTAATTTTATGACTTAACCCGTAGTATACCGCATATTAATGTAACGTATGTTTTTCAAAATCATCTTGACTGAGAAAGCCTACCAAACAACATTATTCTAAACTTTAGTTTAATCTGAGAAATCATATTTCTTGAAATTTTAACCCGTGCTCATATTTCTTGGAATTCTTTCATATTATAGTGACATATTATTGACTTGTGCTATAACGAATCAAATTAGAGTGTTTATAATTTTAACTTTTTGATGTATCATATATTTATGATATTCTTAAAAATATCAAATTAAACTATTTTAAAATATTTCAGATTAAATTATTTTAAAAGTTTATTATAATATATTAAACTATACAAATCAACAAAAGAAATATATGAAATTAAATTTAAATATTCAAATTTTGACCTGTTACTCAGTCAAAATTTTAGTTGAATAGATATTTTTAAAAGAATAATATTACTAAAGCTTCAATATTTTATAGATTGAACAACTTTTTTTTTGTATGAATATGGTGTATTTCGGTGAATGAAGATATCAATGATTTATACTAAGAGTTTGGAGGGGTGTTATGTAAGATCTTATTTTGTTTTAATTAATTTTCGAGATTTTATAATATTTATTTTCTTTAATTGCCTAAAATTATATATGGCATAATGGTATATGCTTGTTAAAGATTTTATTTCTTTTAAGTTGTATTATTCTTTGGGTTATTCTTTTTAAGTGTATCTCTGTAAGTCGGTATAACTAAGTAAGTCAAACCATATAACCTATTTTGTAACCAACTAATGAATCAAATAATAATTATAACTTTATAACTTATAACTATTATATAGTCTACCAAAAAGAAGTTGTGTACTTCCGAAATATTAAATAGGGGATATTTCCTCTGTTTTAATTTAGTTGTCGTTTTAGGTTTTTAATGAAAATGCTTTCTCTCTATGCTGGGCCATGGAAAGTTCTCTCTCTCTGGGATATGATATGGTTCATTTTGAGATAGATTGTCAAGAGATTTTAAGTGTCATAGATAAATCAAAAGACTGGCCAGCGTTTACTTTGGAATTAGATTCTTTTCAGTCTTATAATAGGAGGTTTTCTATGTTTTCTATTGGATGTATACCTAGATTGAACAATGTCTGTGTCGTTCGTCTTGCAAAAGCGGCTTGAGCACAAGGATCTTTCTTTTCCTATGTAAATCTGCAGGTTCCAAAATGGTTAGCTCACGAGGCTATCCTATTTGAACCGGTTTAATAAGATATGGTGTTTTGAGGTCAAAAAAAAATATGTTGATGATAAAAAAAGTTAGAAAAAAAAATCCAAAAATAACGTAAACTAAATCCGTGGAGTGACTACTAGTTATTTTATATGGAGAGGGATGTTTTAAATTTAAATATCTAAATTAAAATATATTTGTCTTAATTATGAATTTATGATCATCGTCTCTATCTACTTTTGAAAACAAATAACACAACCTTGTTGGAGTGTATATATATGTATATCAAACCGGAACCTCGTAGTCGATATACATTCAACGATCTCGTCAATGGTTTCGGCCATATGAGGAGTGAGATGATTCTTCCTCATAGAATACATTTAGAATCGATACCAAATCTCGTTGTACCCGTATAGGACCCCTACAGGTAAGCCAAATCTATTTGGTTATTTAATCCCCAAGTCCCAACTAATGCAACAAGTGTGTCTATCTTGAAATCTTTTAGAATGGTTCCTTCGAATAAATCAACAAAGACCATACATTATAGGGAACAGCCAAGCCAAATCCCTATAGATCAACAACAAGTTTTAGGATCATTCAACATCAACTATCACAGTTGACAAACATAATTAAGGGTCGTCACTGGTATTGGTGGTTTACATAAACGAAACCATAATATAACTTTTGATGATCAAGACAAATGTATATGCTCTCGTTTGACAAAAACAAAACCAACATTAGTAAGTATAGAGTAGCAAAATGTAGCTTTAAATAAATATCACGAAAACCATATGAATAGATAATTAATGCATAAACTGGTGTCACAATATTACAAGTCATGTGATTGTTAAGAACCTTGTTGGATTTGAGCTAAAGTTGGAACATAACAGACGAGTAAGCATTTAGATCCTGCATCATGATGATCCACTCCCATGTGTTTATCCTTTCCGACAATGTGTAAGAAGCTGTTTGAGTTATTCTGTTTACCGGGACACACTAATATGTTATTCTCCGGATCGGCCAAGAAATTCATCCCATTACATAATATAAGAAACTGGCGATAAAAAGTTCCGTTCACTGTTAGGAACTTGGTCCATGACATGGCTCCGGTACTCTCAATCTTAGTTGCTATCCATACATGTATATCATAGTAATGATCTCTCATACCTAACAGACAGAGTTTTTGCTCTTCTCTAGTAACTGATAAAGCCATAGGTACATAAGAAAAATCATCAACTGGAAGAGACACACTTTGGAATCTCTCTGTCGAGAAATCAAAACTTAATAAGAAATCCTTTTGCGAGTCTGGAAAAGGACTGGAGGCAAGCCAGTAAGTATTTCCATTCACAGACATGCCAAGATGTTTACACCAGTGAATGGACCAGTCGCTAGTCTCACCCACAACCCTCCAAGAATCAGAGGTAAAGTCATAGATTTCGTACTCAACTAGGCATTTTTCAGAATATACCATTTCCATGTTGACGTATCCTCAAGATTTTGTACTTGTTGGAGGAGGAGGTTTTACCGAGAGCGTAGTAATTAGATTTCTTGAAGGAATGACCTACGGGGTTGTTCATCCACCTGGTTTTTTCACCTGAACATGGATTCCAAAGCACAAGTCTATCGTCCTCGGTGGTGCAAAGCAATAAGCCGTTGCAGTGAAATACTTCGCTTATATCGACTTCTTTAGGAGAAGTAGAAAGAGGATCTTTGAGACTTAATTGACTTGTTAACTTTACAACGTTATTGTCGTCTTGAACTCCACTGAGATCAATGCTTGCTAAATAAACCCTAAAATCAATCAACACGATAATCTGAGACTTGTTCGCAAGTCTCTTATATTTTTTGATAAGAGCGTTCCATCCTTTTGAGGTGCATCGGAGTCGTGCCAGATCAAAAGCCTTCGGAAGCCTATAGAGTATCTCTACCAGCAAATCCTCCGGAAGATCTACTATGTTTATCCTCTTCATCACTCTTTAAACAGAGAGTTTTCAGATAACTTGGAGATATGATACCGTGCTGCAAAAGTTTCAAATCGGTTGCTCAGATTTAATAAAACCCTTGTATAGTACGAAAAACGAAAACCCTAGTAATCTTGTGCTGTGTCTGTGCCTCACCGACTCACCCTTCTATTGTGAGCTTTCTTCGTCCTAGATTCATCTGAAAAGTTGGGCTTGTGGGCCTGCAATACTATAAGTAGCCTACGGCAATACGTACAAAGATTCGCTACATGACGTCTTGTTACGGCAATATACGTCTCTGTGCAAGAAAAGGAAAGAAGGATAAATCTTCAATCAGTAGGCGCAGAGAGCTCAAAGAGAGATTGCAGGTAACAAGCACTCAGAGAACACTGGAAATAACACTTCTGGCCATGTTATCATATTCTTTCCTGATAGCTAGAAAACGCATACTATTTAGCTAATTGCATTATCGCTGACACTGCAAATTACTAACATCATACATTATTACTGAAACCTAATTACTGCGAGGTGCTTCATAAAAACTTGACTATATATTTATCAGATTCTTGAATACAAGTTCTCCAGCGTGAAGGTGAGTGAGAATCAGTCATTTCAGTTGACCCTTATGATTAAAAGTACTTCCACATGAGATTACTCCAGTGAGTTTTACTTGTGGTCGTTGTAATACAGATCCTGCTGTTTTGTTGTATATTGGATTAAAATTATGATTTGAAGACGACTTCCAGTTAATATTTACATGTCCTTGGTTTGACCTATTTGCTTGTTGCATCTCTTTGACTAGTTTCCATATGATAAGCCGTTGAAATCATATCTGGCAGCTCAACAGGTTTACACATATTGACTACAGCTTCTCTCATTTCTGTCTTCAGTCGGTTCGTAAAAATCCCTTCCAACTGTCTATGCCATTAACTAGAGTAGACAGATCCTCAAACAGATGATATAACTAGAATAACCAGTAACGTGAAGAAGCTGACTAGGATCTCTCAGCTAGATGAAACGAGCTAACAGCAAGTGTTGCCTGCCAATATAAGGACCGATGTATGTATTCCACCGTAATAGAAAGAGCTCCAAATTCTAAGAATTGTTATGTGTGACGACAAGGTTCGACTTTTTGACTGGGAGATCCCTAAAATATACATTGAATTATGATCAAGAAACCAATAAGCTCAACCAATAGCAGTTGAGCATAAGTTCCAAAACAGGTTGGTCTAACAAAGAAACTAATTCCAAGAACTAGTTATTAGCCAATTGTAGCAAACAATCTATTATCAATGCAAGATTAACGAAATGTACCTTGGCAAAGATTGAGCATTTGAGAGAAGATGAAGAGAGTGGAGAAAGATAAGAGGAGTGGGAGAGTCTGGAGCCAAAGAAATTAGATTCTGATGATTTGGTGGGAACTGAGAATTGGGTTTTGGTCACAAGGGTCTTTCTCTGAGTGCAATGTGGTGTGATTACAGAAAGTGAAAGAAGAAGAACAAGCAGCCATTTTTCTTACTCTATTTGGACGTCTCTCACCACTTTGAAGTGCAAAAAAGATGACAGATAGAGAAACATCACAACACACCACAGTCCACAGAGATAAGATTTTTCTCTCTTCCAGATCACAACACACCACAGTCTATATACTAAATCAAGAAACAAAACACAATGAGAAATAACCATTAAAATCGAGAATTAGAACTCGAATTGCTTTTTTTATTTCAGATATCAATTTATGCAAATGATACAAGATTGAGACTACAGAACTATTGAGTAGGTAGTTATATGAAGAGTACATAGTTCTACCTATTCTACAAAGCTTCTTGAAGCCTATGTTTTACAATCAGAATCAAGCCACTAGTTACCTATATCATAAGCTTGAGATGAGATTACGAGCTGAAAGGACAAAACTTTTCGAACTCTTCAACGTGAAAAGCCGAATCTCTGCTATTATCGTCAAGGGTGTTTCATATCAGCTGTTGAAGAAATGGTTAACTGGGTTTTGTCTCTGATGTGTATGTACCTTAGTGCTACAGGATATTAGGAGACAAATTTTCTTGAGTTTTGATCTTTGTCAGCGATTTGGAGGAGGGATGAATTTTGGAACTTTTGACCTTCTCTTTGACTGCCTTTCTGGTGTTTATGGTCTTCGTTGAGGAAGCTTTATGAGTTTGAACTGTTCCTGAAGTTTGGAACCTTCGGAATCTTGGTGAAGTCATGCTTGTCAGTGGTACCTGCTCATGATTATAAATAGTGTCATACATCAAAGCTTCAGTACCCAAAATTATGACAAGTTGAGTCTTACAACAAGGTTACCTGAAAACAACCAACTTGTGGGTTCTTCTTGTGTTCTTCAGATGCTAAGTGAGTGTTTTGATTTTCCTTGAAGCCACAAAACAGTCGCCCTTTTTCAGCATCCTCTTTCTTGTTCTTTTCTTCTAGCTTCTTGAAGAACTAACAGATACAGACACAGCAAAGGAGAGCTTTGTTAAACTATTGTTCTATATAAGTCCTCTGATCTGAAACAGAAATAAAAAGGGGGTCTTCTATTGTTCTACCTCTTTCCTCCTTTCAGCCCTTTCATCACTTCTGAAGACGAAGGGAGAAGATACAGTGACAGACTTTGCTTTGGTTCTGCTTTGAGTTAAAAGATTTTCACTGCTGCAATGCATTAGATAAAAACATCCCATCTTATCTCAGCATAAATCAAAGAACCAACACAAACACTTTCGATAAATCACCTCAAGCCATTGCAGTAAGTAATATAAGATAGTTACTTTTTTCTCTCTAAGAGGTTGGTACTTCAACTACTAACCTGACAGAAGGTTGTCTTTGCACATTGTTGGGTATTTTGCATGAAACTGAGCTCCCTACAGATATGTTTTTCCTGTATTTGAGAAACCAAGTTGAGTTAGTATGTAATAGCACACATAGCAATGAATGTTGTTGAAAATGGTTGGATCAGTAACCTCTTGTTTTCTGATAGCTGGTTGTTGAGAGGAGGACGTTGGGGTAACGTGACAGCAGAGGCCTGCAGTATATGTAATAGTCAGTCCCAGCATCTATACTTAGGAAATACACAATGTAATGAAGAAACTTGGGAAGAAAAATTACACTGGATGAACATTTTGCAGCTTTAGAACCTTCTTTGGATGTTCGAGGCAATGGTCTTTTGCGGCTTTTTAAAGCTCCCATTGGTTCGTTTCCACTGTTTTTAGCGTTTGATGAAGTTGTTTCCTGTGTAGTGGAGTTTCTTGCCAGTATTTTTGGGGCTGTTATGGTCGTCGGACGAGCAGAAGAAGCAAAGTTGAGTGACATATGAACAGTATTTGGACCTGATCTCTTCTTCTTGTCTGCTTTCCCTGCACTCTTAGCCATAGTACTGCTTCTAGAACCGTTTTGGGGCATCTGGAAAATTGTTTTCTCGGTATTACCAGAAGGAGCGCAGCTGATTGACATGTGAACAGGTTCAGGAGGGGTCTGCTTTGGTTCTTGGATACACTAATTGAAGTTTTACTACCCGAGGATGACTCTTTTCTAGTGTTCTTAACTGAATGATCCAGTCCTATAACAACGAAAGGTTCCAGTTTTGAACTCTTAATGCAGACCTTTGATCCGGAAGAACTAGGACGTCTTTCTTTGCTCAACAAAGTAGAATCCTCCTGAAAATCCCATGTACGTTTAGAGAGATACAAAACATGAAGTTGCAATGTGATAAAAAAAAAAATGAATTTTGATTACCTCGTCAAGAGCATCGTCTTCAGGAACAATCACCGACTTAAAGTTCTCCACACCAGTTTGAACATCATCAATTACAGGAACTGATGGAGCAACAGAAACAACCTCAGCAGCACTAGACACCTCTCCACGCCTTGCTTCATCCATGCCCATACCATTACTCACCACTACTTCTGAATCAACAAGAATATCTTTGGGTACTTCATCACTGGTTTTATTAACCTTTACTTCTTGGATCTTATTCGTCTGTGTTACTCTCCCAGCAGCTCGGTTCTTGAAATGAGCTTCAAAGAAAGCTCTCTTCTGAGCCACAGAACCAGGTTTAGTAAACCTCTCAACCTCTTCCAAGTAACGGTTCTGAGTAAAAGCAGACCACTTCTCCCACGATAAAGTCTCATTCGCAAATCTACCAAACGATACTGATTCCGTAAGCACACGACCAGGAGGAACCACCTGCAAAACCATAAAAAGACAAACAAATCTCAAATCCTCTTCCCAGAATACTTCAGATCCATCAAACAACACACTCTACAATAGCAAAATCAATGTCTAATCAAACCCTAAATCCAAGATTGTATCTTTTCACTAGCAAAATCAATGTCCAGAACAAGAATCAAACCCTCAATCCAAGATAGTATTTTTTCTAATAAAATTCCAAATCTTGAATCTAGTTGAAGAAAAGAATCGAGTATGGAAAAATCGAAACTTTATTTAAGAAACTGACCTGGTTGGTTTCGTGAGATGAGAACTCTGCAGGTTGCGAGAAAGATCTCACAAGACAGATTGATTCTCCCATTTTTTGTTATCTCGAGATCCAAAAAACCCTAATTTTATGCCCAAATCTGAGAAACTTTAAACTAAAATCTTTATTAGCTTCTCTCGTCGGCTGATGCAAATCTCAAAAGTAGGTTCGAACTCAATGCTTATGAATTTAAACTTTCCCCAACGGCCACTTCCATTTTTTATTACGTCATATATATGAAATTTTGTATCTAAATATCTAACAGTGGAATTATATTTTTAGTTTTTTTTGTCAACAATGGAATAATATAATTATCATATTAAATTTTATCTTTTTCTGTGGATTGGGAATTCATTTTTTCCATTAAAAAAAATTAGCTAATTATAAATACTAATATTTGCCTTTTAATATTAATTAAGAGAGTGTACTCCAAGTTTAAATTTTTATTTTATTGCTAAATTATATAAATCATAGAAAGATATAAAGTAATAAATACTTTTAGAGGACCTGCTTAATTATTCAGTGTTTTTTTGGAATTCTTGTATTTCTCTTTTTTTTTTACAAAAATATTAGTTAGTAATAAACACTAATATTTGCCTTTTAGTATTAACTTAAAAAGAGTTGTGTGCTCCAAGTTAGTGCTAAATTAATCAATTATATAAAATACTAAAAATTTTGAAATTGTCTTTATGAAAATATATGACAAGATCTCTTGTTCATGTATATATATTTTCTAACAGAATATAATGACTTCTGATTTTCTGAATTTAGTATTATATCATAAAGTGATTTTTTTTACATGTGAGATGAATATTTTATTTTCTTTTTCATAATATTTTCATAATATATAAATATTTTCATCTCCTTGACTATTTTATAATTACATCACCAGATTTTTTTGCCCGTTACTTGAATTTCAACCTTTTCAGTGGCCTCCCCCAACGGCTAGTCAAAATTGAACCAACCAATTTCAACAACCATATATCCGGTTTAGCTTAATAAACCGGTTTTAATCAGAGAACATGGAGAAAAGGTTGGATCACACTAGGATTCAGAGAAACGAATTGGAGCAATTCACTATCTTGTTCAAAAAGCTTCATCTCTTGTTCATTCAGATTCACCCAAGCTTCAATCCCACCAGCTTCTTTCGTATCAAGAAGCGTCACGATGTTCTTCTGTCTTACGCAAGGTATCCCAACCCAAACCGGTTTTCCCCAACCGAAATCGGTTTCATACAAACCGAATCGACAAGCACTCGAGAAGATGTAGAAATCGAAATCTCCACTTGCAATCATATCTCCTGCTTCTCTCTGGTAGCTACAGATGATCTCTGTTGCATTTGGGTTTCCTACAAGCTTCGGTACATGGTTATCTCGAAACCTCTGTTTCGCTTTTCGTAATTCCGAAACCAAAGTTTGAAGCTTTGTCTGGTTTACTCCTTCCTCTGCTTTTGCTGCAAAGTAGCTCACGAGGTTCCCAATTGAGTTCTCTGTGAATGGTGGCGAGACGCGAGAGCGTAGACTAGCGGAGTTTGCCAGAATCGATGGTATCGATGTTCCTGAAACTGTTCTTGTAGCTTTCATTGCAGTTTTCCATATAAGAGCTGAAACAGCTTCGACTCTTGTAGGTTGTTTCACTTCAAAGCTTGAAGCTTTCGCTTGCAAAGATTGAATACTCGAAGAATCGAATACGAATCTCTTCGAAAGAGTCTGATTCATCATGATCTCTGGCTCAATCACTGGTGCAGGGGAAGTCTCAGAGAAGTTTCCAGGTGGGAAGATCTTAACCGTGTCGAATACAGGAGATCCAACGGTTTTGATCGACCCTCGAGACGAGATTGCAGCCCAAGTCTTCATGAGTAAACCGATAGAAGTCGCGTCAGCGAACTTATGTGAGATACAAACTCCTATAGCCATGCTTCCACATTCAAAGAAACTCGTTTGAGCAAGAAGCAGTTTGGTTCTTGTCTCTATGGAAACAACTGATGTTGGAATCAGCTGTTGCAAGTTGTCTGATGAAGGCTCTTGCAGGAGACTCGAAAGCGGTGAATTGACTTCTGCTTCGAGGAAATCAGCGCCAGAGTCGTTACAATCGATGCTTACGTTGCCTTTGAGCCGTCCAGCAAGAGGGTAGAAATGAGTTAAAGTCTCAGATAACGACTTCTTCAGCTTCTGTAATTGCTCAGTTGGTTTGATTCTGTTGTTGTTACCTGAATAGAAGAAAACCATTGGACCAAAGATCGTTGGTCCGAGCTGTTCTAGAAGAGAGAGTTTAAACTTCTTTAAGTGGTTTGGAGTTGGAAAAGATGGTTTGATGATATCTCGGGAGACTACATCGACTATCATAGAGGAGTTCTGGTGAAACCTCCTGGAGATAAACCGACCAAAAGTCATCGCAGAAAGATTTGCTTCTGTTTCTTTGTTAGAAGAAGAAGCCTCTTGGACAGAACATTTAACAGAGAAAATCCAAAGATTCTTGCAGGTAAATGCCAATAGATCCTCTATACACTAAAGTACAAAACTTTTGTTCCCTAATGAGATCAATATTAATAATGGAGTGACTAAGTGACTTCAGACAATAGAAAATTCGTTTTTTTCATAACAAGATGTTTACATGACCGAAGTATACAGATAAATCAAGAACTGAAAGAGGACAACAACATTTGACTAAAAATCTCACACTGTTTAACTGAATTAAACTAGTCTTGAAGACGAAACCAGAGAGACTTTGAAGCAAGCAAAAGCAACGTAAATGTATATACCTTTCAGGTGTAAAGAAAACAAAACAAAACAATAAACCGATTGTTGTGTTGCATCGCTTAAAAGTGCAGAAAAAACTCTTACTTCGCCATTGATGCAACAATCTCCTCTAGCTGTCTCCAGGTTTCTCCATTCTTCTTCTTAGTATCTTCTGCTTTTTGCTGATCTTCTTGGAACTTGCACAAACATTCTTCGAATAAGTCTGGATTTGTATCGGACAAAACCTTGAGAACATTCTCGGTCAAGTTCTTCACAGCCTGATTCCAATGGCTGCTACCGTTTTTCTCCAAAGCAGGAAACACTATAGGTAAAATGATTCTGCTGTTCTGTCTCACCAAATTAGTGACATGATCGTTGTTCCATAAGTATAAAGCCCGTTCCGCTACCTAACCACACAAGCAGTTGATTTTTCATGAACAATTCAAAAGAATCTAACTAACAATCAGGTATGTATGTGTACCTAATAAAATTTTACTTTTACCTGAAAGTGAGAACTGCATAAGCACTGAGCAATTTGGCGAGAGAGCGGAATCATACACCGTTCAAACTCTGTTAATTGAGTTGCTTCTAATATCTCCTCCAATTCATTCAAGAACATGATTTCTTTAGAGCTATTAGTAACAGGCCAGTACTTCAACATCCCTCTAATAACTGTATCCGCGAGCTTACAATCTTTCTCAACAAACTGTATAACGCAGTAAGAAAGCTGTTGGTGGTAATTTGGCAAACATTTCAGTTTGTGTAGAGGAATCAAGACACGAGTAAGGAAGAGCTTGTGTTCTTCCTTGAGCGGTAAAGCAAATCCATTGATGATGGATCCTAAAACTTCAAGAAACTCGGCGATTCCTGAGTGCTTCCCAGTCTCGAATATAAAATCATACAAGATGTTGTTCATAGTTTTCCTGATGAACGGTCGATGAACCATAAACCTCCCGTAGATCCGGTGAAGTATAGTTTTCAGATACTCTCTCTCCCTAGGATCTTCAGAATCAAACAAATCCAATAGCTTAAGAACGAAGGTATGATCTATGTATTTCTTGGATATCTTGGGGTCTGTGTTGGGAGATGCAACGATTCTTAGAAGGAACTCATAAACAATCTGCAAGTGAGGCCAAGAAGGATTCAGAGATCCTTCTTCTTCTTCCAAATCCAATGCTTCTGAAGTTTTGTTCTTCCATTGCCGATGAGGATTACTAAAGAGATTCGCCGAAATCATCTTTGTACCTTCTTGAATAACTGATTCAGTAAACTTGCCATTCCCTGAAGAGATAACATAATCCACAACTTCAAGAAGTGTTTGCCTTTTGATCTCTTTCTCCTTAAGGTTCTGTTGAGGCTCCACGGCGAAATCAAACACTACACAGCAAAGTCTAAGCTTCTTAAGAAACAGTTCTTGCTTCTCAGAGATTGATACATCTCTCAACCTTGGCAACACATCAAAAGAAACACAATCCGTGTTATCTCCATTTGATGATGATCTCTGACTCAAAGCTTCATCGCCTCCTCCTTGATTATCTGCAGTTTGGGATTCACCATTATCCCAAAACTTAGCAGAAGGTTTCTTTGGAAGCTTCCCAAGTATCTGCTTAAACATCTTTCGATCTATTTAGTCAACTTCTTCCTCAGATCGGATTCTTTAGCTCTCTCCAAAAGCAAAAAAAAAAAAAAATAGATCTCAGAAACTCAAAATCCGAATTGAAGAAAGATACTGAACTACTCCTAAGATCATCTCACCACGCATAAGAACAACTCTTGTGAACATAATAATCTTGAGCTTATTACTAGATCTCAGAGATTATGAATCATCCATCCAGACAAAGCAAAAAAGACGAAAAGCAGACAAAACCATGACCCAGAAGGAAATAAAGGTTGTAACTTTATATCATGAATCGTCGTTTCTGGACCCAGAAAGCAAAGATCTAGACTTGACGAATCATAGAAAGAAAAGAAGAAAAAGCAAACTTGGGTTTGACCCAAGTAATCTAAAGAATCGAACTACAAAGACAGAACAAGAAGAAGAAGAAGAAAGAGTTTAGCTTTTCATAGCTATTGCTTCGTTGGCATATAGATTAGAGAGAAGAGAGAGAATGGATAAAGATTAGCCTGAGTAGAAGAGAGAGAAAGAGAGGATGGTGACTGAGAGAAGACCCTAAGACCAGAGAAATTTTTTCACTAACCGCACAAACAAGGAAAGGAACAACGTCTCGACAGTGCTTTTAGTTTAAGACATAACTCATAACCAAAATGGCAAAATGTATCAACAACATTAAAGATTCAAATTCTTTAGTTGTGGAGTTCGTAACCAAATCCACAAACCCCCAAAATTTGGTCTTCAATAGCAATTTTAGTAGTAGATAATTAACCAAATGTTCCTTTTGTTTTATAAAGTTACGAATTTTTTTAATCTGATTTTGAAAGAAACTATACAACTGAAAAATCGAAAATAGAAGAAAAATTTAATACAATACAACCAACAAACTGATTCTTTAGCGTGGCAAGTGGCAACCCCTTAAGCTGCAATTTTTTGCAGGTATCAAAGCAGAAGATGGAATGAATCAGACAAAGGTCTCAACAAAGTGGAACAATGGATCATACAATGTAGCAAAAAGAAAAGAAAGAAAAACCATTAACAAGCAGGAGGAAGATTTTAGAGGAAACAAGAAATAAAAATAATGGAAATCAAAACGGGAACAAATCTTACATCTTGAGTTTCCTTTTCCTTCAAAGGAAGAGACCAAATATGAAACTTTTCTCTTCTGAAGTATGTATCCGAAGAACATGCCAATTCCAATAGAAGATACAGAAGATATATCTCTTTTCTTCTCTACAGCTCTAACTTTATGAAGCTTTTTGTACCCCAAGTTCTTCCAAACGTTTCCAAGTGGCTTCCCGTTTTGCTTTGGTTTCGGCTGCTTTTGATTCATCTTCCTTGAACTTAGCAAGGCATTCTTTGAACAACTCAGGGTCCTGGTCATGAAATATCTTTCGCACGTTTAGTGTCAAGCTATGAACAGCTTGGTTCCAATGTTTCTGCGCGTTTCTCTCCAAGGCAGGGAATATAATTGGAAGAATAACTTTACGGTTCTGCATTATCAAATTCTCAATGTGATTGTTGTTCCATAAGAATAAAGCTCTCTCTGCAACCTGCAAATATCAGACAGATGTATGTAATACACTGAAACAAAGATTGAAACTTTAGTCACAATGCACTAGATCCTGAACCAACTAGACTTATATGACATGAACAACCTTTTTTCCGTGGGACATGTGCAGTCACTGTTTAGCCACAACAGATGCCTTTAAACTCGAAATACTTTTTACCATTTTTGTAACTTTTGACTTAAAACAATAGGCTAAAAATTCAATTTTAGCTCAGAAACTGCTTAAGTATTATCACCCAGAGCTGAATACAACCGTCCTATACATTTATACTTTCAATACTGCAAACCCAACTCTTCCATTTAATCTATTGATACAACAGTATTATAAGCTATAACGATTTCCAGTAAGCTGGTAACAATATACACAGGCCAAAGACTGTTACAGTTAAAGTATGTCAAAACGATATGACCTAGCGAATGTCAAACCAAAGCACTAACAGCAACAGAGCCTTTTGTAGGAAATGTCAAAGTAAATGGGACATTCACGAGTTTAGAAACAACTGTATAAGGCTCTATAATTTCAGAAAGATTGGAGAATGATAGATACCTGAAAATGCAGACTGTTCAAACATCGAGCTATTTGGCGAAACAGTGGTACCATGCACCGTTGGAATTCTGGTGGCTGAGTTGCTTCGAGTACTTCCTCCAACTCATTCAAAAACATGACTTCTTTAGAACTATTTGTCACAGGCCAGTATTTCAACAATCCTCTTATAACCGTATCAGCAAGTTTGCAATCCTTTTCCACAAACTGTGTGATACAATAAGACAGTTGCTGATGATACATTTGCAAGCATTTCGGTTTGTGGAGAGGTATCAAAACTCGAACAAGAAACACTTTGTGCTCTTCTTTCAAGGGAAGAGCAAATCCGTTGATGATACTTCCCAAGATCTCTAGAAACTCAGCAATGCCATTATGTTTCTCTGTCTCGAAAACAAACCTATAGAAGATGTTGTTTATGGATTTCCTGATGAAAGGTCGGTGTACCATAAATTTACCATAGATACGATGGAGAATGGTTTTCAAACAATCTCTTTCTCTAGGATCTTCGGAATCAAATAAATCCAGTAACCGTAAGACAAAAGATTGGTCAATATATCTCTTAGCCAACTTGGTGTCAGTTTCAGGCGAAGCAACAAACCTCAAGAAAAGCTCATACACAAGCTGCAAGTGAGGCCAGGCAAGATCCATGGAAGGTTCTTCCTCCTCTAGATCTAACGCATCAATAACTTTATTTTCCCGTGGTTGAGGATTAAGCGTTCTAAAAATGTTAGCAGAGACCATTCGAACGACTTCTTGGATACCAACTTCACTAAACTTTCCATTCGGAGCATTCACGTAGTCCACAAGCTCCAGCAATGTCTGCCTCTTAATCTCTTTTTCCTTGATGTTCTTTGTAGGATCCGTGAAATCAAACACTACACGGCACAAATTCAACTTTTTTATGAACAGGTTCTGCTTTTCCGTGTTTGGAACATCTTTAAAACTCGGCAATGCTTCATAAGGAGTGAAAACCCCATTACTGTTGCTGTTGTTGCTGTTGTTATTGTTGTTCACACTGCTCTTTAGATTCCCATCTTTAAAACCCGAGTCAGAAGTGGTGGATTTGCCACCCGGTGGAGCATTTTTAGCATGTGACTTCCCTGTACCATTATCACTGGTTTTGGAAGTAGAGGCACCTGAAGCATGAGATGAAGAAGAAGAATGGCCATGGCCACCGTGTTCACGTCCACGATGTTCGTGCTTGGAAGACTTTTTAGTAGGAAGCTTACTTAGAATCTGTTTCCACATAATTCAAAACCCAAAAAAACACACCAAATGTGTTCTTTTTTTTCTTTCTCAACACCAGAATTCAGATTTCTCTAACCACATCACCAAACTAAACACCTAGATAGAAGAAGAAGAAACCAAATCCATCAAATTCGAAAAAAAAAAAGCCACAAAATTTTAGATCAAACCTGACAAAATTAAGAAACAGAATCAAATCACAAACCTGAGATCGAGATTAAAAAATCCCAAAACTTTCCCCTTTTTATATTAATCACGCCCTTTTGTATACAATCTAACGAAAAAAATTCGAACTTTATATGCGATTCGAGTTCTGAAAAAACAATCCAAAAGAAGAGAACAATCAGAAAACGAAAACAAAGACAAAAGCTTTCACATTCCCCAAAGAACAAATTAGATTGATTTACAGACAAGAGGAGACTACGACGAAGGGCTTCGATATTAAATTTAGCTAAAACAAAATCGCACCAGATGACACAATTAGAGAAAGGTCAACAGGAGAAAATACCCAGATACGATTTTACAACGATGATGATGATGATGATGATGATGATAATGATGATAACAACATTCAAAGTTCTTCAAACCTTCGTTTGTTGTTTGTTGACTTGAGAAAATGTTTTTTTTTTTTTTTTCGTTTTTTCCCCTTTCCTTTTGGAAGTATGAATTTTTATTTTTTTTTTCTATCAAAGGAGATGAATTTTCTGCTTTCTTTTTTTTAATTTTTGGTTCTTTTTCTTTTTTTTCTTTTTTATTATTCTCGTGATCCAGTTTTATAATTCGATGGTTTGATCCAACGGTTTAGATTTCATCGATCAAACTTTTAATTTTTTTTCTATTTATTCATAATACTTGTGTTTTTTTATGATTACGAATTTTTGAAGCGGGCACTTACATTACATTTCTATGCACACAGGTACGACGTCGTTTTGTGTAGCTAGACGGCTAAGTGCCACTAGCCAATGAACTCTTCCTAGTTTAAACATGGCTGAGGATGTTTGAAACTAAGAATCGAAATTACGAGGGGGGTATTGAACTTATATTTTAAAGGATTGTAGAGGATTCTTAAAATACTTTGTTATTCAATTGAGAATTTTTAAAAATCTTATGAAATCCTCTGTTATTCAACTAAGATTTATGTAAATTCCTTTAAAATAATTCAGAATCTCTTGTTATTCAATCAACAATTTATAAAATCAACCTTAAATTTTCTGTTATTCAAATTATCACAACTTTTTTTAGAATGATATTTTGAATGATTTTGGGAGACTTTCTTTTGTTTTTTAGTTGATAAATACCACTCTCAAAATCATATCTTTTGAGATAGAATTTTGAAGGATTTCAAAACAAGAA
Source organism: Camelina hispida (assembly GCA_023657505.1). Classification (NCBI taxonomy): domain Eukaryota; kingdom Viridiplantae; phylum Streptophyta; class Magnoliopsida; order Brassicales; family Brassicaceae; genus Camelina; species Camelina hispida. The sequence continues at coordinate 2,165,288 of CP094632.1, forward strand.
AAAAACTGTCGGGGAAGAGATGATTTTATGCAAACCTTCAATCAACATATATTTTTCTGCGAAATCAAAGAGAAGGATCGATTGCAACAGTCGTGAAGCTTCGTTCACCATCTCTGTTTTGGTAAGCTGACTGCGTTCGTCGCTTTGGGTGCGTATACCAATTATAACAACTCGTGGGAACAATGTTTATTTTTATGGTCCTAACCAGTTTCCTAAAAAGTTGATTCCTAAGTTCATCTTGTTGGCCATGAATGGGAAGCCTCTCCCGATCCACGGAGATGGATCTAATGTTAGGAGTTACCTCTACTGCGAAGATGTTGCTGCGTTTGAGGTTGTTCTTCACAAAGGGGAAGTTAACCATGTCTACAATATCGGGACTACGAGAGAAAGGAGAGTGATTGACGTTGCCAATGACATCAACAAACTCTTTCGAATAGACCCTGACTCCACCATTCAGTTTGTGTATCAACTTTCCCATGAACAAGATTGAGAAAGATGAAACAGAATCTGGGAAAAGATAATTTCTTCATTCAAGTGTAAAGTGAAACTAAACCACTATGCTAACCAAACTATACAAGAGATTAAACCAAAGTAAACCAATATATATTCTCTAATACACCCCCCTCAAGATGGAATACATTCTCTAATATACATTCTCTATACATCCATCTTGAATTTGGAGAATTTGTGAAGTCCAAGGGGATTTGATGAGAAGCTGTGCTCCAGTGAATGCAACAGTCGTGAGTGGCTTGAACCCATGATGAACTGATAAAACTTTTGAGTATCAAGTGACAGAATACTGCTCAAAGAACCTTGAAGTCTCCATGGGTTTGTAGACAAATAATATCATGAACCAGCCATAGGAGTAGCAGATTGTAGACAAGCAAATAGCATTCTAATCCTTAGATTCTCTTGCTGCAACTATGCCCACAAAATAGTTCTGCTGCTGAAAGCTTGAGGATGATGATTCTCTAGAGGCCATGGCAATGATACAAAGAGCAAACCAACAGTTCTTAACTGACTTCAGGGCATTGCCATAGTATCACCACAATATGATCCGAGGAACTATAAGCAATAGAGTTGGCTTGTCATTCTGTGAAACCCAATAACATGAGAAAGCTTGACATGAACTAGTGACTACAGAGATGATTGCAGGGTCTGTACAGCAATCAAAATGACATGAGAACCAACAAAAACAGCTATAGGAGGAGTTATCACTTGCAATCCTCCAATGTTCATCAACAACATGACAACAATGTCATAATTCATAGCCAGCATATGTAGAAATTCATAGCAATCTTCAAGAATAGTTTGTAACGTTGAGCCCATTTCTAGTGAAGAAGCTATCTCAGTAACACAACAAAACGCAAGAAGATCAATCATGGATGCAGCTAGATAGAAGCATCGTGTATAGAGTTTTTTTTGGTGTTATAAAATATTTTAAAATCATTCAAAGTTTACTAATAAAATCTCATTTAAAACACAATCAAATCTCCTAAATTCTTTCAGAATAGAATAACTCTAAAATACAAAAATACAATCAAATCTCCTAAAATCTTTCAGAATTCTAAAATTTTAAAATCCTACCAAATCCTAAGAATATCAAGTTTAATACCCCCTCTACGAGAGTCTCCACTCTTCTTCTCACAACCCCCTCCAGTGTCGTGCCTCATGTATCTTGAAAAGGGCTTTTGCCCAAAGCCACATAATATAAAAAAATTGTAAGGCCACATATATCTTTTTAAGGTAGCTTATGTATTTAGTTTGAAAATGTGATTACGTTTTTTATTATAAAAATATATAATATTTTGTTTGTTATTAATTCTTCTTATTTCATATTTCATAATCTTTTTATTTGCATTATTAAAGTATTATATAATTTATTAAATGTTTGAAAGGAAAATGAAAAACTACATCAAAGTTGAGAACTTGTATTAAAAATTTATACAAAAATATATTATTAATTAACTAACAAAATGCTAATGTGTAATAACACATAAATAGATTTTCAAATATCATAACATCTATTTTTTATTGTTACATTAGCATTTTGTTAGTGTGGTTGCTTTCAAACATCTAATACATTATAATACACATACGTAAAAATATTTTACTTATGTTCTGTTTATATTTTGCATATGTTTTGCTTAGTTTTTTTTAATATCTATTCAATATATCAAAGAACCAAAGAATGACTAATTTGCTGCCATATATAAACAGTCAATATATCAATGTATCAATGTATCAAGCAATCAAATAATTTTTATATATATAGATGATTTTGTCATAGTCACAAAATAATATAAATATATAAACAAGTAAAAGTACATAATCTACGTTTCTGATGAGTAACCATCTATATATATATATATATATCATTTTTAACTTTTTTTTAAAACAAAACAAAACTATATTTTTTTCGCCCTAAGCGTATATGAACCTAAGCACGCCCCTCGGTTCTTTCCAAGATACATCATCCACGTTGATATAACAACGATTAAGCTCTTTCTACCTTTGATTCATGTTCCAACAGGTCTCCTTTAATTTGTTGAATCACATCCAACGACACATAATGCTGCAATTTTATTCTTTAAGCTTTTATGTTTTCTAAAGTAAATCCAAGCGGCTGGGATAGTGGGATAAAACATACAACTGAAGAAGTGCGACTCTTGTTTAACAACTTAACAAAAGATGAGAACTCGTCCACTGGACTGAAAAACCAAAGAAGCGAAAATTGAATGATATGAAATAGTTTGCGAAGTCCCAAAATACTTTCCATTACATGTAGTCCTAGAGAGTAGAGATAAAAGAAAGAAAACCAAATTGAAATCATTCATTCCAATAATCTACTTGCGACTGTTTTATCTCTAGCATTGCAGTAACGTGAGCCACTACTGAAGCTGTATCCATCACCTCCTCAACTTGAGGAGGACAGGGCACCGATTCCATCCACCGTGGGAGCACCAATTGTAAATGCCTGCCAGAAACTTTAAAGTCGCATATCTCATCCATACACTCCTCACATACAGACTGGTTCATGACACAATCTTGATGATCACCATCTCCGAGGATTACGTTCTTCTGTGTGCGCAAGTTACATGATACCACATGACGATTATCCCGACTCCATAGATAGACAGTGTCACTATCAAATGGATGCATTGCCATGGGTACATAATCACCTATAAGTAGCGGGAGGCAGATATTCCACACAAGTTGCCAAGATGAATCATTGTTCAACAACCTCCAAGCCTTGAAAACAGTAGACGAGGATAGAGCTAGTGTTCTGATATACATGATAAACCCTTGTGAAGTAGTCAAAGCACCTTTGAAGTCGTGATCGAAGCCGTGATTGGGATGATCCGGGAGAGGTATAACCCGAAACTGATCCGAGGATGCAGAATAGAAATCATAAGCTACGAGAACTCCAGGCTCACTAAGATGGTTAAAGTAAATAGTACCGTCCAATGTCAAAGAACCATAGTTGGTGATCTGATAAGGGCAATGAATAGTCTTGGAAGTCCAAATCCCAGTCTCGGAGGAATACAGACACACATCCAAAGTACTCGAGACATAGTTATTAGTCGCCTGGTCTTTAGCTAACATAACCACTTTGAAGCCCAAAACGAAGCCATCTTTGTCCACCCGAGTAACCAAACCAAACGGAGAAGACCTACCTGGAGCTGGAGCTGGAGGGATTTTGATCCACTTTCGTAAAACTGGATTGCCCACAAAGTAGCAATCAAGACCATACTCTGAAACCAAAACCAATCCATGGGAAGAAGCCTCGGTTACATTAAGAGGCGGTGGGATGAAAAAAGGTAGAGACTTTGAAAGACCCCATGTCTCGCATCCATGGAAATCTATGACATATTTATCTCCGTACCAAATAAGCGACCACGACGTTGAGGATTTTTTGTGCACTGACACAAAGAGACGGCGGAAATACACTGATTCGATTGTTGATTTCCACGTTTTGCTTACCGATTTCAATCTAGCGATGATCCTCAATGGTAACCTCGCTATAATCTCCGCCCACATCTCCTCTGTGAGATGTATGGTTCGATTTCGTGCCTCCATTTTTCGAAATTTTCAACTTTTCAGGGTTTCAAGTTTCTGGAGAAATGTGACAAAGACGACGACGACATACACTTCAGTGTGACCAACTCTTCAGACCTAACGGGCCACTTCTCTTTTTCTCAATACCTTATGGGCCTCTCAAGGCCCAATATGAAAACCTTATTGTAAATAAATATGACTATTGTATTTCTTAAACACTTGTACTGTATTTTCTACATATAAACTAGTGAGCACTGTGAGTGACCTTGACCCAAAATAATCGTTTCTGTTGTATTCTTCAAATCAATTGTTTTTATTTTTAGAATTATGTCACAAATAAGAGAAGAATCTTGGAAGTTCATCTTTGTGCTATGTTCCAAGTTTTATCTTCTTCTACGAAACATTCCTTTGCTAAAAAGGCGACATATGTATACATCAAACTTTACGTGTTGTTGTTGTTCTTCGTCGTCAAGATTAATTAACAAATAATACTATTTGGCAGACATTTCTTTTTCTTAATCTATATAACACGGTTTTAGCCGGGGAAAAAATAAATTAAACTTGATTTATATACTTGATTCTTACACGATTTGTGGTTTGCATAGATGCCACACTTTAACTAGCCTTCATAGGTTGATTTATTGGATCGTATTTAAGATATCTCTCTATCTACATGATTTTTGTTGTTATTTATATCTATTTAATTTTCTCTTTATTGTGAATCTACGTAGTTTTAAAAGCTACATAACTAGTTCCATTTTCTATGAATATTATAAAAACATATCTTCAATTCAACTAGATAAATTTTTATAAAGTCTCAACTTTAACAAACAAAAATGACTCAAACTAATAGGCCATAGCAATATGAAGTAATTAATAAATATAAAAATAACAACCATTGATTTTGTTACATTGTGAATGTGACCATACTCTATCTCATTATTCTTTTTTTTTTTTTTTAATAATGATCTTCTATATATAAAATAAAACCAAAATCTGATATTCAGTCTAATTCATTAATATCAAATCCAACAGATACCAAAAAAAAAAAGACAGAGAATCAGTTTAAAATAAACAAAATAAATTGTAATTAATACAAAATCAACAAATTAAAAATACTACTAAAACTAACCATCTTACTAATAATGGAAATGGGATATTCACAATAATTGAAGAGTGTTTTTCCTAATTAATACTAGTGTATATCAAACATATATATATATATTCATATTCAAACAATTCTTTTCATTAAAAAAAAATTAAAATTTCAAGATAATGTTACACTTGTGAAAACAAAACTAAAATTCAGAAAATCCAATTTTGTCTTTGCAAAATAAACACGTGTCTATAATCTCAAGACACTTTGACGATTTCACCGTTACCCTAATCTTATCTCGTTCGTTCCCTTCTTTATTTTAATTAATTATTTATTTATTTTGCCTCGCAAGTTTTTTTTTTTATTTCTTTCTTCTCTCTCTCCCTCGTAAAATCTCTCTCGACCTCCAACAAAAAAAAAGTTGAGATTTTCTCGCACAATTTTTTCTCAACCTTTCCATCATTTTCTCTCTTGACTCGGTCGACGAATATCACCACACCAACCCGCTCTCTCTTCCTCTCTCTCTCTCTATCTCTCTTTCAATCCTCAACTGATCTACGAATTGTTTGATTCCTCTGATTCGTTTAAGTGTTTAGATTTTCCCCAATAAAAAAGGAGATCTTGTTTTTTTTTATTTTCGCGGGCGAGGGTTCGGTTTGGTATTGATCGTGTGTGAGCGAAAAAACAAAACAAAGAAGGGGTTTCAATTGATTCTCTCTAATTGGGTTTTTTTTTTAAAAATCGTATCTTGTTAATGTTTAGGATTAGGTTTCGAAAACCCTAGTTTTTTTTTGTTTTGATCGAGTTTCATAACAGAAAAAAAGGAAAAAAAATTCAATTCATTCTTTTGTTACCTTCAAATTTAGTTGTTAATACGTCTCAGTTTCGTTTTCTTTTTTTTCCTAGGTTTTTTTTTAGGGTTCCCCAAGGAAGCTCTGAAAATTTCTGGTGCCTAGTATTTTTTGAATTGCCATCTGAAATCAAAAGAGTTTCCTTTTTTTTTTTAGATCCGTCTTCTTCTTCTACAAATTCGTCTTTTAGTCACCCAAAAAAAAATAAAAGAAGTAACTTTTAGTTTTTTTTTTCTTCTTCTTCCGGATCTGATCTATCTTCTTTAGGGGGGTTTTGAGTTTCTTCAGGGATTTTGTACATACATAAAGAGGGATTTTTTTTTTTTCTTAGTGTTGGTTGGTTAGGTTTTTAAAAAAGTGTATATAGAGATTCATAGAAATGGCTTTGAATTTTTCACATAGACCCTTTTCTTCCCATTTATCTGAGGAACCAATGAAGATAGCCAATGGGAATTGGTGTTCCACTTTCGATAAAGGTGATTGCTTTGATTACGGAAGAGGTGATTCTTCTTCTTCTGTTGACATACTTGATGTTTTGCCATCTGATCCCTTTGGTATGGATATCAACAACACTTTCACCGCCATTACTGGTTGGCTTGAGGATTTGGATTATAATAACCAGTATGGGACAAGGAGAGATGACATTTGGATTGGTGATGGAAACCATCAGCAGCTCTTTGCTGGTTTGAGTTTCATTTGGAACAATGCAATGCAGTTTCAGAGTAGTAGTGGGTTCAGTTATGGATCGGAGTCTTTGCACGGGTTTGGTGAGGCCTTTGATGGGTCTCTGTTCTCCGCTTGTAAATTCCCCGAGACTAGTGTGGACAACAACAATGTGTTTGGAGGTGCAATTGATTGTCATGGTGCCTTTATATCTGCGAGTAGTGTGGATGAGGTATTGAGCGTTGAAGGTTCGAGGAGTAGTGAAGTTGTTGTAGGAAGCAGTGATCGCTGCACTAATGGAGACGACGAGTATGCGAGCTTTCATCCAGCGTTTGCTTTTTGTCTTTATCACTTGGGAGTGAAGGATCTTCTTTCAGTTAGTATAGTTTCCAAGTCTCTGCATACAACTGTGTGTGATGATTCGTTACTGTGGAAACATATCCACATTTGTCAACCCTTGAATGAGAAGATTACTGAAGAGTCTCTGCTGCATTTAACTGAGAGGGCTCAGGGTACTATGCAGTGTTTGAGGCTTGTAGATTGCTGTAGGATTACTGATGATTGTCTTAGGCGGGTGTTGGAGCGTAACTCGCAAGTAGTCAAGGTGAGCTTCTTTTCTTCATTTACTCTAAAAGTTTTTTTGGACTACTAATAAGTAATACTGTTGAGGTCTTTATAGAAGTGCTTGGTGGTTGAATTGATTTGTGGAATCTTATTTTAACCCAATGATGTTTTGTGGTTGGCAGCTTGGTGTGCCTGGATGCACAAGGATCACTATTGATGGTATTTTGAGCATCTTAAGGGATCTGAAGTCTGTGGGAAAGCTTCAACTGAAGCATTTAGAAATCGGTGGCCTCTTTGGAGTTACCAAAGATCACTATGATGAATTGTTTGAATTGTTGAACATTGACAATAATGTCGAACAGAAGATTCAGAAGCCGCGTTTTTACCATAGAGGAGACTCATGTGTGTCCTGTGATGATGACCGGGCGCTAGATATTGAGATGTGCCCAAAATGTCAGAATTCTAGGCTTGTGTATGATTGTCCAGCAGAAGATTGTAAGGGGAAAAAGGAAGGCTCTGAGGAATGTCGTGCTTGTTCTCTTTGCATACAGAGGTGTTATCAATGTGGTCGGTGCATCAATGACAGCGAATATGAAGAAACGTTTTGTCTGGAGTTTTTGTGTGCTGTTTGTTCGAAGCCGGCTCCTAAGGTAACTCTCTAGGTATATAATTCCATCTGAGCCTTTCTTATATCTATGATTGAATGGCTCAGTCTCCACGGGTAGGCTGTAGTTTATGGGAGGTGTATCTACTCATGGGTGTAGATGCCATATGTGTATTAGTATTACTTATTTGGTTTGACCAAAGAAAAAGACAAAAAAACAAAAAAAAAAAGAGTCAAGAAAAGAAGCAATTAGTTTGGTTGGGGGAAGACTACTGATGGTACTGTTGAAACCTTCTGAGAAACAGAAGATGTGGTCTACTGTTGATGAGTGTGGCTTGTTTAGTTTGAGGAAGTTATGAATAATGAGTTATGCAAAAGGAAAACGCAAGAAAGAGGCTGAGTAATATATTTTAACAGCAGGCAATGGGACTTGTCAGCTGTTTTGGTGGTCTGAGTTTGGATTTGAAGACTACATAATAAGAAGAGTTTAGGCATTGATGGTACACGGTGCTGAAGCTATCAGAGCTGGATTTAGGTTAAGAAGCAGATGATCATTTGGGATTGAAGATGAAGAACATTGGTTGTCTGCTTTCTTGACCGAGATCATAAACTCCATGTCAATCAAGGTAAATTTACTTCTCTATGATCTCTTATTTCCTTTATAATTTCTGTAGATGCTATATATGCTTACTGAGTCCAGGACTGGCTTTTTCAGGTATTGCCACTATGGTGAAATCTTTGCTTAGTGGGGATGTTCTTCAACTATCTTTGGAATTTTTTTTTTTTTTTTTTAAGAATAAAAAACATGTTCCCTTTCATCTTTATTTGGCGATTGGATACATTGTTGTTGTTGTTGTTGTTGTTGTCATAAAAGGTTTGCTTTGGATTTAGAGATGTACTTGACATCTCGAAAGGGGGTTGTAACTTTGGATTGGTCTTTGATCCATGTGTCTGTTATATTCAACTCAATAAACAAACCGTGAGATTCTACACCAGCCCCTTCACTCTTAAGTGTTTCTGCTTGAGTAACCGTTTATGGTTGAGAAACAGAGTGTTAATATCCTTCTGACTTTTTTATTTTCTTCATCCTCGTAGAAAACATGTTTGTTTCAGATAACAATCCTTCACGGGATGTAAACATGATGATCGATGTTAGATCAAACTTGAGGACATTTGTAGAGAAAGAAGCAAGAAAGTAGCATTGTATAGGAGTCCTACTATGCCATCATCGTCTGCTAAAGTTGATTCCTTTATGCAATTTACAGATAAAGGATACAGAATATTTTGCTTGATTTTGAAGTCATAGAAAGCTTGGTTCAGATTTAAGTATTTAACCATTTCCCTCCAAACAGAGAAAGAGAAGGAGTGATAGGAGAAAATATGGTTTCAAATACAAAAGTTATTTTCAATTTCGTACAAACTTAAGGAAAAAGTGACATGCAGCAGTTAAGTGTATTTCGTAAAATAAAGATAAGCCACACGATACATGAAAACAACATAAAGGTCTTGATAATATCACAGACAATGGAAAGTAGATGAATATGAACTAAAGTGCAAGGACACAATACCAAATTTCTTTTACCTGCTAGCTGCTGCTCATTTTCCTTATTAGTGTTCAAATATTGTAAACCGTACATCGGGAATGTGTTCAACTTTGTAGTAATCTTCCCCACCTGGTACCAGTTTCTTCATCCAATCCTTCTTTGTTCCTTTTATACCAAGCTCCTTCAAGGAAGCTATGTACTTGATCCCATCCGGAAGCTCCTTCAAATTTTTGCATTCAGATATAGTCAAGGTACGTACAAAGAGTCAAAGACTAGGCAACGAACCTTCTTCTACTAACTCTTCCAAGTAGTTTTCTTTACCTATTCTTAGAGCACATAATTGAGAAAATCCTCCTTTTGAGGACACCATTCTCCTCCCAACGAAAGCATCTATCAATACAACCGACTTCAAATGGAGTAGCTTTTCTAGAACTGGCATTGGATCCTCCTCCATGTGGCAATGATATAGACTAATGTGTGCAAGGTTGGGAGGGAATCGAGATTGATCAGGTAAACGTAGTATATGCATATCCAACGTTAAAGTATTTAGATGGACAAAATCCATAATGATTATTTCTTCCCCATGATAAGCCACTGGAGGTTGTCGGAAATCGCATATACTAAGTGCCTTGAGGTCTCTTAACTGACAGAAAGATGAAGATAGAGTTTCAAAAGTGCACCCGGCTCTCCATTTTAGATTGAGAAAGCTAAGCTTAGTCATACAGAGCAAGTCCTTCACATTGCAGTGCTTGGTTGAGAATAACTGTAACATCTCCAGGTTCGCTAGACCACTCAATTCCAGCTTTGTTCTCTCATGCATTGAAGCAGGTAAGAGAAGGTCCCTCAACTCTAGCATCTCTTTCAAGACATTTGGCACATGAACTGGTTCATTGACAAGAACAAATAAGTTCAGGTGGAGTCGAAGCTTCAAATTCCGTATAGAAGACGGTAGATGAGATACCCTAGCCTGGTATAAACTCGAGAACCTCAAGTGTATGAGCTCTCCAATACTGGAAGGTAACTTCCATCCTTCAAACTTTACTCTAGAAAGATCTAACACCCTGAGTAACCGTAAACTTCCCAAGTATGGAGCTGAACGTATTGAACTGTCTTCCTCGACTCTAAAGAGCAAAAGAGATCTAACCTTTTGAGTATTTTTATGTCTCAGCATCATTATGTATGGCGAGTCTGCGAGATCTACTAATAGAATGAGCATTGACGGTAGATGTGGTTGTAGTATAGTGACTTTGGCAACTTGTACAAAGTTCTCTTCTTTGGCTAGATAAACATACTTCTCTCATTATGTACATGCATTTGGATATATTCTGTTCTCATACTAAATATTCTATTCGCTATCATCAAAACTGTTAGGAAACAATTTGTCGGATCTCTGTTTGCTCCCTTGGCCTGTCTTGCAGAAACAGAGAACAACCTCCATCGATGATCTGTTGTATTCCAAAACTACGCTTCTACTCCCCCACACCTATGACAATATAGCAACAACAAGGGTAAAGATTCTTCGACAGAAAATCTTTTAAGGTTTTTTCTAACTTTTACCAGCATTGCAACATTTGAAATTCTCTCTTTTTTTTTTGTAGGCTCATTTGAAATTCTCTCTTGATGACACATGTCCTCATTTATTTTCACTTAGTTTTTTATTTTTATTTTTAGTTTAATCCATAAGTTTTACAAAATTACGTTAAAATTAAGGGTAATTGTCATAAATACCACTAAAATAGGTTTTTATTCCAAAAATACCACAATTTAGTTTTTTTTCCAAAACTACCACTAAAATGTATTTTTTTCCAAAAATACCACATAATTGAACTAAAGTTCTAATACTAAAAACTAATTCCTAAATTATAAATACTAAACCCTACCCCTAAAAACAAAACCCTAAAACTAAATTTGCCAACCCAAACATAAAAAAAAAAAATTCTACATTCTTAAAATTCAATTTTTTGTGTTAGTGGTAATTTTGGAAAAAAAAACTTTTGTGGTATTTTTGGAAAAAAAAACTAACATGTGGTATTTTTGAAAAAAAACTTTTTTAGTGGTATTTAAAGGAATTTCTCTAAAATTAATTTAAAAATTTCATATCTAAGTTCTTTTAACAAAAATATTATTCATTTATTATCACATAATTGATATAAAAAAAATTCTGCACAATTTTCTATATTATATTTGATTTTTTTTTCATTATATCAAGTTGCAAAAGCAAGTATCTAACTATTTTATTATAAAATTTAATATTACATAATTATTATTACATAATATTACATAATTGATACATTTAAAAAATGTAATTTTTATAAACATTAATTATTACACATTTAAAAATCATAGAACCTTTCCTTTCATTAATTTTTTTTTTTAAACAACAAGAGAACATATTAGCTCAAGAGAGCAGGAACATTGTTGACATAGAAGTATAGAACCTTTCCTTTACTTTCATTAATTGAGTAGACAATTCAATTAGTCAGCTCCAATAAAATCCTTTTAATTTAAGAAATTAAGAACATATTAATTATGAGATAATATCATGCAGTAACTCTTAGCAACTTAATCTCATTTTTTATGAATAGTAATGTTTCCTTTCATTACAATACACACATCTCCACATAAATGTAGAATTTTTTTTGATGGTTAGTTAGTCAATTGAATGAGTTAATTGTATAGTTAAGCTTAGAGTGAGAGATCATATGCAATGCAAAACTAAGATAAGCTTTGATTCGAGTTAAGGGTTGTAACACGCGCGCAATAACAGCGAGTTGACTCCACGGGTCTATAGTTGAAAAGTAAAAAAAAAAAAAAAAATTAAAAGTATTAATCTTTGACGTCTTCTTCTTCTTCATCCTCGGAGAAGAAAAACATGTTTGTTTCCGATAACAATTCTTCACGGGACATAAACATGATGATCGATGTCACTACCTCAAACGGAGATCTACCCACACAGCAGCAACAACACAACCACCACCAGATAATTCTCGGAGACAGCAGTGGAGGAGAAGATCACGAGATCAAAACACCAAAGAAACGAGCAGAGACATGGGTACAAGACGAGACTCTCAGCTTAATCTCGCTACGGGGTGAAATGGACAACCTTTTCAACACATCCAAATCTAACAAACATCTCTGGGAAGAGATTTCGAGCAAGATGAGGGAGCAAGGATTTGATCGATCGCCAACTATGTGTACGGACAAGTGGAGGAACATTTTGAAAGAGTTTAAGAAAGCTAAGCATCAAGATGATAAAGCAAAAACGAGTGGAGGAGCATCGAAGACGTGCTATTACAAAGAGATTGAAGATATTTTCAGAGAAAGAAACAAGAAAGTGGCATTGTATAAGAGCCCTGCTACTCCTCCACCATCTTCTTCTGCTAAAGTTGATTCCTTTATGCAATTTACAGATAAAGGTACAATCTTTTTGCTTGATTTTGTGGTTTTGATGGTTTTGGTGGAGGTTTGGATAAAATTTTGCTAATGGGTTTTGGTTTAGATTTGGATTGAGAAGAAAAAAGGCCAAGTCTTTAGGTTTTAGTTTTGTTCCACTTTTAGTGCTAAAACTGGTTAAGAGGATGTTGACCATTAATGGATTAACATAAAGTTGTAGATTTGGTTGTAAATTATATTGACTTTTATACTAAATTTGGGTTTTTTTTTTTTCTGTTCTGAATTGATGTTTATCTTTATCTTCTTGTAGGTTTTGAAGATACTGGTATTTCATTTACATCTGTTGAAGGTACTGATTTCACATTTCTCTAATCTTAAAGTATTTATAAGATGGTGTTGGAATCATTCTTGATTAGGTGAAGTACTTTGAGAGAAATGGTTGTATCAGTCATAGCTATTGGTAACCAATTGCACAACAACTTATGGTTGATAATGTGAAGCCGATTTTGTCTTTTGGAAGTTGTTTGGTTTTTGATATGAGTTGTATCTGTGTGCAGCTAATGGGAGGCCAACGCTAAATCTTGAAACGCAGCTTGATCATGATGGTCTTCCTCTGGCCATCGCTTCTGCTGATCCCGTCACAGCAAATGGAGTTACTGCTTGGAATTGGAGAGATGCCTCTGGGAACGGTAAGTAAACCAGACAAAGCTAACTTAAAGCATCTCTAATTTGCAAGAGTTTGTCTGTCTTCATCAAGCTTCTGAATTTTTATGTTTGAAGCAGGTGGTGATGGTCATCCATTTGTTGGGAGGATCATAACAGTGAAATTTGGAGAGTATACAAGAAGAGTTGGGATTGATGGTACTGCTGAAGCAATCAAGGAAGCTATCAGATCTGCGTTTAGATTAAGAACAAGACGAGCTTTCTGGCTAGAAGATGAAGAACAGGTTGTTCGCTCTCTTGACCGAGACATGCCTTTAGGGAACTATACACTCCATGTTGATGAAGGTAAATTCACTCTTTCTCTGCTATTCATCGGATAGTATCTCTGGTTAGAGGTTTCTCAATATCCAAACTGAAAAATTCAGGGATAGCTGTTAGAGTGTGCCACTATGATGAATCTGATCCGTTACCAGTCCATCAAGAGGAGAAGATATTCTACACTGAAGAAGATTACCGAGATTTCTTGGCTCGACGAGGATGGACATGTCTGAGAGAGTTTGACGCGTTTCGGAACATAGACATGGTTCGAAACATAGACAATATGGATGATCTTCAACCCGGTGTCTTATATCGAGGAATGAGATGAAGATAGAATCCTATTTTCGAGTCACTGTAAATACATTCTCTTTGTAACATTCCATCTTTGTGAATCAGAGAAATTTGATTGGCCTTAGAGATCTTTTTTTTTTTTGATACAAGAGTTTTATTCTCGTTGTGAATATTGACTGGCTTTTCAGAAATCTTTTTTTTGATCCAAGAACCATCAAGATTGATTGGTAAACAAAATGGTTCAATGCAAAGAACAAGGACAATGAAAAAGCTGACAACTTTTGAACAAAACAACACAACACAGGGACAGGATTCTCATACAATTCCAGAAAGAAGAGAAGAGAAAACGACATTAAGTGTGAATAAAGGATTCACGGTGCCTTTAGAACATTGAGAACTCCCAGAGAGATTAACGCAAGCTTAACAGACAAAGAGCCTTTGCATACGTGTGTTTCTGTTAGCTACTCTTCTTCATCCCATTCGTCATTCTTGTATGAGACGAGGGTATCAACCTTGTGAATCTGCAAGAGAATGAAACAAACAAATACTCTTTAGAGATTATGAAGTGAAACTCATCAGCATAGAGACGTTTCATATATTGTGAACTCATTTATACCTTGGTATCAAAACCGTGTAACTTAACCATCTGTGGGTTAGCAATCAGCTTGGGGTCGCTGTCAACCCAGGTGAATGGAACAGCCACATCGGTGTCCGTATATGCCAATACATCAAACACGCCTAAACGACACATGCAATTAAAAATGAGAAAAACCCAATAATAATGAATTGATATGATGATCACTCTCCAGTTCCTAAGAGTAGTTTTTGGTTTGGTTTCTTACAAGTTTCATCAAGGCAAGGCAAGTAAGTAACGCTGGAAGCAACCTGTCTCATGATAGCTTGAATCTCCCTCATGATCTCCTTATCACTTTTCTCCCTCGGCACACTGAAAGTAATAAGTTTCATAAAAGATTAGATAACACACAAGTGACACACAAGAATCAAGTAAAACCACACAGTTGAGAAAAATATCAACACAAAAACAAAGACTCACCCTTTGTCAACAACTTCAGTATCAGTCTCAATCCGAAAATTCCACCTCTCCAAGACTTCACCAGTGGCTTTGCTCATTATCACTAACACTACTCTCTGCAACTTCCCAGCTTCAAGCCATTCTTTACACACACACACAAAATATAAACAAGAATCAGATCTCAAAAATCTAATGTCTATTGTTCTCTTCTTAAGATGGATTACTACTAACCAACAAAAAAAACCATGGAAAAAAAAAGAGCAGTACCGGAGATCTGAGAAGTGAGATTAGACATGAATGATTTGACGGATTCGTCTTCGATAAGCAACATCGGAAGTCCATATTTCTTCACTTTCACGAAGCTCTCTTCTGGATACACCGCACGATTGTACAGAATACTATTACATCCAATCACAAAAACAACAAAATCGAGTCAATTTCACTGGAAATTACGAAATCACAGAATCGGAGATTTTGAAAATCCGATTCGAATTCTCACCTGTTCGCAGCGTAACCTGTAAGAAGAAAGAAGAATAATAAGAAGAAGAAGAAGAAGAAGAAGAAGAAGAAGAATCAAATTTTCGGATAAAGGAAGTGAGAAAGAAAAAAGAGATGCGTACAGAAGAATTCGCTGACGATGGCAGCGGATCCGTGGAGAGTGATGATATCTTTAGCAGCCGCTGTTTTGGAAGCCATGAGGATGCCGATTTTGTGATTTTTGTTCTCTGTGAAGCAAAGTTTGAATTCGAGTGCGTCGCTTTAGGTTTTTTTTTTTTTTTTTTTTTTGGGGATGATTTTGAAAAGAAAATAAGAGTATTGATTGAGGGAAGATTATAAATAAAAGAGAGAGAGAAGAGGAAAGTGGAAAGGGAATAATAATAAGAAGAGCGTAACGGCTAGTCTTCTTCTTCTTCTTCATCTTTGGAAGTGCGCTTACAACGGCTACTTGTTAATTAATTTACTTAATCGAATCCCACTCTATATATAAATGATTTTTTAAAAAACGAAATTATTTTTATTTTATTGCAAAATAGCTAAGAAAATAGTTTTAATTGTATTTTAGAATTACTTCATGTGTAATTTTCATACTTTTACATAGAATTTTCGAAATTTTTTATTTGTTTTTCGTATTGTTTTGATTTTATTGATTTTTCATGATTATTTTTGGAGAAGAAAAATAAGAGACAAAAATGTTGGAGTATGATGAAGAAGCCAAAGAATTTTGGTAAAATGATGAAAAAATAATATATAGATTTGCCAAAAGACCAAATGAGTGTGAAGGGCAAAAATATATATCTGATCGAAAATGTCATTTTACATATAACTCAAACTTTGAAAATTTAATACTATATACTAAATTATCCTATATGTATAATTGATCAGTTAAATTATTTATACATCGAATTAACAAATAATTAGCCCAATTGATACCATTAAGTATTAACTAGAAGGTATATTACTCAATATATAAAAAAACACTTAAAAAAAAAAATTAGTTGACCAAATAAATAATAAATAATTAAATAAATCCTCTTTGGTGTTGAGAGGTAAACAGAGTTTTCCTTTTGAATTAGTTTCTTCCTGACTCTGCTACACTGTGAGCTGTTCTATAAGACTATATAGTAATTTAAGGTATATCACATAAACCCTAATTATTATAGAAGCTATAATAATTCTATGTACCAAAATATGTTAAGTTTATTCACATAAACCCCTTAAATCATTTTGACAGGGAGACAGATGAATGAAAGCGTTGTTAGCCTCTCTACTAGAGAGCTCTTTCAACTCCTTCCAGAAGCTTTCAGCCACTCATTGTTACGCCATCAAATGTGGTTACATCTCCGATGTTTACGTATCCAACAGGGTCTTGGACTCTTATACGAAATTTGGCTTCTTGGGTTATGCCCATAAGCTGTTCGATGAAATGCCTCACAGAGACTCCGTGTCTTGGAACACGATGATTTCTGGGTACACAAGCTTTGGGAGATTGGAGGATGCGTGGCGTTTGTTTGCATGTATGAGAAGATCTGAGTGTATTGTTGATGGGTATAGTTTTAGTAGACTGTTGAAAGGGATTGCTTTTGCGAAAAGGTTTGATCTTGGGGAGCAAGTGCATTCTTTGGTTGTAAAAGGAGGTGGTTATGAGTGTAATGTGTTTGTTGGAAGTGCGCTTGTTGATATGTACGCGAAATGTGAAAGAGTTGAAGATGCTTTTGAGGCTTTTATGGAGATTTCAGAGCCTAACTCTGTTTCTTGGAATGCTCTGATTGCTGGGTTTGTGCAGGTTAGAGATATCAAGACTGCTTTTTTTTTGTTGGGTTCTATGGAGATGAAAGCTTCTATGAGTATGGACGATGGTACTTTTGCTCCACTTCTTACTTTGCTTGATGATCCTATGTTTTATAACTTGTTAAGGCAAGTTCATGCTAAGGTTTTGAAACTCGGGCTTGAACACGAGATTACTATCTGCAATGCGATGATCAGCTCTTATGCAGATTGTGGCTCAGTTTCAGATGCAAAGAGTGTTTTTGATAGCTTGGGGGAAATAAAAGACTTGATTTCTTGGAACTCGATGCTCACAGGTTTCTCTAAACATGAGCTAAAGGAATCTGCTTTTGAACTGTTTATTGAAATGCAAAGGACTTCGATAGAAGCTGACATTTATACTTACACCGGCATATTAAGTGCTTGCTCTGGAGATGAACATCAAATTTTCGGAAAGTCCTTGCATGGTTTGGTGATAAAGAAGGGACTGGAACAAGTAACTTCTGTCTCAAATGCATTGGTCTCTATGTATATTCAGCTTCCTACAGGCGCCATGAAAGATGCTCTGTCTCTATTTGAATCCTTGAAATCTAAGGATCTTGTCTCTTGGAATTCAATTATGACTGGGTTCTCCCAAAAGGGTCTCAGTGAGGATGCGGTGAAGTTCTTTAGCTACTTAAGGTCTTCAAACATAGAAGTTGACGATTACGCTTTCTCTGCAGTTCTTAGATCATGCTCAGACCTTGCAACACTCCAATTAGGTCAGCAGATTCACGCACTCGCCACTAAATCAAGCTTCGAGTTGAACGAGTTTGTAACCAGTTCTCTGATCTTGATGTACTCGAAATGTGGAGTAATCAAGAACGCGCGAAAGTGCTTCGACCAGATTTCCTGTAAAGACAGTACAATAGCTTGGAACACAATGGTTCTAGGATACGCTCAACACGGTTCAGGCCAAGTCTCTCTTGATCTCTTCTCCCAAATGTGTAACCAAAACGTGAAACTAGACCATGTAACCTTCACAGCAGTTCTAACAGCTTGTAGCCACTCCGGTTTAATACAAGAGGGACTTGAGCTGCTCAACTCGATGGAAACGCATTACAAAATCCAACCTCGGATGGAACATTACGCAGCTGCGGTTGATCTCTTAGGCAGAGCAGGGCTCGTGAACAAAGCGAAAGAGTTAATCGAAACAATGCCATTGAACCCTGATCCAATGGTGTTGAAAACTTTCCTAGGAGCTTGCAGGGCTTGTGGGGAGATAGAAATGGCTACTCAAGTGGCTAACCATTTGCTAGAGATCGAACCAGAAGATCATTTTACATATGTTTCGTTGTCTCATATGTATAGTGATCTCAAGAAATGGGAAGAGAAAGCGAATGTGAAGAAGATGATGAAGGAGAGAGGAGTAAAGAAAGTTCCAGGTTGGAGCTGGATTGAGATTAGAAATCAAGTTTATGCCTTCAATGCTGAAGATCGATCAAATCCTCTTTGTCAAGAGATTTATTTGATGATTGAAGATTTGACTCAGGAAATGCAGTGGCTTCATTCTGATAATTGGTTTGATCAAGCATCACTTCTTGGTTTAAGTCACCTTTATGAGTGAAAATGCTATAATTTATATCTTAGTATATAGAATTATAGACTAAGATATGGTTAAATGCTATTTGAAATTGATTATTTTGTACTATTTAAATTAAATATATGAAAAAATAAAATATTATCTAAAATCAGTTAGTAGTTAATTTCATTATAATTTGATTCTGAATGGACCGGGATTTATTTTCTTAAACATATAAAGAAGATTGATATATATTTTAAAAGATAAAGATAAAAAGTTAGTCTTCTATTTCTTTTCTCTTTAATAACACATATAATTAAAATATCATAAACGTTTTCTTTTTATCACAGAAAATCTCACAATTTAATATAAAATTTAATTTTTCATTAAAATTTTGTATTTATGAAAAGAAAAAAAAAGATATGGGATTCTTTAGAATATGGCTTACTTAAACATTGTTTAACAAAATTTCAATCTTTCTTTTATTTCATTTTACTTATATAATTATTTTGTTATTTTAACCAAAACATTTTTAATTTTTGTAATATATTTCCTTATAAATAGTCAAAGTCTTATATCATTATAATTAAGGGGGTGTTATTGAATTCTAATTCATAAATAATTCTGAAAACTTCAACAAAATCATCAAAATAGAATAGTGAAAGATTTTTAAGTATTGTTAGAGAGTATTCTATAGTTTTGTTGATTAATTTTCTAAAATCTTGTAAAATGCTCCAAACAATCTCTGTATTTTTATGATACTTTCCATGACTTTATTTTGTGAAAAAGAGTTTAAAATCATGAACCAATAACATAATAATTAAATTCATTAACAATCCTAGATTCTTTTGTTTTAATTGAATAACACAAAACTTTTAATGACTTTATAAATTTTTTAATCCAATACCCCAATTTTATTAAGATTTTAAATGACTTTTTACAAATCACAAACTAATAACACTAAACTTTATCAGAGTTTAACAAAATCTTGATCTAATAACAATATATTCTACATAACATTTTAAGTCTTTAAAACTCTATTCAAATCTCAAACCAATAACTCCCACTAAGCATTTTAAGAAGAATATATAGTCGTTTCTTCTTTCTTCTTCTCATCTTAAATTTAGTTTCTTCCTAATTCACTGTATCTTATATTTAAATTTTCAACAAATCAACTAGAGTCAAAATTTCAAGAAGAATAATTTTGTTCATTTCTGTTCAATTTTACTTCAGAATTTCTGTCACCAATTAATTATATAAGGACCTATTAGACCTCAACCAAATTCATCAACCTCAAGACATAGAAAAGAAATATTTACTACACTTCAGAAAAATAATATGGCCAAGATTAGATCACTAGATGTTGTTGGTACCATCGCAATAATTTTGTTGTTGGTCATTGCAGGTAATCAAGCATTCTCATTATCAATATTGTCGATTTTTCAAAATACTTTCTAAGCTATGTTCAAAGCTTATTTTCTAATTTTTGACATTAAAAGTATACATATATCTTTTGTGTTTACACATTGTATTTGTTTTTAACTAAAGTATACAATTTTGTAGAACAAGCAAACGCAATCACTGTTGATGCTGATTGTATTGGACCGTGCACTAGCAATTGTCAACAGCTTTGCATATCAAAAGGTTATAAAGATTGGACTTGTGCATCTTTTAGAACCAAAGTGAGTTGTTGCTGCAAACCACGAAAGCAACAAATCTTTGAACAATCTGCTCTATTGAACAACTAAACCGTTTTTAGTATCGTACTGTATAATGTGTATGGTCATTAAATAATAATCTCAAATATAAATAAAAAATTAAATTGATATCTCTTTTCTTGTTTTCACTTATCATGATGCATGCAAAACGTGTTAGGTGGAAAAAAAAACATATATATATATTTGAGGTAACAAAGGGTAAAAAAATAAATATATCATATATTAGATTAATCTTTTGAACTATAAAACAAATACAACAAATAAAAACCACATATTTGTCTCTCAAATGAAACTCGTGATCATCTATTCTTCTCTTGTAGTTACATATCCGCTATATATACAGCACTTTAGCTAAAAGTATTTTCAAAGCCAGATTCGACGGATTGAAAATCTATTATTGTCTACATCTCTGAGCTTCGCAACCAGCGTGTAGAAAATTTCTTAGTTGAATATGTTTTTCAAGGCGACTGTGTTGCAATTTGGAGAGAAAAGAATGGGAGAATTAAGGCACAAAGGGACTCAACTAATCTGGTGGACTGATAAGCAAATAGGAAATCAGCTTTTGTCGATCCTACTTAGGGGATCTCCAATCCACCTCTATATTTGCTTTTTAACTCTATTTTAGAGTAAAGTCTACTCCAACCCATCTCTATTTCTACCTCTATAATAGAGATCTCTATTTTTTCCTCTATATATAGAGGAACTCTATTTTTTCCTTTATAATAGAGTTGAACTTTTTTATTTATAAAATGGTCTTTGAACTTTTAAACTTTTATATTTATGATCAAAATAAATAAAATATATATTTAAATAGTTTAATAATAATTTAATGAAGTGGAGGTTTTGTATTGAACAAAACAATACTGAAAGTTTGTCGTAAGATTCAATTCTCATATCAGATATACTATGTTTATTATAGATTCAATAATACACTAATGTCAATGGTTAAAAAAATCTATTATGTTTTATTATTTTATATGATGCAATGTATTTCTTTTAATAAATGTGATATTTAAATAATATTTTATGAATGTTAAAAATTTTAAATAATATCATAATATTATAAAAGCGAATGTGAAGAGGATGATGAAGGAGAGAGGAGTAAAGAAAGTTCCAGGTTGGAGCTGGATTGAGATAAGAAATCAAGTTTATGCCTTCAATGCCGAAGATCGATCAAATCCTCTTTGTCAAAAGATTTATTTGATGATTGAAGATTTGGCTCAGGAAATGCGGTGGCTTGATTCTGATAATTGGTTTGATGAAGCATCACTTCTTGGTTTAAGTCACCTTTAGTTGAATAGTTAATAGCATTAAGTCACCTTTATGAGTGAATATAATTTATATCTTTCTATATAGAATTACAGACTAAGATATGGTTAGATGCTATTTGAAATTGATCATTTTGTAGTATCTAAATTAAATATATGAAAAAAATATTAACTAAAATCAGTTAGTACTTAGTAGTTAATTTCATTATAATTTGATTCTGAATGGACCGGGATTTATTTATTTCTTAAACAAGAAGATTGATGTATATTTTTAAAAGTTAAAGATACAAATTTCGTTTCTTTTTCCTTTCTCTTAATTATGTGCTATAAAATATATATATATATATATATATCTTTAATAACAAATCAATACAATAAAACTTGTATGTTTCTCAGCAGACCATGATACATCAGTTTTAACATTCAAGCTGGTGTTGACACATCAGTTAAAATCAATAGCCAATAACAACATTTGAATTAATACAGATAAAATTTTCTAGACTAATTTAAAAGCTAGGTCTGATAAAAGAAAAAGAAAAAAAGAGAAGAAAACATGGTTACTAAAAAAAAGAGAAAAAACATGGTCACTAAAAAAACATGGTCATTAGGCCATTATTGTAGTAATGGCTCATATGTGTAGTAAAAGTATTACAATAATGGACCATAAAACATGTGTGATAAAAATATTTTCCGTTAGTCAAAAAACTTGTAGTTGAAATAACCATTGCAAAAGTCATCAAAATTTCCAATGGTACATCATTCACCACCTTTGGTTTGAGTTAGAAGCATATTATGATGTCGATATTGCATGACACTCTACTTTAGAACGACATAATGACGATTTAGTTGGCAACAGATAAAATGATTAACAAAAAAAAATTTAACTAAATAAATAAATAAAAAATAATAATTCAAGAAGTAAAAATTACAAGTAAAGATAACTCATCAAATTCTAAAAAAATATATACATGTTTTACAAATTCTATTTACACTAAAATATATTCAAAATAGTATCCCGCTGTTTGCCATATTTTATATGTAAGAATGTAAAAATTTGTTGTTTAAAAAAAATGTAAATATTTGATTTGTTTTTCTATTTTTTTTAAGATGTTGCTAGATTAACATATATATAGCTTGAAGAACTTAATCATAAGCTTGTCAAGTGACTGATAAGCTTCCAACTTGATCCTAAGCTTTTCAAGTGATTAAATAAGTTTGTTTAGTTTAGGTGTTAGGTTAAGATAAGAACAAGTATAAATATGTTGTAATGTTGTAAGAGATAAATTATGTGAGATTTAGGAGACAAAATTTGAAGTACCTGAAGTTAAAGTACTCTAAGAGATCCATCAAGAAAATTTACAATGTAGACATCAAAGAGTAATCTCTCTTACTGTTCTAGAGGGTTTGTGAGTGAGAAACAAAATTAATGGTTTGTAATCCCTAAACTTATTTGATAATAAATTTAAAATATATTCAAAAACTAAATTTATGTAATAAAAAAACTCAAGTATCATATGATGATGTAAATAATAATAACAAAAAAAAAATACTATAGAAATTATCAAAAACTTATGAATTGATTCCAAATAACATATTAAATTATGAAATCGAAAAAACAAAAAAAAACAAATATAACAAAAATAAAATAAATAAAAAAATCAATCCCGCGGCATAGCGCGGGTACCAATCTAGTACAATTAAATATCATAAATGTTTTATTTTTATCACATAAAATCTCACAATTTAATATAAAATTTATTTTTTCAATTAAATTTTGTATTCATTAAAAATATAGTATATATTCTTTAGACAAAAATTCAATCTTTCTTTTATTTCATTTTACTTATATAGTTATTTTGTTATTTTGACCAAAACATATTTGATTTTCTTGTAATATATTCCCTTATAAATAGTCAAAGTCTTATATCATTATAATTAAGGGGGTGTTATTGAATTCTAATTCATAAAGAAATCTGAAACTTCAACAAATTCATCAAAAGTGAATAATTGAAAGATTTTTAAGTATTGTTAGAGAGTATTCTATAGTTTTGTTAATTAATTTTCTAAAATCTTGTAAAATGCTTCAAACAATCTCTGTATTTTTATGATACTTTTCATGACTTTATTTTATGAAGAAAGAGTATGAAATCACGAACCAATAACATAATAATTAAATTCATTAACAATCCTAGATTCTTTTGTTTTAATAGAATAACACAAAACTTTTAAATGACTTTATAAAAGTTTTAATCCAATAACCCAAATTTGTTAAGATTTTAAATGATTTTTTACAAATCACAAACTAATAACACTAAAATTTATCAGGGTTTAACAAAATTTTGATCTAATAACAACAAATTCCACATAACATTTTAAGTCTTTTAAACTCTATTCAAATCTCAAACCAATAACTCCCACTAAGTATATTAAGAAGAATATATAGTCATTTCTTCTTTCTTCTTCTCATCTTAAATTTAGTTTCTTCCTAATTCACTGTATCTTATATTTAAATTTTGCAACAAATCAACTGTAGTCAAAATTTCAAGAAGAATGATTTTGTTCAATCTGTTCAATTTTACTTCAGAATTTCTATCACCAATTAATTATATAAGGACCTATTAGACCACAACCAAATTCATCAACCTCAAGACATAGAAAAGAAATACTTACTACACTTCAGAAAAATAATATGGCCAAGATTAGATCACTAGATGTTGTTGGTACCATCGCAATAATTTTGTTGCTGGTCATTGCAGGTAATCAAGCATTCTCATTATCAATATTGTCGATTTTTCAAAATACTTTCTAAGCCATGTTAAAGCTTATTTTCTATTTTCTTGACATTAAAAGTGTATATATATATATATATATATATATATATATATATATCTTTTGTGTTTACACATTGTATTTGTTTTTAACTAAATTATACAATTTTGTAGAACAAGCAAACGCAATCACTGTTGACGCTGATTGTATTGGACCGTGCACTAGCAACTGTCAACAGCTTTGCATATCAAAAGGTTATAAAGATTGGACTTGTGCATCTTTTAGAACCAAAGCGAGTTGTTGCTGCAAACCACGAAAGCAAGAAATGAACAACCTGATCTATTGAATAACTAAACTGTTTTTAGTATCGTATTGTATAACGTGTATGGTCACTAAATTATAATCTCAAATCTAAACAAAAAATAAATTGATATCTCTTTTCTTCTTTTCACTTATCATGATGCATGCAAAACGTGTTATATGGGAAAATATATATATATATATATATATATATATATATATATATATATATATATTGGAGGTAACAAAGAGTAAAAAAAAGAATATATCATATATTAGATTAATCTTTTGAACTATAAAATAAATACAACAAACAAAAACCATATATTTTTCTCTCAAATGAAACTCGTGATCATCTCTTCTTCTCTTGTAGTTACACATCCGCTATAGAAACAGCGTTTTAGTTAAAAGTATTTTCAAAGCCAGATTCGACGGATTGACAATCTATTATTGCCTAGGTCTCTGAGCTTCGCAACCAGCGTATAGAAAGTTTCCTAGTTAAATATGTTTTTCAGGGCGACTGTGTAGCAATTTGGAGAGAAAGGAATGGGACAATTAAGGCAGAGGAGACTCAACTAATCTGGTGGACTGATAAGCAAACACGAAACCAGCTTTTGTCGATCCTACTTATGAGGATATTCGTTACCAGAGTGGACCCTAATTACGGTTTGCGTCTCGAGTTGTAAACATTTTCTTTAGCAATTTTAGTTATCAAATTTTAGCTTAAATGATGCTGTTGTTATAAAGCCATTTCCTTCTTCCTCTGGAAAAAGAGGTTCCTCTTCGTCTCCCTTCGGGTGAAATAACTAAAGTAGAGCTGGAATATGAAAAGCTAGAATGCCATTGCTTCCTCTGCCTCTCTCTGAGCCACAAAAAAAGGGATTGCCCCAAAACCCAAAACCCTGAACAACAGGGCAAACCTTATCAAGACCAAATGGGAATCAATCAGCGGAACACTCTAGCTAAACTGGATACAACAAGACACAACCAGTACCAGAAACAAGAATACAAAAGAGGAGACCGACCTACCACCCTTAGCCACCAAGAAGAAGCTACTCGCATCAGAGCCCAGGACATCCTTAATGCTCCACCACCCTGTCAACGGTCAGTGGAATGGGCACCACCTCACCCGAATGGAAGGAGAGCTACCACAAAAAGTCCACCCAGAAACCACTACCGAGGCCACTCCTCCCTCAGTTCTAGATCACATCACCATGGGGACTCTAGGTACCCCGTGGAACCACCCCCTGCCGGGGAGAAGGCATAAGTACTGGATCAAGCCGCCTACAAGACATAGAGATCCACTACGCAAATGCAACAGACCAGGAAAACCCCTTTGCAATCTACCCCCAACAAAGCTTGTTCGCACCAGTAGAGCAAGGATCCGAAAATGGGACCCGGTTGTGCGACCATATGACTCCACCTCTAACACCCGCCAAAAGAGAAGAGTAGCATCAAAACCTCCTCTTCAACAAACAAGAGGGATCGCCAGCCCACAAGCGGGAACTAGCAGACGTAAACGGGCACCGAACAGGGGCACCAACCCACCAAGAAAAAGGTTATGTCTGGAATCTGAACAGGTAACATCTGCGAAAACTAATCTGACTGAGAACCAAGCACCAGGGACTAGTAACGCTCCTGCGATGGTCTTAATCCCAGATGGGAACTCAGGAAGGGTGGATTTTCGGTATTCCCCCTGATCCTCTTCCTTAGTCACCGCGAGCTGGAACTGTCAAGGGGTGGGGAACTCCTTTACAGTTCGTCGACTCCGGGAAATCCGTCTCTCCCTCTTCTCGGATGTAATGTTCCTCATGGAAACCAAAAACCAAGATGACTATGTCTCAAAGGTGTTCAATTGGATGGGATACTCAAACTGTTTCACTGTTCCCCCTGTTGGTCTTAGTGGAGGGTTAGCTCTGTTTTGGAAAAGTGATATCACTTTAGAAGTTCTTACTTGAACTGCAAACTTCATAGATGCAAAAATCACTCACAAAAAATGCTCCTTCTTCCTGACGTTTGTCTATGGCCCTCCACAAAGAGATAACAGATCGGAATTTTGGGAAAATTTATCATCAATTAGAGAATCAAGAGACGCTGCCTGGACCCTGTCCGGTGATTTCAACGATATCCTAGACAACTCTGAAAAAGTTGGAGGTACACCAAGACATGAGGGCTCTTTCTTCTTGTTTAGGCGATTTGTCTCGCATATGGGATTATGGGATGTCAAACACTCCGGAAACCCTCTATCCTGGCGGGGTATGCGATACAACCAATTTGTACGTCAACGACTAGATAGAGTCCTAGCCAATGCGGCTTGGACTGAGATGTTCCCGTCGGGATGGTGCTCCTACCTACGCTATGAAGGGTTAGACCACCGTCCTCTTATTACTTTTTTTGACACCTCACGGAAGAAGCGAAAGGGACTTTTACGGTTTGATAGACGGCTGAGAAGTAACCCAGAAATCAGAAAGCTAGTGGAAGAGGCGTGGAATAACCCCCAACTGCCAACGGTGTTAGCTAAAAAAAATGCTTGCAGACACCTTCTCGTGAAATGGACAAAGACACAACAAGCAAACAGCGCTTTACAATGCAAGGAATATCAAGACGCCTTGGAGGTAGCTCTGTCCGCAAATATTCCAGACCCGGACACCATTGCAGAAGTCACAGCAAAACTGGAAAGAGCATACAAAGCAGAGGAATTATTCTGGAGACAACGTTCGAGGATTCTCTGGCTTCAGAGCGGTGATCGAAACACGGGTTACTTCCATGCTACCACCAGAGGACAAAGAGCACAAAAGAGACTCACTGTTATTGAAGACGAGTCGGGAACCACGTTCCACGAAGAGGATCAAATCGCAACAACCATAGCCAACTATTTCAACTCAATCTTCACCGCCAATCCGCTAAACGACCTAACAGTGTTGGAAGGAACCAGTCTTCCATGTGTCTCCCTAGAAACGAATATCTCTCTCACCAGAACTCCCACCGTGGAGGAAATCAAAGCTGCAACTTTTGCAATCCATCTCGACAAGGCCCCGGGCCCCGACGGCTTCTCAACAGGTTTCTACCGGTCATACTGGGATATAACGGGACCTGATATCTGTAATGAAGTCATACATTTCTTCACGTCAGGAGTAATGACAAACCGTTTGAACGAGACACATGTTTGCCTCATCCCAAAAGGTCAAGGGACAGGCCCGAGGAAAGTCTCTGACTACCGTGCGATCGCCCTCTGTAACGTTACTTACAAGATTATAGCCAAAATTCTGACTACATGGCGCAACTTTTCCTCCCCCATCTTATCTCAGAGCATCAGTCCGCCTTTGTCCCAGGTAGATCCATCTCCGATAACGTGTTAATCACCCACAAGATCCTTTACTTTCTCCGGACGTCCAAGGCAAAAGTTTGATGCTAAATGGCGGTTAAAACCGATATGAGTAAAGCATACGACAGAATTGAGTGGAATTTCCTGAGAGCTGTCCTAACAAAAATGGGGTTTAGTGAAAAGTGGATTACCTGGGTGATGGCTTTTGTGACCTCAGTCTCCTATACATTCCTCATTTATGGATCCCCGCAAGGAAAAGTCTTCCCCACTAGAGGCCTCCGACAGGGAGACCCACTCTCCCCCTACCTCTTCATTCTATGCACAGAGGTTCTCTCTAGTCTATGCCAAGAGGGACAGAGGAATGGCTCTCTCAAAGGCGTCAAAGTAGCTAGGGGTAGCCCCCCGATAAACCACCTTCTGGTAGCCGACGATACCATGTTCTTCTGCAGAGCCAACGAAAAAGACTGCAAGTCCTATCGGAAATAATTCGACGGTATGAAGCTGCATCGGGACAGTGCATCAACTACAACAAATCCTCGATCACCTTCTCCTCCAAAAAACCAAACAACCTTAAGGCGAAAGGTAAACAAACCCTCAACATCACCAAGGAAGGAGGAATTGGGAAATATTTAGACCTTCCTGAACATTTTGGGAGAAGGAAAAGCAATATCTTCACTTAAATAGTCGATCGCATTCGTCAGAAATCTCTAGGCTGGCAAAACCCATTCCTATCTAGGGCAGGGAAAGAAGTCCTTCTTAAATCAGTCCTATCTGCCACACCCACGTATGCAATGTCAAACTTCAAACTGCCAAAATCCCTTTGTAAAAGAATCCAATCTGCCCTCACTCGTTTTTGGTGGGATAACAACTCTGAAAAACAAAAAATGGCATGGACATCTTGGGACAAGTTATCTCTCCCAAAAGCTGCAGGTGGACAAAGCTTCAGGAAAATTGAAAACTTCAATGATGCCTTGTTAGGGAAGATAAGCTGGCGTATACTAACAAGACCTCACTCCCTTCTAGGGAGGATTCTCCTTGGAAAATATTGCATGGATGACTCCTTCCTGTAATGCAA
Source organism: Camelina hispida (assembly GCA_023657505.1). Classification (NCBI taxonomy): domain Eukaryota; kingdom Viridiplantae; phylum Streptophyta; class Magnoliopsida; order Brassicales; family Brassicaceae; genus Camelina; species Camelina hispida. The sequence goes on from CP094632.1 coordinate 2,194,648, forward strand.
AATGCCTTCAAACCCCTCTCACGGGTGGCGAGGCATTATGGCGGGAAGAGAGGTACTCCGCAAGGGACTTGGCTGGATTGTAGGCAATGGAAGGAGCATAAAGGTTTGGGATGACGCATGGCTCTCAACCTCCTCGCAGATCACACCTGTTGGCCCCGCCCCTCAATCTGAACTCGCCTGTAAGTGACCTCCTTCACACGAAATCTAACTCTTGGAATGTAGATCAGATTCGATCACATCTACCTCACCTTGAGGATCTTATCCGACAAATCAGACCGAACGTCAACATGGTAGACTCATTAGTTTGGCTCCCAGATAAATCAGGAGTCTACTTCTCAAAATCAGGGTACAACATTCTGAAACAGAACACCAAGAGTCTTCACCCCGGAGACTTCAACTGGATGACATCCATTTGGAACCTGAAGACAGCACCCAATATAAAACATTTCCTATGGAAAGCTGCAGCGGGAGTTATCCCAGTTGGTGAAATCTAGGAACGCAGGGGTATAAACACAGACACTGGCTGCAAACGATGCGGTGAACCGGAATCAATTATGCATCTCCTGCTACACTGCCCATATGCAACAAATGTCTGGAAGCTCGCGCCTGTCACTGTCTCCCATGTCAACAGAGGACACTCTGAACCACAAGTTTGGCTCAAAGGACTCAAACAGTGCACTAACCTACCTCCTGTTGGCGTCTCAACTCCGATCTACCCTGGGATCCTTTGGAACCTCTGGACAGCACACAACCATCTGCTCTTCTCAGATAAGTCGTTCACAGAGGCAGAGACACTACAAAAAGCGATCCTAGATGCTAAAATATGGTACCAAGCCCATGAATCTACAAAGACTGAGTAAATTGTTCCACAACTACGCCCTAACAGAAGTCCAACCCCAAGAGAAGGTTCGATCACCATCAAAACTGATGCAGCTTGGAGGAAGGAATATTTAAACTGTGGCCTCGGTTGGATTGGAAGAAACTACCAAGGCAACCTCTCATTAAAGGAATCAGCGGGTGAAACTTTTGTAGCATTTGCACTCCAGGGCGAGGCTTTAGCCGTCAAAGCGGGACTGCAATCAGCAAAGGACAAAGCTTTCTCGCATGTTTTCATTAGGTCCGACTCAAAATCTCTAGTCGGCCTCCTGCACACTAACAAGGTAGTTAATGAACTAGTAGGGATACTTTATGATATTAGGGAGCTAATCTCCGAGTTCTCTTCTCTGTTCTTTACCTTTATTCCTTGCACGGCAAATCTGTTAGCCGATGACTTGGCAAAATGTGCTCTCCATACCCTGGATAACTCCTCTTGTATTCTAGCAGAACACTCTGTTTAAGTTTTTAATCGAATTAAATGTTGACCAAAAAAAAAGAAGTTATAAAGCCATTTATTTTTTCTTTGAATATAAATTAATATTAAAAAAATTATTAAAAATAAAACTTTACTTTAGTATATAAGTTTAATTTTAGTGCAATTAACTCTTCAAAATGTCTCTTGACTAAGACTTATAAGTTATAACTATGAGTGTGGTTTATTATCAATCTATTTTATTTGAGTTCTTTTTTTGACGAATCAGTTCATCCCATACAATTTAGAATTGGGTAACCCTTCACTAAAAATAAAGACATGTAAGCCAGCAAGAGACTTGGTATTGAAAAAGAAAATACTATAAAATGTTTTTGTCAACGTAATTTTATTTTCTTGGTCAACTCCCATTTAATTATTAATAATTACCAAATTTGCAAGTCATCGACATCAAACAATATAATCCCATCTGGCGTGAACATTTCTAAATTGTATTCACTTATCACATGAGTTCGGAAACTTTTTGGCCTAATCACGAATTTAAAGGATGTTTACTTTTAAAATTGAAAATAAAAAAGGTTAAATAAAGGTTAAAACATTCAAGGGTTGACAAGTATAATTTATTGATTTACGTAAGATTCTCACGTTTGCAGAGTGATTCAAAAAACTTTACAACACAAATAACAGTAAGATTTAGATCCACATAAAATACAATCTTGTTAATAGAACATTACACAAAGACAATCAAAAATAATTTTTATGAACATTTCTTAATCTAGATTTCTATTCAATCAAACAATTTTTACCTTTTTGTTCGAAAAAAGAAAAATATTAATCATTTCTTTCAGATTTCTTGTTAGAGTTGTTCTTCTCTCTAAACCAATCAACCCAATAACGTAAAACCCACAAAACACTAACCAAAATGGCAACCCCAATCACAACAAGCCACGACAACCAAGCCCACCGTGGAACCGCTCCCTCGGCCGCACCGCTGACGTAAAACGCCGCCATATCGTACAAAGCCACCGGACCAGCCAATGCACGAACAAAAGTGTAAAACAAGTAAAAAGGTGGAGACAAAAGCTCCCTCACTCTTCTCGCCATAACGACGTCGTGTTTCCTATACCCGGTGATCGTCCAAACGTTCTGACATGCGCTCGTCACCTCCGCGAGGACCAAGAGCAGGAGAAGCGCGTGAGCTCCATGACCGACGGCGAACCGACACGTGGCGAAGACGTAGAGCGTCGCCATGTGGTGGAGGATGAAGATAAAGTCGTTAGGGAGGAAGATTAGGTAATGGAAGAGATCAACGGTGAAATAAGCCATGCTGAAGTCTAGCACGGTTGATTCTACGACGGTGTTGGACGAAGCAAAGGTGTGCACGGCGGCGTGTGGAGTTGTTAAAAGCGCGTGAGAAGCCATTACGACGGCGGGAGTGCCGTGGAAGAGTGACATTAAGCAGCTAGCTCCTAAATGTGATGATGATTTCCATGACCGGAAAATTATGAAATAGCCGATGAGGTATATGGCGAGGAAGAAGAGGAGAAACGACGGAAGTGTAGCCGGAGAAGAGGAATGGTCAAATGATGACGTTTCCATGGTTTTGTTTTTGAAACTGTTTGGGACGTTTAATGTGAAAGTGGCGGTTTTTAAAATGAGAGAATTTAAAGATCTGGTGTGGTGAGGTGTATGGAATGTTTTTGTAGCACCTTGGATTAAGGATTAAGATTAGTTTGACGTGTAGTAGTGTGCGTGCTTACAAGTTATGCTCTGGTGACTTCTTTGAATATTCGTTTCGTACTATACAAGTACAAGATGTGTAAATCACGGAGTTGTAGAGCAAATACTCTTTGATTTGTTGTATGATCCAACGTTACATTGTCTTTTTTATGTATATAGATGTAGACTAAAACAACAAACAAAAAGAAAAAGGAGGGAAATTTTGTAGCTAGTAAAGTCTAGTAAAGCCCACGTAGATACGTTTGTTCAAACAGTTTCAAGTGCGGTAGTATAGCCCTCAGTGGAGAAGGTAGAACATGCTTCGGAAAATTGTATCAGAGACATCTTATACTTTATGAAAGAAAGGCTATACTACTGCACTTGAAACTGCCTAAACAATCATATCCACGTGGACTTTACTAGCTGATTTTAACAGCTACTGATGATGATGACATTAAATGTTTGCGTTGGTAACATAATTGCAAGAAACTACTCCTCTGTCCCACAAATATTGATGTTTTAGAATATTTTTTTGTCCCACAAAGATTGATGTTTTGTACACTTCAAGAAGTAATCATTGAAAACATTTAAAATCTTGAATTGTTATTGGTTTAAAATTAAACAATATTTTTTTTAATCAAAGAAAAAAATATATTTAAACTTACTAATCATTGTTTTCTTAAAATGTGTAATCTCCCAAAACATCAATTTTTGTGGGACAGAGGGAGTACACATAAGGTTCTAATGATCACACCGGATATGAAAGTTGATATTCCCTCTGTCCCACAAAGATTGATGTTTTAGGATATTTTTTTTGTCCCACAAAGATTGATGTTTTGTAAATTTCAAGAAGTAATCATTGAAAATATTTAAAATCTTGAATTGTTATTGGTTTAAAATTAAACAATATTTTTTTAGTCAAAGAAAAAAATTTAAACTTACTAATCATTGTTTCCTTCAAATGTGTAATCTACCAAAACATCAATCTTTCTGGCAGAGGGAGTAGATAATATTGATGGAAGAAACAAAACTGGTGTGAAATCTGAAACACATGTTGGAGAGATGATTATAACTTCAACCTTCTGTGAATCTATGACTACAATTGGGGCAAGTGTAGTATGTTGTCTGTCCTTCATCCGCTGTCCTTTAATATATATTATATTAGTTAAATGAGAGATTAAGAGATATATGTACATCTTAACATTGGCAGTAACTATTTGTTCTTGGTGTTACGTTTTCTCCAATTTGTAAGACAAGGAAAATTCATCATGTTCTAATAATGGGTTTAGGGCATCCACAATGGGGGGTTATATTTTTGGGACTCTTAAATATTTTAATTAATATATTATGTACTTTTAGTAAAATAAGAACTTTGGAAATCTTAATCAAAATTTTCCCCTCCAATGGTGGGTTTTAATTTTGAGTCTCTTAATTTGAAATTTTTTTTTGAAACGATTAGATCATAACAGCAATTAGTAAAACAAAAAACAAATCCCTTTGAACTTGCTTAATTGAAGAGATATGTTCATCAACTAAGAACCAAGCATCGCTAAAGATTCCAACTTTGCTAGGACCAGATAATACAACTTACACTTTTCATTACAGATGTTCTCTCAAAAAGATGATAACAAGGCTTTCTAAACAATGCGGTTGATCTCTGAAACAGTCTATTCATTCAATGCAAAACGTCCATCACCTCTGAGTAAGAAAAAACATTTTTTTTTGGTAAAGACCATGCATCAAGTACTACTTGATGGTCAAAGAGCAAGATTGTAATTCGATGAAGATTCTGGTCAAAGAGCAAATACACACAAGATTCAGTTGGAGCCTATTTGCAGAATTTTCACTAACTAAACACATCAGTTTAAGGCTGTATTCAGAATGCAGGAAAGAGGAATGAGATTTATATTGTTACCATTATAGTTACGTTGGTTGCTTAGAGCTTCACTTCAACATCAACACCAGCAGGAAGATCAAGTTGCATCAAAGAATCGATAGTTTGAGCAGTAGGGTTGAGAATATCGATCATGCGCTGGTGTGTCCGGATTTCGAAATGGAACCTATCATCCTTGTGAACGTGAGGAGACTTGAGAACGCAGTAGATACGCTTCTTAGTTGGCAATGGACCAGGACCCATTGTCTTAGCATTGGTATTTCTGGCAGCATCAAGTATCTGCTTGCATGAATCCTCAATAAGAGACACCCAGTATGATATAAGCTTGATCCTAATCTTTTGCTTTGGCGCCATCTGCTAACACAAAAACAAATCAACTTCACCAAAAAAAAAAAAAATATGGTGTGAGGAATCCTATTAAAATACAGTAAGAACTTTCACACAAATGAGGCTTTTAAGTGCTGTGAAAACGAAGTGAACCAAGAAAAAGTCAACTAATTGGACAAAAATGGCCATAGAAAACACCATCTAACATTACGTTGGAACAATCTGCTGCGTATCAATTTCTTGTAGCAGTGAGCTCTATACATAAAAGTTACAACACACATTCTATTAGACTATTTAATGCTGTGAAAACGTAGCAAACCAAAAAAAGGCTAGTGATTTATAATTTTGCGGTTTTGATGGAAAACACGTAATTTTGCGGTTTTTACGGGAAAACGAGTTTTCGTGTTTTGTGTTTTTTGTAGGAAAATGTGATTTTGCGGGTTTAGTGTAGGTGATTAGACTTGACAAAAAAAGAAAAGTGTAGGTGATTAGAAAGAAAAAAACCCAATGGATACCCATAACTGATAGGGTAAACCCGTGTAAGACTTTATAGTTATGGGTACCTGCCCATTTTTAACCCATTTATTTTCTTAGAAAAAAAACAGGTCCCAAATCCCAGTTTTAAGCATGGGTTTCGGGTACCCACTGGGTTTTTACCCACTTTTAACATCCCTAAAGATGACATAGAGAAGTTAGAACACACGAATGCATAAAGTAACCTGTAAAATCTGTGTATCAATCTCTAGTAAGTGAGCTCTAAAAGCAATGGACTTTACCTTATCAGCGTCAACACTGATGGAGGAAGAACTCGGAACCTGAGAATCACACAGACACACAAACACACAAAAATTGTATTAAGAGAATTAAATCAAAAGCTCGGAATTTGATTCGAACAACCAACCCTCAACCCTAATTTGCGATTCCATTGCTTAAACCTCATCCGAATGAGTCGACTCCAAACTCAAATATCAAACCAATCTCCTCCGACCCCAATCTCATCTGATTTCCTCCGACCCCAATCTCATCTGATTCCATAGCGTTTGATTCTTTCTCCTTCCTTTCTCAATTCTGGACTTCGATCAAGAGCAAGAGAGAGAGAAGAAAGAAAAATTTGATCGTCGCATAAATTTTTGGCCAACAAATACGTGACACTTATGGGCTCTTATGCCGTAAACGAACGAGTATGCTAAATAAGAGGCTCTCTTATATTTTTCCTTTTATCTGATTTTCTTTTTTTTTCTTACTTTCTCCACTAAAATCTTACTTAGAACCCCCGTTAGGGATAACCTTACTCTCTCTCTCTCAGCATATTACAGTGACATTGGTAAGTCATAAATCTACCATCCCAAACTTAAATCTTCATACTGACAAAACATGAATAATATAGAAAACTGTTGCGTAATTCTGTTGTTCCTTACGTTTTAACACATGAGGCTAGCTGTAGTATGTTTATTTAGTGTAGTTCTCTATTTAGAAATTCGAACCACCATGAAATAGTCCTGAGGGTTTTATGCAATAACTTGCTTGTATATCAAGATCTAAGATTGTATTCCCCTGCTTAAAAAAAAAGGAAAACTCTATAACTTGTGTATCTTGTTTTGTTTTGTCTTTTGCAGATTCAAAGCTATTGAATCATGTTCTTGACATATGTGGCTCCAAGCAAAACATGTGTGAGATATACTTGCACGTTCAGACAAACAACGAAGACGCGATCAAGTTCTACAAGAAGTTCGGGTTTGATATCACAGATACCAAACAAAACTATTACATCAACATTGAACCAAGTGATTGCTACGTTGTCAGCAAGTCCTTCGCTCAGTCTGAAGCCAACAAATGATGAAAAATACCCAACTCGGGGAAGCCATTCCTCCCCCAGTTTCTTTGTTTGTTCAATTTCAAGATGTATTAATGTTATGATGATCCGTCGGTTTCCGGGTTTTGCTTGTCTTGTTGACCCTTAAAGGTTTCTTATTGATTCTACATTTATAGATTCGATTCATGGTTACATACTTGTTGGTTTTGGACCTTTTTTGGTTGGGGAAGTTTTAACTTTGCAATTCAAAGCTTTATACTCTCAGTACTTGCCACTCCAGGGGTTCGAAATTGAGGTTCCATATCTGAAATGTTGTTCTATAAATTTTAGTAAAGAGATACAACATTCTTGTTATGTGTGTTGTTGAATATTGAAGAAAATAAACAACTGTAGAAGAAATATGACTTTGGCTTGCGTGCCGTTAATTCACAGTGAAGACAGAGAGCTGTGTACTTCTAGATTCAAAAAACGGCACGATTGTCTAAGAATCTCCGTTCAAACGGCACCGCTTCCCTTCGAGGTCGCTTTTACTCACTCGATCAGCCATATTCTTATAACTTATTGTATCACTCTCGCTGCGTTGCTTCGGTTAATGGAATATTAATTTTATTTCTTACGGAGCAGTACATGTTAGACTGAATTTTCAGAAACAAGTTTCAGAAAATTGCAGGTTTTGGACAATGATTTTCCGGCAATTTTCCGGCCAAATGGCTGATCGGAATTGTCTGGTCGATAGTGCAATGGAAAGCTGGTAACGAGTACTGCAAGATGGTATACTCATACGTCCAAAAAAGAGTTGATTTGAATGATAAATAAGAGTGTGAAGTGAGCTACTTGGGATGGTTTGGGAAATATCCCACATCGGAAATATGATTGATTTTTCACTCATATATATATATATATATAGTTTCACACTCTTCTAGTTTCAAAAGTGTGTAGAAGGAAGAGGGAAGGTTGCCACACGCGAACCGAACCAAACCGGGTCGAGCACGGATGCGGGACGGGCCGGACGCGGGGCGGGCCGGGCCGGGCTGGTCTCGGACGCGGGCTGTGGTCTCTTGGGCTTTTGGGTTTTAAGGCTTTTTGGCTCTTGAGACTGCTGTAGGCCCATTTAATTTTTGGAAAGACTTAGTGTGAACTCCAAGCAAACTTGGGCAGCACTCCGAGAATATTCACTGAATATTTTCTTGAGAGCTCCCTCCTTCCACTATATATAGAGGCATAACTTTTCATTATTTTTCACACACAAAAACATAAACACTCCTTCCTCTGAAGATCTCTCTCTCCCTCTCCCTTGCTTAGTCCAAGTGAGTTCTTAGTTTAGTAGTCTCGAGAGTATAATGTAGATCTGTTCGCTTGAGTTCTATTACTGGTGTGCTACGGTAATAGTTCGTGATCGGTTGTATATTGGGATTCATAAATCGTGATTGTCCGAAAGCACGGCCGATTTATTGAATTAAGGAAAGAGATATCATATCTTGCCTCCGTGATTTATTTACTGCTTTATATTATGCTGTTGTAATTCGTTTCTGATTTTGTTAATTTAAATATAATTCGCATATTTTCTCAATTCGATTTTTACGCTCGTAACAGTACAGAGGTGGACGAGGTGCGAGAAGTTTCTCCGATCTTCCGTACAAGAACGACGTAGGAAGAAGAGACCAGCTCGTTACTAAAGACTCGCATTTTCAGTCAGTTCATGACGCCAATCTCCGATTCCGGCACGGTCAACCTTATCAACAACCTCAGCCTCCGCTTGGTCAACGGCAGCAACCATCGTTCAATCAGAATTACGGATTTCAACCTCCGCCGCCGTCTCAAGGTCAGTGGCAACAATTCCGTCAACCTAATCATCCTCCATCCAATCAAAGCTATACGGCTTTCCCTCTCCCTCCGTTCTATCAAAACCAGATGTCTCAGCCGCCTCTGCCGCGGAGCATCCGTCAACGACCACGGTCAAAACCTTCAGATTACCGTGAATGGGAACATGCTAAAACGCTGCTGCCTCTATGAAGGAGAATCACAAGCCCAGCTTTGAAACAGAGGCTTTCAAACCAAAGACTGTGGATCAGCCAAGGCCCAACAACAATCAATCAAAGAAGCCCATTGAGACTGCAACTCTGCAACGGTCGAATGCAAAAGATAAGAAGGAGGAACCCTCGAGCATCCACGTCACACATGAAGACAAAGAAGCAAGCTGGCGTACGGACTCGAAGGTTGAAACGAAGAACGCCTTTGATGCTCTCAGCTCCCTACCTGATGATGACAAGTGTCAGGGAGACTAGGTTTAACATTTGTGTCAGTCTCTGTATAAATAGAAATGTTGAGACTCATTGTAATCTTAAGAGAGTATAAAGATTAATAAGAAATATCTTTCTTCAGATTCTTCCGCTTCTATATGGTATCAGAGCCATGGCATTGTCCACTGAGCTCTATTCCTCACCTATCTTAAACATCTCAAACTGTGTAACAGTCAAACTCACAGAGAGAACCTATCTTCTTTGGAAGACCCAGTTTGAGTCTTTCCTTTGCGGTCAAGGCCTTCTGGGTTTCATCAATGGGTCTACTCCACGACCAGCTTCTGCAACCAACGCTGACGGCACTCCAAATCAGGCGTATCAGTCATGGGTCCGATCAGATCAAGTGGTCAGAGCTTGGCTTCTGGGGTCACTGTCCGAAGATATTCTCTCTGAAGTTCTCACAACGACAACATCTCAAGAGGTATGGAACTTTCTCGCTGCTCACTTTAACAAGGTCTCATCTGCTAGGCTGTTTGGTTTACAAAGAAAGCTTCAAAACACAGAAAAGAAAGATTTGTCTATGGTAGATTATATAAAGGAACTTAAGAGTGTTTGTGATCAGCTAGCTTCAGTGGGTAGTCCTGTTAGTGAAAGAATGAAAATTTTCGCTGCTCTAAATGGGTTGGCTAGGGAATATGAACCTATTAAGACATCTATAGAGGGGATGTTAGATGGGAATCCTCCACCAACTCTTGATGAAGTAATACCGCGTCTCACTGCCTATCATGATCGCTTGTTGTCTTACTCCGTGGAACCAAGCGTTACTCCGCACCTGGCGTTTAATGTTCAGCAGTATGACAACTCTTCTTATGGGAACAGAGGCAGAGGTAACAGATCTAGAGGAAGGGGTGGATACTCTACAAAAGGAAGAGGGTTCCATCAGCAGATATCCTCTAGTTCCTCTGGTTATTCAGTTGAAAACAGACCCATCTGTCAGATATGTGGAAAAGCAGGGCATATAGCGTCTAAGTGCTGGCACCGGTTCAACAACACCTATCAGCCTGATCTTCCTGCTGCTCTAGCTGCTCTTCGCATCACCGATGTGACGGATCAGTCTGGTCAGGAGTGGGTAACAGATAGTGGAGCAACGGCTCATGTGACTGGGTCTCAGAACAACCTGTAGAACTCAAGACCATACGACGGGAATGACACTATCATGCTAGGTGATGGAAATTATCTCCCTATTACGCATACAGGTTCTGCTACTCTACCAACTACATCAGGTACCCTACCTTTAAATGATGTTTTAGTTGTTCCTGGTATTGCTAGATCTCTGTTATCCGTTTCAAAACTTACCACAGACTATCCCTGCTCCATTAAATTTGACTCTGATGAGGTTGTTATTAAGGACAAGGGAACAAAGAGGCGCCTCACAACCGGACCATATAGCAGAGGGTTGTACACGCTCAAGGGTCGACCGTTCCAAGCATTCTACTCATCAAGACAACAAGCTGCGTCGGATGAGGTGTGGCATAGACGTCTTGGACATCCTAATAACAAGATCCTAGAGCAGTTAGTGAAGAATAAAGCTATTGTCATAAATAAAAGTACCAAGCAGATATGTGAGGGGTGTCATCTTGGGAAAAGTAGTCATCTTCCTTTTTCAGATTCTCAGTATGTTGCAACTAGACCATTAGAGAGGATTCACTGTGATCTTTGGGGTCCTGCTCCTGTAACTTCTTGTCAGGGTTTCAGATATTATGTTATCTTCATAGACAACTGGTCTAGATACTGTTGGTTCTATCCTTTGAAAAATAAATCAGACTTTTATTCCACATTCTGCAGCTTTCAGAAACTTGTTGAGAATCAGTTTAACTCCAAAATATCAAAGTTTCAGTGTGATGGTGGTGGTGAATTCATCAGTAATGCCTTTCTTACTCATCTTGGTCAGTGTGGTATTCAACAACTCATCTACTGTCCCTATACTCCTCAGTAAAATGGTCTTGCTGAAAGGAAACATAGGCATATCACTGAACTGGGTCTAGCCATGATGTTCTGCAGCAAAATTCCTCACAAATACTGGGTTGAAGCTTTCTTCACAGCTAACTTTCTGAGTAATATTCTCCCAACTACAGCCTTATCAGATAACAAAAGCCCACATGAGAAGCTTCATCAATCCGCTCCTGAGTATACTGCGCTGAGAACTTTTGGCTGTACTTGTTACCCCACGTTACGGGACTATGCTATGAACAAATTTGATCCAAGATCTCTCCGATGTGTGTTCATGGGATACAATATCAAGTACAAAGGTTACAGGTGCTTACACCCACCTACTGGATGAGTCTATATCAGCAGGCATGTCCTTTTTGATGAAACCTCATTTCCCTTCTCTGATGTTTATCATCATCTTCAGAGCTTTGCCAAAACAAATCTTCTGCAAGCTTGGCAACAGGGTTTTCTACCTCCTAAAGCTCCACCAAACCAAAACCAAAGCTTATTCACCGATGAGGACTTTCCTCCCTTGGGAACAGTCCTTCCTCGATCAGCTCTGTCAACAGCAAGCATCCTGTCTCAACCAAACAACTCTAAAACTCCTGTTGCTGTGTCTGTGGTGGATCAAGGATGCATTGAGCGTACGACAGGCCTTGACCCTGCTTCTATTGGCGACAACGTTCTTGATTTACCTAACAGACAACTGCCACAGGCATCACAGAATACCGAAACAGAGCTGTCAAAGGAACCACAACCACTGAGACATCCAATGACCACGCGGTCTCAGGTCGGTATACGCAAACCAAACCCTCGATATGCGTTGTTAACTCAGAAAGCTTCGTATCCAAAACCGAAAACTGTTACTGATGCACTAAAAGATGAGGGTTGGACAAATGCGATGGGTGAAGAAGTAAGTGACTGCAAAGTAACAACCACTTTCTCTTTAGTACCTCGAGAGCCACATATGAACGTTATTGGATGTAAATGGGTTTTCAGAACAAAACTTCATGCAGACGGCTCTTTGGACAGACTACGAGCAAGACTTGTAGCAAAGGGATTTCACCAGGAAGAAGATGTTGACTACTTCGAAACATACAGTCCTGTAGTCAGAACCGCCACTGTTCGCCTGGTTCTTCACGCTGCCACAGTGAAACAATTGGAGCTAAAACAATTGGATGTCAAAAACGCCTTTTTACATGGTGATTTGACTGAAGAAGTTTACATGCTGCAACCACCAGGATTTGTGGACAAATCAAAACCAGATCATGTTTGGAAACTGCATAAATCTCTCTATGGGCTTAAACAGTCACCAAGGGCTTGGTATGACAAGTTTAGCTCATTCTTACTTGATTTTGGCTTCAAGTGTAGCATACCAGACCCTTCGCTGTTCATTTATGAAAGAGGCTCTGATATGATCCTACTCTTACTCTATGTGGATGATATGGTGCTCACAGGAAGTAATCCAAGTCTCATTAACAAACTTCTTGATAACATGAACAAAGAGTTCAGAATGAAAGACATTGGGAAGCTTCATTACTTCTTGGGAATTCAAGCAACTTTCCACGACAAAGGACTGTTTCTCTCCCAGCAAAAATATGTAGAAGATTTACTCAAGGTTGCAGGAATGTTCGACTGTGCTCCTATGCCTACACCACTGCCAGAACAACTCAATCAAGTGCCTCATCAAAAGCAACCCTTCTCAAATCCAACGTATTTCAGGAGCTTGGCAGGAAAATTGCAGTACCTCACTTTAACGAGACCAGACATCCAATTTACTTTGTTTGCCAGAAGATGCATGAACCATCAATGTCAGACTTTCAGCTTCTCAAAAGAATCCTAAGGTATGTGAAGGGAACAACCTCCATGGGAATCTCCTTCAACAAAGACACTGATTTCACACTAAGAGCTTACAGTGATAGCAGTCACGCAAACTATAAGGATACAAGACGCTCCATTGCAGGATTTTGCACGTTTCTTGGTAACAACATTATATCTTGGTCCTCGAAACGGCAACCAACTGTCTCCAAAAGCTCAACCGAAGCAGAGTACAGAGCGTTATCAGACACAACATCTGAACTTGTCTGGATCAACAACATGCTTCGAGACTTACGCATCCCTCAAATGGAGCCTCCAGAACTCTATGGTGATAATCTCTCCTCTATCTATCTTGCTGCTAACCCTATTTTCCACAACAGGACAAAGCACTTTGAAACACATTACCATTATGTAAGAGAACGTGTTGCTCTTGGTGCTCTGGTTGTGAAACATGTCCCTGCAAACAAACAGCTGGCTGACATCTTCACTAAACCTCTTCCACAAGGACCGTTTACATCGTTAAGACACAAACTCGGTGTAGTTGTTCCACCCACACCAAGTTTGCGGGGGAGTATGAAGGAGAATCACAAGCCCAGCTTTGAAACAGAGGCTTTCAAACCAAAGCCTGTGGATCAGCCAAGGCCCAACAACAATCAATCAAAGAAGCCCACTGAGACTGCAACTCTGCAACGGTCGAATGCAAAAGATAAGAAAGAGGAACCCTCGAGCATCCACGTCACACCTGAAGACAAAGAAGCAAGCTGGCGTACAGACTCGAAGGTTGAAACGAAGAACGCCTTTGATGCTCTCAGCTCCCTACCTGATGATGACAAGTGTCAGGGAGACTAGGTTTAACATTTGTGTCAGTCTCTGTATAAATAGAAATGTTGAGACTCATTGTAATCTTAAGAGAGTATAAAGATTAATAAGAAATATCTTTCTTCAGATTCTTCCGCTTCTATAGCCTCCTGGCTCCGGTAAGTTTTGCTGAAAAATTTGATCATCTCATTCAACTTCACGCCAATTTTGATATATTTTTTTTTCGTAATTTGATTCACTTTTTTGTTATGTGCACAAAAGTTTGTTGTTCTATCGTATAATATATATTGGCGGATTACCTTTGCAAATGATCACTGGAGAAGTCTTTACTTTCACATACCGAGGAACATCTTGAGCCTGAGGTGTAGAAAGAGCAAATTAGTGTTCGAGCTTGGCCTATGGTCTGCAGATATAATGTGTCTTCAGGTTATTGTTTCTGCTATATCTTCTTGTAATTGTTTGTATGAAGGACTAAGTAGACAAAGCTCTGTTGCACTTTCATCATATGCACAATGATCTAATGTTTTTTGCATATGTCAGGAAGTTGATAAAATTTCAGGACTTAGAGGAGGAGATGAAGCCCCGGGGATACAGTGGCATTTGGAAGGTATGTATATGTTCTAAATTTGTTGAAAAAACAATTAGGGTTTATTTATCTTTCTTACGAGTCATGCTTAGTGTTGTTTAAAGATGGTGATTTTGAGTTTGTATTCTCCACTGACTCTCTTGGAGTAAAAAGATTATATGGTATGTATCAGAGCTTCTAAGAACTAGGCTTCAATTGTACAGGGGCTAACTCTTTCGTATAAAAATGCACATGCTGTTGACGGTTGTGCTATATTTTGGCGATCAAATAGGTTTGATTCCCTTGCTCTTCCTTGTGTCGTTCAGTCTAGAATCTTGTGTGGAATCTCATTTTTATCATATTACGTTCAAGTTGGTTTATGAGGAAAGCATCCAGTTCAATCAACTTGGTCTTCGGGATAATGTTGCCCAAATTTGTGTTCTTGAGGTAATATAAAAAACCTTATGGGGATTGTGACTTACATACGTTTGCCACTTTACCCTTTAAACTAAATTTGGTTCTGTGTAGACATTTTTTGACTTCACGTACAAAAGAAAATGAGACCCCTCCACCTGAAAGGTAACCTAACAATATCTATAAATGTTACTATCATATTTTTTTTATGGATTGATAATTGCCATTCATAAGGAAGTGGCTGATTTCTTTCAGATTTCAATGGTTTTCTTTATGGGCTATACTTTGTGGGTGGATCTGAAGTGAATTGCCATTTTCTTTTGCAGCTCTGCTTGTTTCCACCGAGTTGTCATTTGTAACATTCACGTGCTTTTTAATCCTAAAAGAGGAGACTTTAAACTTGGTCAGGAACTTTCCTTTATTGCCATATTCTAGTTTGTAGAAATCTTTTTCCAAACGACAGTTTTACTCTCTGATTTAACTCTATCTATACGCATGAACATGTAAAAGTGTAAGTTGTCTTAGATAAAACTGTTGAAGCAAAACACTTCGCCCCTTGCTTAACTTGGTTTGTTTAACTGTTTCCATTTATCATCAATGTATTTATCTCTGTTACGTAGGTCAGGACACTGTTAGATAAATCTCATGCTGTTTCAAAACTCTGGGATGATGCGCCTGTTGTTCTTTGTGGGGATTTCAATTGTACACCAAAGGTAGGACACTCTTACCTTAACCAGTTGGTATACCCAATATAACTTGTTTTGTGACATGGTCATAACATTCTTCCACCTGGTTGCAGAGTCATTTGCACAACTTCATTTCAGACCGGAAGGTAAAGCTTCATTGTTAGGCAAGTCCTTCATCTATTAGTAACATTATATATATGGTTCCAATTGAATCTTGTGCTGCTCTTTGCAGTTGGATTTGTCTGGTTTGGCCAGAGACAAAGTTTCGGGGCAAGGTTCTGGTGAGTTTCGTCCACCAAGGCCAGAAAATTATACGACGAGGTAGAGCAAGAACTCACCAAGTTCTTCGACATCATTATGTATTTGGTTTTTCAACTTAATATCTCCATGTTTACCCTAGAATCTTTGGGTTCTACTCTGCTTTTGAAATTATCAGCATGGTTGATAGGCCTCCTCAATTTTCCAGGTTTCAGTCCACCAATAAATCTCCACAAAGTCAAGTTCAACCACTAGATTCGATCACTAATGCTCATATAGAGAATCACTCCAACATAGATGCCCCTCCGAAAAGACATCTGACCTTCCATGTGGTGATACAATTCTTGCTGGTCAAAGCCACCTCCAGCTCAGACCAAGTATTACCAGGCGAGAGTATGGCCGCAGATTGTAATTTTGGAATAGAAAACAGAAAACCTGATGTCTCCGAGAATCTCTCGATGTCTGAAGATCTTTCTTCAGTAACCATATCAAATACCGAACCTCCACATGCTTCCAGTGCTAGAGAAGATTTGAATACAGATCATTCTGTAAGTTCCATTTTATCATAAACAGAGCATTCTCCTGAGGAAATATGTTCTAGTGATCAAGATATTTCATCTAGTTTCCACCAAGGATGACACTAATTTGGCTGAGGTGAAACTAGATGGCTTAACATTGGAAGAACCAGTAGTATTCGTGCAAGATGAAGAAAGTTTAGGTGAAGATGGGAAAACTTTTTGGCTAAGCTACATGATAATAATGAAGACTTGAGTCAAAAAGGGGAACTTGTGAATGAACTTCCACTTAAATCGGGGTTTGAATCTCTTAATAGTGACAAAATCACTTATAGTCCATCATCCTCTTGGACTCCAATGGAGATAGCAACTGCAACAGGTGACTCAGAGAGAACAACGGTTGAACATGCTCTGGAGCTAAAGAGCACTTACACAGAAGTGGAGGTATTGTAATATATTTCCTACAGTTTTGTCCTTTTATCTTCTGTTCCTTGAGAAATTATGTACTTAGGAAGCTGTTGAAATTTGTGGTTAGGGCCAAGCAAACACAAGGGATGAAAACGGAGAACCTGTAGTGACCAGTTATCATAGATGTTTTATGGGGACAGTTGACTACATATGGTATTAGCATTAGAAGCAAAACCATTTGTGATAAAGATTACTTCATTATTGTGGATTATGCACGTTTTGACGTACTCTCATGTTTGATTTCTGGTTTGGGTTAGGCGGTCGGAAGGTCTTCAATCAGTGCATGTGCTTGCTCCAATACCAAAGCAAGCAATGAAGTGGACACCAGGCTTCCCAACTCCAGTAAACTCCCATGATATTATTGTTTCTTTTATAGCCTAGCTTTTTAACTGAATTAACTACAAAAAAATTCATTATTGTATTTCCTGGTTTGTTACAGACATGGGGAAGCGATCACATTGCACTGGTTTCAGAGTTGGCCTTTTGCAGCAGCAAAACTCTGCCCAAAAGCTCTGATGACAATTGATGTTATTTGAGATTATTTGTTTTTGCTGTGGATTTTGACAGGCTATGACGAAAAGAATTGGAAAGGGCATGTATGAATGGGCAGCCAAAGTCGATGGGTATGCACGTGGAATGGTTGGACCAACAGGATCAACTCTCTTTGAAGAACTTGGTTTGTACTGGTCCTGTTGATGGACACAACATTGAAGATCTAGTTTGTGTTCTCTGAGAAGTATCTTTTCTAGATTCAATGGGTCCTGTGTTGGTCCACGTGATCACTGAGGAAAACCGAGATGCAGAAATCGGAAAGAAGATCATGGTCAAAGGTATATTCCTCTGCTTATGTAATTTTCTTAACACTATCCATATCTTGACATTGACAGTTCATTTTCTGTGTCTCAGACAGACGCACTTACAGTCATTGCTTTGTTGAGGCTTTAGTGATGGAGGCAGAAAAGGATATAGATATTGTTGTGGTTTGCAGGGATGGAGATTGATGCATCACTTGTTACATTTCAGGAGAGATTTCCATACAGGTTTTTCAATGTCGGAATGGCTGAACAGCACGCTGTCACATTCGCCGCTGGTCTTTCTTCAGGAGGTCTGAAGCCCTTTTGCATTATTCCCTCTGCTTTTCTACAAAGAGCTTATGACCAGGTTTCACCTTTTTCTCCATCTCACTTGCACAGAGTTGGACTATTCTAAAAGGTTTTATTAGAAGCAAAGAGCCTTAGTGTCTTTGATGGTTTTGTTAGGTGGTCCATGATGTAGATAGGCAGAGAAAGGCAGTGCGATTTTTTATTATAAGCGCAGGGCTTGTTGGATCCGGTGGTCCAGTGCAGTGTGGAGCTTTTGATATAGCTTATATGTCATCTTTACCAAACATGACATATAATGGTGGATGCTGTAACATTGTAGTGGTTGTTAACATTTATTATGCTTCTCTTTTGCCAGACTTCAGGACACAAATGGTGGATGCTGTAAAATCTTTTGCGACATCAACTCATAACGGTGTGTTCATAAACTCATGCTTCGCACACTGCCAATCCGAAAGACAAGACACTTGGTATGCACCAGATTCTCCTACTGTTCATGGCAAGGTACACATTTTCTCAACAGTTTGTAAATAGTTTTTTATCTTTCGTTGCAAGAGCTACTGTTAATCTGTTTGCTTGCTCCATTTTTTTTTCTAGACCGTTGCTAAATCTGTCGGTGATTGTTACCATGTCAAGATGCTGAATACTCAGTGTTGCCTAACTAATGCAACTCCAGCTTTGATCCTGAGCAATGTGAAGCAGGTTTGTTCTGAAAATGTGGTTGAGAATGTTTGACACAAATTAAGATTACAACTAATCTTTTTCTCCATTTGTGATTTATACTTTTATTTTAATATGCTTTAATGTTTTGTATGTTTAAAAGTTTATGAAATGCAATAATTTTCCATTTTAATAAAATTTTAATTGTTTCAATATTTTAACTAATTGTTCTACTTAAATTAATTCTATTTTATCACAAACTACACAATTCTATCCTGATATCAGCAATTACAACCTTCCCACTTCGTTATTACAGTGTTCTTTTTCTTATGGCTGATAATCTGAGAAGAGCGGTCCAAGACATCAATTTGGGAGCGGATGATGCCCCTGTTGCAATTCCGGCGGATGTTGTTGCTGTTGCAGCGTCGGAGAACCGGTTCATCCTTATGGGTCGTCCTGTCATGCCTCGTCGTCAAAACCTCCGCAGTATCATTGCATCGATGCCTCGAATCTGGGGTCAGACTGGTTTGATTCATGGCCGAATTGTGGCTGGCAATAACTTCCAATTCATCTTCCCAACTGAAGAAGAACTTGAATTGGTTCTCCGTCGCGGTCTTTGGGCCTTCAATGATCGTATGCTGGTTCTTCAGCGATGGTTCCCGAATGACAATCCACCTCTAATGGATTTCATTCCCTTCTGGATTCAAATCCGTGGCATCCCCTTTCAGTATCTTAATCGTGAGGTCATCTCCTACATTGGTCGTTCAATTGGTAATCTCATGGATGTGGACTACGATGCTGAAGCGGCTGCTCGTGTGGAGTTTGTACGTGTACAAATTCATTGGGAAATCCATCTCCCTCTCCGATTTCAGAGGCATTTCCAATTCTGCTCTGGTGTCAATAATCTCCTGCCGAACCAAGGTTGGAACCGTAGTAACCAGGGGAATATTACCAACTTAAGTAACAGGTTGCGAGCTTGTAGGAAAGCAATATCACAATGGAAACGCTGCAATAGATCAAATTCAAGAGAGGAGATCACAGTTCTGAAATCGATGATAGACAAAGCACATACTGATAGAGCTTCGACACGACACATACAAAATCTTCGACAGAAATTATCGTCTGCTTATGCAAATGAGGAAGAATTCTGGCGTGTTAAGAGTAGAAAACAATAGATGTCCTCTGGAGACCGTAACACAAAGTATTTCTTTGCTACTGCCAAGAGTCATACGGCCAGGAACAGATTATATTCTATTCTTGATGATATGGGAAATGAGCACTGCGGAGATTCAGATATAGGCTCTGTAGCACATCAATATTTCACCAATCTCTTCAAGAGTGAATTGTCACCACAGAACAACCACTATCACGTTTTCCATGACTTCGAATCCAGAGTAACACCAGTGATGAATGAAGATCTTACGAAACCTGTTACTGAAGAGGAAATACAGAGTGCGATATTTGCTATAGGAGCCACAAAAGCTCCTGGACCTGATGGGTTTACTGGAGATTTTTATCAACATTTTTGGGAGACAACTAAGGAAGCAATCATTCATGAGGTCAATGAGTTTTTCACCAACGGGGCATTTGATACATCACTCAACCATACTAATATCTGACTAATCCCAAAAACAAAAGGTGCCCGACATATGAGTGAATTCAGGCCGATAGCTCTCTGCAATGTTAGCTACAAAATCATATCCAAAATCTTGGTATCAAGACTCAAAGAGCATCTGAATGCTATCATATCTGAAGAACAAGCAGCCTTTATACCGGGAAGAGTCATTTCAGACAATGTGCTTATAGCACATGAACTTATTCATGCCCTCAAAGTTAAACGGCGATGTGCAAACTCTTTTCTAGCAATAAAGACGGACATCACAAAGGCCTATGATAGATTGGAGTGGGATTTCTTACAAGAAACGATGTTCAGATTTGGATTTGATGCTAAGTGGATTCAATGGATTATGACATGTGTTCGTACACCAACTTTCTCGGTTAACATCAATGGTAATCCCCAAGGCTTTATTCAACCTGAGAGAGGAATACGCCAAGGTGATCCACTATCACCATACTTGTTTATTCTCTGCGCTGAAGTTCTGAGCCATTTGATGAAGAGAGCTGAGCGGAAAGGAGAAATTAGAGGAATCAAGATAAGTAATGGTAGCCCTCCAATCACTCATCTTCTATTTGCTGACGACTCTCTGTTCTTCTATCAGGCTAATTTAGGCTCCTGCATGGCAATCAAAGAAATCCTAACACAATATGAGAGAGCATCAGGACAGCAAGTAAATGTCAGGAAATCAGCCATAACGTTTGGAAAAAGGGTTAGTGAATCAACCAAAACACGGTTAAGACGGTTCCTGCAAATACACAATGAGGGAGGTTGTGGTAAATATTTGGGGCTTCCAAAACAGTTTGGACGCAAGAATATTGAACTTTTCCAATACATCATCGAGAATGTTCGGGGTAAGACAAAAGGCTGGAGTAACAAATTCCTCTCCCAAGGTGGTAAGGAGATTCTTCTGAAAGCCATTGCACTTGCCATGCCAGTCTATACCATGAATTGTTTTAAGCTCCCTAAAGGTATTTGTGAAGATATTGAAAGAGTAATCGCACACTACTGGTGGAACTCTCAACAACAAGGAAAGGCAACACACTGGGTAGCATGGGACTGTATGAAATTTTGAAAAAGAGGGAGGACTTGGATTTCGAGACATAGAGAAGTTCAATGAGGTGTTATTAGCGAAACATGCCTGGAGAATCCTACAAAACCCCAATAGTCTGCTGTCGCGTGTTGTGAGAGGAAGATACTTTGCAAATTCGTGTATCCTCAATGCCAACAGGGGAGTTCAACCTTCTTTCGGTTGGCAGTCAATCCTACTTGGACGAGATTTACTAAAGAAAGGTTTACGGTACATTGTTGGTGATGGACATCAAAAACAAACCTGGACAGATCCTTGGCTTCCTATTCACCCCCCCCCCCCACGGTCACCACGGAAAGCTTCTATACACCTTTTGGATGACACCCCTACTGTAGAAGATCTCTTACTTCCTGATAAAAGTGGTTGGAATGTTCCATTGGTACAAAACAGAGTCCATGTAGACGATGTTAATACGATCCTATCAATCAAGACTAGTAGATGGCAACGCAATGATTATCTAGGATGGCACTATACAAAGAATGGTTTATATACTGTGAAATCAGGTTATTGGCTTGCTACTCATCATCCGGATATACCTTTTGATGTACGTCCACCAGACGGAGATCCTTTGCTCAAGAGTGAAATCTGGAGAACTAGAACTCCACCAAAGTTTAAACACTTCTTATGGTGTCTACTCTCAAATGCTTTGGCTACAGGAGCTGAACTAGATCGGAGACATATATCTTCAGATGACTACTGCAAACGGTGTACTACAGAGATAAAAACTACAGAACATCTCTTTTTCACGTGTCCACACACAACAAATATGGCGTGCTTCAGCTATTCCAATCCAATGCCTATTCGACCCTGCAGCTACTGTTGAAGCAAAGCTAAGAAGGATCTTTGATTTCCACAAACACAGTAGAATTTATGATCGACTATCGCATCTTCCATTTTGGATACTGTGGAAACTATGGACAAGCAGGAACAAGTTAACTTTCCAGAACCTGAATAAGAGTTGGCAAAGTGATCTTAGAGAAGCAAAGCAGGAGACAGAGGAATGGGTATCTTCAGGTCCCAGTCAGTCCCACAACCAGGCTCAAGCTACTCTTAACAACCGTGGAACCTTTCAACGTTCACAGAGTCGAATATGGAGGAAACCTCCAATGGATTGGGTTAAGTGTAATTATGATGGAAGCTTTTTAGATGGTAACCGACGAGCAACTGCTGCCTGGTTAATCCGAGATGATGGAGGTGGTTTTAAAGAAGCGGGCCAACAGACTGGAAGGATAGTATCGACAGCCCTTGAAGCTGAATGCCAAAGTCTCTGTCTTGCAATGCAACAGTCATGGCTAAGTGGATATAGAAAGGTGATCTTTGAAGGTGACTGCCAGTCTTTGGTTACATACTTACATGAAAATAAAACTCGGTTTGACATATACAATTGGCTTGAAGAGATCAATGGATGGGCATCTTGTTTTGAATCCGTTGAATTTAAGTGGACTGCACGCGAAGCAAATTCTCTTGCAAATAAGCTAGCTAAAGATCAAAATAATGCAGCAACAGCCCGAAGATTTTATTTAACTATTCCAGTTTGTATCCAGGCTATTTACAACTCTGTAATAACTCCTCATAATTAATGTAATTTTCGTGTTAAAAAAAAATTAATTTTATTTTAAAAATAAGTTTTTGTCAAAAATAAGAAACCTAATAAGAGTCTACCATTGGAGGAGTATAATTACTTCAAAAATTTCTTATTTTGTAAACGTACACTTTTTAATAAAAAAAAAATTTATAACAGCTTCAAAATAAGAGTCTTCCCAATGGAGATGTGGGCTTATAAAACAACAAAAATGATATTGGTAGGCTGACCGCTGACGTGGATACTCTTAGATGAGTAAACTGGAAAATATAACCGTTTGCAAAACGCGTTGGATGCGATATTTTCCACAGTTCTTAAAAAAAGAAAGAATCGTATTTTTTTTCTCCCAAATTAGATCTCTTCTTCTAGTCTCGTGATCGATCGAAGATTTATTCTGTAGATGAGTAAGTTTTTTTTTTCCCTACAGATTGCGAATTGTTGTTTCAAGGATCGATCTATAAGCTTTCGTGTAATCGATCTTATGTCGGTACAGATCTAGGGTTTATGATGGTACTTGAAGGATGCTTGATTCGGCGTGTTAAACTGGTTGAATCGTCTGGGTTCCTTCTTCTATTTGGCCTGGTGAATGGTTAGATTCGTTCCTCATCTTTTTTGCGATTTTGGTTTTTAGGGTTTCCAGGATTATTAATAGTTTGTTCTTTGTTTATAGGGTTTGAAGATTGTCTCCGCATGAAACATTCTTCGAGGTGTGTAAATCTCTGTTATTACTGAGTTCTTTCTTCTTCGTCCTGGTGATGATTGGTTAAGATTTGTTCCTTATTTTTTTGCGATTTTGGTTTCTTAGGGTTTCCGAAGATTTGTTCCTTGTCCTACACTTAGGGTTTCTTATGATTTCCAAAGATTCTGTTTCGGTTTAAGCCTACCTCATTTGGATCGTTTAATCACTAGGCACTTACCTGTGTTTTGTTAAGAGAACTGTTTGAGTTTGCCTCTTTTTGTATGTCTTTATCACAATTTTTTTTGTTCTTGGGTTTGTTTTGCAGACATCATCATTCTTCCTTCATATATGTCCGTCTTCGCAGCGAGTCGTGTACCTGAAGCTCGCAGGTCGGCTATTGCTGGTTGTTTCTCCGTCTCATTTGGAGCTTTGGGGATCTTCCCAGGTTCTTTGCTTAATCATCATCCCTGCATTTCGTCACTCTCATTCTTAATTAGGGGGTCTAGAGCTCGTTAACTGATAGCTTGTTTGATTTTTGTGTCTTTCCGTGATAGCAACGAGTGAGGTTGGGAAGTTTATGAGAGGTGAGAAGTCTGTGCGAGAAGAAGGAGAGAATTTGCATGCTGTGTGGAGTCCAGACTCTAACTTGATTGCTGTTCTTGTAAGTTCTTAGTTTCACTCTTTTCCTTAGTTGGTTTCTGCTACTCAGTCCTCTTTCAGCTGAGAATTTATTGATTTGCGGATACATAATCTAGTTCTTGGATCTTAAGGATGACAAAAGAAACACACATTGATGATATCAGACATTCATAAGCCTTATCTCATTAGGATCGTTTAATCAATAGGCGTGAAGCTTGATGGTATCAGACATTCTTAGGCCTACCTCATTTTTGTTTTGTTTTGCAGACATCATCATTCTTTCTTCATAGATATAAAATAAAATTTACGGATAAACGAATAAAACCCGGAGAGAGACAACCATCGGAGTTGTGTTTTGCAACCATTTCTCTTTTGCTAAGTGAGCAGGTCCCTTTTGCTGGGAAGGACTTGTCTGTGTAAGTGCTTTTTTCTGTACGTGTCTCTGTCGTGCCCAACATTTACCGTATGAGTTGAGTTGACACAGTAATGTTTTGTGACTGGAAATGTAAGGCCAATTCTTTCACTCTGTGTAGGAGCAATTTTGTGAGGGACAGCAAAACTATGCTTTTGGGACTCTCTGATGGATGTTTATATAGTATTTCCTGGAAAGGAGAGGTAATAATGTATATCTGCCTCATCTTCGTTGTTTGCTTTTGGGTTCTTTGTGCAGGACTCCTGATTTCTAAATTTGTGTTTGTCTTTTTAGTTTGGTGGAGCTTTCAGTATTGGCTTCCATTCTTCTGATAGCAACAATGATAGACTCTTGTCCTACACTTTTGGTAATGGGCTAGTTTCTGGAGTAGCTTCGGAAACACTTGCATCTAATGATGATTTCTCAACAAAATCGGCTATTGTTCAGCTATTGGTTAAGATTCTTAATAGTTTGTTCTTGTTTATAGGGTTTGAAGCTTGTCTCGGCTTGAAGCAATCGTTGAGGTATGTAAAACTCTGTGTTCTCGATTTCAATTTCTGTTTTTTTTTTTTTTTTGGTTTTGTTATCTGAGTTGTGGATGATTGAAATCGAACGAGAGAACAAATATGTATGAACAGCTCTCCTAGATGAGATCGTTTCGCAATTGACAATTTTATTGGGATTCTGGAATCAAGATGATTTCATTATCTGGTTGTTTTTTTGGTTCTTTTGTTGGTTTTGTTTTCTGAATTTTGGAGGATTGAAATCGAATTAGAGAACAAACATGTATGATAAGTTCTTTTCAATGAGATTGTTTTGCAATTGACAATTCGTTTTGGGATTTTGGAATCAAGATGTTTGTTTCAATAGGATTTCAAAACCTTTTAAATCGTCCTGCAGATTCTTAATCTTGGGATATATTGTGAACAGTTTGGTTTTTGTTTTTGTTTTCTGTTTTTCTTTCAAAACCCAAGAAGATTCATTGGCAGACACTAGTCTAATTGTGTTCTGTCAGATTCTTTTTGGGGACATTGTCCCTTGCAAACTGTGAATTGAACTGGCTGGGTAGTGCATGCATGTTGGGAGTTGGAAAAGAGATTTCGATGAGAATTACCTACGGGTAAAAGTCTTAAGACAAAGACTGAATAACACAAAAGAGCTCTAAGAGTTTGGTACCCACGGCTTTAAATGGAAATATTACAAGACACAAGAGCTCTAAGAGTTGGAATTGGAATGACCTACGGGTTAAAAGTCTTAAGACAAAGACTGAAAAGAGCTCTAAGAGTTTGGTACCCACGGCTTTGGATGGAAATAACCTATGGCTTAGAAAAATTACAAGACATAAGAGCTCTAAGAGTTGGAATGGGAATGACCTATGGGTTAAAAGTCTTAAGACAAAGACTGAAAAGAGCTCTAAGAGTTTGGTACCCACGGCTTTGGATGGAAATATTACAAGACATAAGAGCTCTAAGAGTTGGAATTGGAATGACCTACGGGTTAAAAGTCTTAAGACAAAGACTGAAAAGAGCTCTAAGAGTTTGGTACCCACGGCTTTGGATGGAAATATTACAAGACATAAGAGCTCTAAGAGTTGGAATTGGAATGACCTACGGGTTAAAAGTCTTAAGACAAAGACTGAAAAGAGCTCTAAGAGTTTGGTACCCACGGCTTTGGATGGAAAGAACCTATGGCTTAGAAAAATTATAAGACAAAAGAGCAAAGTACAAAGACTAAATATCACAAAAGCTCAAAATTATAAGACAAAAGAGCAAAGTCTTAAGACAAAGACTGAATAACACAAAAGAGCTCTGGTACCCACGGCTTTGGATGGAAACAACCTATGGCTTAGAAAAATTATAAGACAAAAGAGCAAAGTCTTAAGACAAAGACTGAATAACACAAAAAAGAGCTCTAAGAGTTTGGTACCCACGGCTTTGGATGAAAACAACCTGTGGCTTAGAAAAATTACAAGACAAAAGAGCAAAGTCTTAAGACAAAGACTAGATAACACAAAAGAGCTCTGGTACCCACGGCTTTGGATGGAAACAACTTATGGCTTATAAAAATTATAAGACAAAAGAGCAAAGTCTTAAGACAAAGACTAAATAACACAAAAGAGCTCTGGTACCCACGGCTTTGGATGGAAACAACCTATGGCTTAGAAAAATTATCTCACAAAAGAGCAAAGTCTTAAGACAAAGACTGAATAACACAAAAAAAGAGCTCTAAGAGTTTGGTACCCACGGCTTTGGATGGAAACAACCTATGGCTTAGAAAAATTATCTGACAAAAGAGCAAAGTCTTAAGACAAAGACTGAATAACACAAAAAAAGAGCTCTAAGAGTTTGGTACCCACGGCTTTGGATGGAAACAACCTATGGCTTAGAAAAATTATCTGACAAAAGAGCAAAGTCTTAAGACAAAGACTGAATAACACAAAAAAAGAGCTCTAAGAATTTGGTACCCACGGCTTTGGATGGAAACAACCTGTGGCTTAGAAAAATGACAAGACAAAAGAGCAAAGTCTTAAGACAAAGACTAAATAACACAAAAGAGCTCTGGTACCCACGGCTTTGGATGGAAACAACCTATGGCTTAGAAAAATTATCTGACAAAAGAGCAAAGTCTTAAGACAAAGACTGAATAACACAAAAAAGAGCTCTAAGAGTTTGGTACCCACGGCTTTGGATGGAAACAACCTGTGGCTTAGAAAAATGACAAGACAAAAGAGCAAAGTCTTAAGACAAAGACTAGATAACACAAAAGAGCTCTGGTACCCACGGCTTTGGATGGAAACAACCTATGGCTTAGAAAAATTACAAGACAAAAGAGACAGACACACGACTTAAAGAAGTTATAAGACAGAGATATTTGGCAAACCAATTTAAGAGTGTTTAAGCAGAGGGCCATTTAAGCTTCAAAAAACAAGGTAAGTAAAGGGGCACTTATGTTCAATGGATACTAACTAATTATGATTTCCTCAGGTATGTGGTTCTGAAGGCGTTTAAATGGACAAACTCTGAGGAGATTACAAGTGTAGCAAACTTCTTTAACAGGTATGTATTTTATAAATTTGTTTGTAATTAGTTGATTATATTATGAAAATCCCTGAGACAGAGAAGTGAAGTAAATACTAATTTCTATTTGTTCAGGTATATGCTTGAAAAACGTGTTCATAATCAGGTATAGACTTTTCTCAACTTGTCTGTGATTAATTGTTATTATCACCTGTGGAAATTACATGTTTAAGTTAACTTATATATCTATGTAACATAAAGATATTGGATATGTATATCTAAAATACCATTCTAATTAAAGATGTATCTTGAATGTTGGTTGTCTTGACAACTTATTGTTAACATATCCATTGTTAACTAATTGTGTCTCTGTTTCGGTACTTATGTAACTTAGAATTTCTCATATCAGTAATTGTAGAAACTCATTGTTAACTTATTGTGTCTCTGTTTTGGTACGTATGTATCATAGAGTTTATCATTTTATAAATGGAAATGCTCTTGTAGTCTATTCTAGTTTTGAACGTAGATGAGACTCTTGCAATTGATGGTAGTAGTTTGCTTGAATCTTGAGTGTCTTTGTTTGACCTTATGCTCATTTTATAAAATGGAGATGCTCTTGTAGTCTGTTGTAGTTTTGAACGTAGATGGGACTCTTGCAAATGATGGTAGTAGTTTGATTGAATCTTGAGTGTCTTTGTTTTACCTTATGCTCTAAAAACCCTTTTCGATACTAATAATCTATGTTTTGGTGCTTCTATGTAATATAAGATTTTTTATTTTATGAAACTGATAGAGATCATAATTTATTTATACTAAGTACTATCTTAATTAGACTTGATAAAGTCATATGATTTGTTTCCGTTTCTATATTAGGGGCTTGTCTCTTTGTTTATCTTTTTTTTTTTTTTTATAAAATCAGTTATATTTCTCATCGTTCCTAGCCTTGTGACTTTTAACTCCATCAGAAATGGATGCATTTTGTAGTTGCTTATAGGTATGTTATTTTAACGTTCATGAGACTCATGTAGATGATTATAGTAGTTTCCTTGAATCTTGAATGTCTACGTTTTGCGTTATGTTTTAAAGTCTAAACTCTTGGTGATTGACATATTGGCATTTTGCATGATTAACAGATGAATTAGTGTGTTTAGATTCTATAAATTGTACATGTTGGCTTAGTCTTTACTATACAATGATTGATGATTGAAATGATCTCTGTTATGGTAGTAGGTCTGCTCTTAGTCTGTACATGTTGGCTTAGTCTTTACTATACAATGATTGATGATTGAAATGATCTCTGTTATGGTAGTAGGTCTGCTCTTAGTCTTACATAGTTGATGCAGCTTAAAAATCAATTGAATCACTAGAATGTTATTGGTTTGTTTGTTTGAATAACACTTTCTATGATTCATGTCAAAATCAGAAATTAGTTCATTTTGTAGGCGTGTGGAATAGTTGCCTTGTTCTTTCTCTGTTTTTTAGGTCGACTTAATGTATTCTATGTCTATTATTTCTATAATAGCTGTTAGACTTGGATATTCTTGACATTCAACTGTGTATTAATTACCATTGGTGCTTCTATAGTTCTATACTTCTATGTAACATAAGGTTTCTCATTTTATGAAATGGATGTTTCTTTGTAGTAGATATATTTATTTTAACGTACATGAGTTTCCTGCAAATGATAATAATAGTTTTTATGAATCTTGAATGCCTTTTTGTTTGTGTTTTACTTGAAACTCTTAGTGATTGATATTTTGGTATTCTGCATTACTAACTGATGATTAATGTGTTAGATTCATAAATTGTATCACTTACCTTGAGTCTTTACTACAAAATGAATGAGAATATTTCTGTGATGGTAACAGTGTATTGGTGGAGCTTAGAAATATGTTGAAACAGTAATATGTGCAATGCATATTACTTTATTTCCCTTCCATGTTGTTTTTTTTTTTTAAAATTATTTTCTTTCTGTAACACTTTCTAAATGTATCCAATATTTCATTTCCGGTTCTAGATTGCTATAATAGTTTTTAGACTTGGAAGTTCTTAACTCTCTACTTTAGTACAAAGGTTTATGTAAAAAATCCATTCTTATACTCTTATGTTTGTTACTAGGCAAAGTACAGAGTATACATGTCTCTCTTGAAATGTTTCTAAGAGGCATATCATTAATTGCTAAACTAAAGATTTCATGTGTTGAGGCAGTACGACTATATATAGAACCTTTCAATATATCTTGCATTTTTTGTCTATCTCCACTTTTGGTTTTCGAATTGTGCACCATATAATGATATGATTATTGTGTTATTCTACAAACTGTATCAGTCGACTTGCTTTTTTCTTACAAATACATTGATTGAAAATATCTCTGCTATGGTGTATTTGTGTCTATCATTTGGTCTATTGAATCATGTGTGTTTTTATTTACAAAGTGCAATAGATATTTCTGGAATTCCTTACCATACCTTTATGTTTCTATAACAGTTCTATGGTTGATGACTTAATGTTAAAATGGGAAATCAAGAAATCAGCAGACAATTTTGTCATTCCCATTGTAGTTTGTTATAACTGATCTTCTCTGCTACTTAGATAAACTAAATGTGTTTTTAGATTTGGTCATACTCTAATATGTACATAGTTTATGTTTTGTTAATCCAATTTTATGTTTGTTACTAGGCAGTAGGCAAAGTAGCCGATTGAGTTAAAATTATAATTATAGAGCATTATAGAGCATTATAGTTGAGTCAATGGATATTGGATTTCACTGTTATTTTTGTTCATAAACAATTTTATGGTATTTGTTTTTTGTATATAGCTTTGTGTTAGAGTACTATTACTAATATACTTATAGAGCATTATAGCTGTAACGTTCATAAGATTTGTCTGGTGTAGACATCTCTTACGTTTTGGTTGGTTGTCTTTTGACCATTTTTTTTGGATGATACCATCTTTAATTTTGCTTCTCGATAATTGAGTTATTTTGCGTGATAAGTTAATGTTAACTTTGTATGTCTATGATTAGTATGTGTGTCTACTGATCCTAAATTACACCCTTAATTGAACTTTCAGTGCTGTCTATGATTAGTATGTGTGTGTTTTGATTTAGTATGTGTATGTTTTGATTGAACCCGGCTTGAATCTTTTGTTTCCATTGCATAGAGTGTTACGTGATTGAACTTAATAACTTGGACACTATTTTACTATTTAAAAATAAAAAAATACACAAGTTGTGTAACACAACTGACCAACTTAACAAACATAAACGTTACCAACAAAAACAAAACCGAAACCACAATTTAAACCAAAATTACATATAATAGCACAATTTCACCCTCAAACCCAAAACCAAAAACACCTAAATGTTCCAAAAGTTTTCGACTGCCAGACCATATGACGTGATTTTTCAAAGCTAATTGATTTTCCTATCACTTTCGTCAAGGGTTCCAAATTAAAGCTAATTCACAGGGAAAAAGTCTTCATATGATGTGTCGTGGTCTTTCAAGTACTTCAGATTGATCATGGATAACCAATTCATATGCGTAAGATATTACGTATTGATGCAAACGTCATGGTGCGTTCGTGAATTTTTTTAAGATACAAAAAAGTTTTTTCTTTTCTTTTCATTTGAAATCCCTTTGGTGCTCTAACATAAAGAATTAAACGTGGAGCCATATTACACACATACTATGTACGTACAGTATATGATTCAGAACATATCAATCCAAATACTTGCATTTAGGAAAATTTAATATTCACTCCATATTAATTTTAGATACATATATATATCGTTCTGAGATATTTGGTTTGCTTAAAAAAGATTGGTAAAATTATAATAGACTATTTAATTTGATAAAAGAAAATGAGTAATTATATGTTAAAACGATACAATTATATTGGAATGAAGGGTATATATGGGGGCAATATATAATTCGAGTTTGGTTGATTTATTATTTTTATTCTATTACAAATATATTATATATACATTGAAAGAGATTTCAGTTTCAGAATTAGTATTTATTTTCTTTTGTGGTATTGAGTTTGAGCTTTCATGTTGAGGTTTACTTGAATCAACTCAACTTATCAAAACTAAATACAAGTACTTACAAATACATTTTTTGTCACAAAAATATAAAATACTTAACATTACATTATACATTAACTCTCTCTTTTATGGAAAGAAAACCTCAATTAAAATGATTAACTTTAATAAAAGCCCCTTAAAAACGATTACAAAATAAAATAAAGAACATGACTAAACAAAAAGTTCTCAACAAGAAGTGTTAAGAACTTAAGCTGTTTGAGGTGAACACTCATATATGAGAGATATTGCTCAATCAGTTTCCCAACCGAAGCTCTAATGTCACAAGGGACAACTTGTTTAACCGCTAAGCCATCTAAAACTCTATCATCATCATCTTCTCGAAGATGATCTTCTTTTTCTTCTACTTCAAAATCATTGTTGTTTCGATCTTCTTCTTCTTCGTCAGAATCATCAGCAAGCAAATGGGGCGGAACTACAGATTCTTGAAGCTCCCATTCCTCAATACTAAGTCCCCATTCTTGATATTCCACTCCTGCCATTGCTAAAGCATCCATCGAACTCATCATGAGATTAGAAAGTGATTGTAAAAAATGTTACTTGCTTTGGAATCACTATGCTCTGATTGGTCTCACTAATAACGATCGTTTGCAAACGAACCGCTGCTATGATCACCAATCAACATCTCGTTTGGAGATAGCGGTTGACCATCTTGTTTGGAGATCTTGGTTGGAAAAGGTGGTTGCACCTCAACTGGTTACAGACACCAAACTGAATCACTCTAGTAAACCCACGTTTGGTGAATTTTTCAAAGTTACACATCCTTTTTTTTGGCATTTTGTTTTTTGTTTTTGGTATTAGATTCTTTTTATTTGACAAAATAAATAAAAGTTGTGAATATAATCTGATTTTACTCATACTTTTCAGTTTTTTTTAAGTTTTTAGAATAAATTTCATTTTTATAATTTATTACAAATTTTTAAATAATTTATGATATTTTACCAGTATAATCTATTATCATAATGACAAAAATAATTATTTAGCACTTTAACATTTTTAATTTAACTATGTTCATATATCTTATTATAAATTAAAAAAAAATTATTACTCTAATTTTTCATTTTCCAACTAAATTAATTTAATTTTTTACTATTTATAAAAATTTATACTATTCAACCGCTACAATGTTACCAATCAAACTAAATACTCAACTGCTCTCTTCAACCGTACCATCTTTTCTATCCGCTGTCTTTATCCGCTTTTTTTTCAACCGCCTTCTTTTCAACCGCTCAAAATTTTCTAATCGCCTCTTTAAACGTGGTCACCAATCAGAGCCATAACTATTAAGAAAGAGCAACCTTTTGAGTTCTACTTCTTCTTCGTCTTGTTTGGGGATGAGTACGTACGTGTGGCTAATGACCTTATTATATATAGGTATGTACGGACGTGCGGGTATCTCTGTTATTTCCCATGAAAGATCACGTGAAATGTTCAAAAAAAAGCCATTTGGTTGACAGATTTGTTAAGAGAAATCCTTAATCTAGAAGAGAAGGTCTTACTAATGATTGATAACAAGTTGGCCATTGTTTAATGGAAGGAGTAAGCACATACTCATAAAGTATCATTTCATTCGTGAGTGTGTGGAGAACGAGCAGATTGAGGTGGAGGTACCTAGTGAAGAGCTTCTTACTAAGCCGTTAGGAAGTGTCAAATTCAAAGAGATGAGGAATCTGATCGGAGTTTTATGGAACAACTCTTCATACTCTTGTAAGGAGCTACTTGAGAAAGAGAGTTAGTTTATTAGACAACTTTCCATAAAACTTGAGAAAGAGAGTTAGTTTTGAGAGAGTTTCAAAATCAATAGGAAAATATCTTCTTATATTTTTTAAGTTCTTGATCTTAGGACTAATTAATTAGAAGATGTGCTGCATAATATAATCGAATTATTTTAATTTGATATAAGATAACTATATATGTAATTGTCCATCTTCTCTACGGGTGCATCTTCATTTTTTAACTCTTTTATTTGTACGTCTCAACGGGTGGACTTTTAACGGATGCTTCTTGGAAGGAGATGAAACAAACTTAAATATACAAAAATATATATATAACAGCTTAGACGAGTACTCTTTTCAGCCGGAAATGTTTTAAAGGTTGATGATATGCTCAAATTTACCTTAGAGCT
Source organism: Camelina hispida (assembly GCA_023657505.1). Lineage (NCBI taxonomy): Eukaryota > Viridiplantae > Streptophyta > Magnoliopsida > Brassicales > Brassicaceae > Camelina > Camelina hispida. The sequence continues at coordinate 2,228,500 of CP094632.1, forward strand.
ACTCTATCAAATTAAGAGATCAATGCAGTACTTAGGGGTCGAATTCCACAAGGACTCATACACAATAAATTATAGAGTTTTATAATTATGCTAAACAAATTAATTTAAATAAAGAAAAGCAATACAAAATATTAAATAAAAACTGTTGTAAAATTCAGAAGATCAAAAAGCTAGGCCTAGGGAATTTCTCAGGAAATTATGAAATATTAAATCAATCAATAAATTATAATTCAATCAATTAAGAACAGATCTAGAACTCTAAACACACTTATAAAATAAATCAGTTCTCACTGCAAATATTATCTAAATTTAAAACCAGAAAATCCAAATCTCTTTGCAAAATTCTAGGTAATAAATCAGCTTTAAAAACAAGTTTAGATTGTTCACAAAATTATTAAATCAAATCTCTTTGCAAGAAATAATTTTGTTCATCAAAAGGTTTTATCAGGAAAACAATTATATTCTCATATCAATTTATTTCCCTAAGGTATTAATTCTATGTGATCAATCAAGAATTAATATGAAGAACAACCTAAGATGAAGATCTAGATAGATAATAAATCCTAAATAAACAGATCTAATAATTCATAAAAACCCTATGAAAAATCCTGAACCTAACAAGCATACTACTCAGACATATTCAATGAAGAACAAAACATAATTCTGAATAATAAGCAATTGAGATTATAAAGAGTAAGAAGGAGTTCAAGAATTCTTCTCTACAAAGCAGATCTGATCTCTCTCTCTCTCCAAAGCTCTCCAAATCTCACAGGGTTGCAGGAAAAATAAAACTTGATAGATTAAAACTTGAGGGTTTGGAAAACTTAAAAAACACTATTTATATGTCCTAAAACACGTCAGGGACTAGTCTTGCAAATATGGAAAACTTCGGGCAACTTTGTAAAACTTCCAAATTGGGCTCTCTCGTCGGTTTGGACTGGGTGTCGATCTAAGGCAGTGTCGATCGACACCATCTTCTCTGATCGATTCCAAGTTGATTTCTTGTGGATTATTTCCCCAAACTGATCCAAATTGCTCCACTTTGCTCCTTTCATGCTAAAAACCTGTAAAGACTCAAAAACAATTTAGAAAACAAATCAAAAGACTCTAAAATACTCCTTATATCATGGTTAAAACCCACAAAAACCATGATATATCAGTTGACATCAAACAATTATTTAAAGCAACCCATCAACCGATTAGTTCATATCAAATCTTAGCACAATCTCGAGGAAGATGATGATGCAAGACAAATGTCTCCTAAAACCATTAGAGAAGAAGAAGATGTTTGCACCAATTATCGATGCCATCCTTGGAAACGACGTGTCCACTTTAAGCGTTCTCGCAGAGGAGAATCCATCGGTATTGAGGGAGAGACACCACTGGGATACTCTTGGTGGTACGGTTTTGCACCTAGCGACTAAGCTTGGGCATGAGGAAATCGTGGAGACAATAATTAAGCTTTGTCCTTCTCTTGTCTGTGTTACAAACCTTGATGGTGACACTCCTCTTCATTTTGCTGCTCGCTTGGGAAATTGTAAAGATAGTTAATAGAACGGCTCACCTTATTATTATCATGAAACAAAGTATATATACACAACTGTGAGAACCCTAGCGTAAGGCAAATAAGGAAACCTAGGTACAATGTAATATTTACAAACCGACTCCTCTAATACTCCCCCTCAAGTTGGCGCATGGAGATCACAAATGCCCAACTTGTAACAAAGATAATCGAACGCTGGCGTACCCAGTGCCTTAGTAAATATATCCGCAAGTTGTTGAGAAGTGTGAATGTATTCTGTCTTGATCAAACCCTTCTGAATCTCGTCTCGTACATAATGACAGTCCCGCTCAATGTGTTTTGTGCGCTCATGGAAAACAGGATTTGCGGCAATATGCAAAGCAGCTTGGTTGTCGCAGTGGAGACTAAAAGGCTCAGCCGAGGAGACACCAAAATCAGCAAGTAGACCACGTATCCAGGTGAGCTCGGAAGCCGTGAATGCCATAGCCCTGTACTCTGCCTCCGCCGAAGATTGTGAAACAACGCTCTGTTTCTTAGTTTTCCAAGCAATAGGAGATCCACCCAACAAGATAGCAAAACCAGTGAGAGAGCGACGAGACATCGGACAGGTAGAAAAATCGGAGTCACAATAGCCCGAGACATGTAAATCACCATTCGCAGTGTATAAAATCCCTTGACCAGGGTTGTTCTTGAGGTAACGAACAACCCGCAGCGCAGCCCACCAATGTTTCAACCGAGGTTGGTGTAAGAACTGAGCCAGTACGTGAACCGTATACATGAGCTCTGGCCGAGTAATCGTTAGATACACCAACCGTCCAACTAAACGTCGATATCGCTCCGGAGTGTCAAAGTATTGTCCTGTATCTTCTTCCAACGTGTGATTTTGAAGGATAGGCGTACAAACAGGGCGCCCACCTAACAGTCCACATTCATTAATGATGTCCAAAGCATATTTCCTCTGAGACAAGTAAATTCCCTTAGATGAACGAGCCACTTCAATCCCCAAAAAATACTTAAGAGAACCCAAATCTTTCATACGAAAACATTGATTGAGATAACCCTTAAAGCGAGAAATGGCGTCTTCATCGTTGCCACCGATAAGAAGATCATCAACATATACAATCACATAAAGGCACATCTTCCCGCGTGTTAAGGCAAACAGTGAGTAATCCGCATAGGACTGTGAAAAACCATATGCAAGAAGTGCTTTGGTAAGCTTGGAGAACCAGCATCGAGGTGCCTGCTTCAAACCGTAGAGCGACTTGCGTAGTTTACAGACTTGATTCGGACCCGATGCTTTGAAACCTGGGGGGAGTTTCATGTAGACTTCTTCTTCTAAATCCCCATGGAGAAAAGCATTATGAACATCCATTTGATGCACAATCCAGTTTTTAACCGCAGCCACTTTGAGAAACATTCTTACCGTGGTGAGCTTGACAACTGGTGCAAATGTCTCTTTATAATCCTTTCCTTCTTTTTGTCGATTTCCCATAACCACCAACCGGGCTTTATGACGCTCAATCGTCCCATCCGAATTATATTTAATTTTAAAAACAAACCGGCAACCAATAGCTGTTTTCCCTGGCGGTAAGTCTCCGACATCCCATGTATGTTGATCTTCTAAAGCATCAACTTCAAACTTAACGGCATCTCTCCACACTTGCAGTTGCATTGCTTCTTCATATGTATCAGGTTCAATGTTGGCCGAGATAGCAGCTAGAAAAACTGCATGAGCTGCAGAGAAACGCTCATTGGTGACATAATTAGCTATGGGATAAGTGACCGTACCTTTGACAGAAGACTTGGTAGGGGAAGAAGAGAGTGATGGGGGAAGATCATTTGTCAGTGAATGATATGAAACCTCGTAGCCCTGCAGCCGCTTGGAAGGTAGTTTCTGTCTATGACCTCGACCAAGTTGTTCAGTCAACGGTTCAACGACTTGTTCTTGTGGCAAAACCGGAGTCACAATATCAACGCTCCCCCTGTCGTCAGCCACCGGACGAGAAGGGACATCCCTATGATCAACACCAATAGGCGGTGTTTGTTCCCCTGCTTCAACTAACTCCTGTGGAACCACCAACCCAGACGGTGGTGATCGAAAATCATCATCAGAGAGCAATGGCGGAGCTGTAAGCGACGGGCCTATGTCACTCGGTGCAGTAGATATTGTGGCAAAAGGAAACACCATTTCATGAAACTGCACATCTCGGGAAACAAAGAAATCATTTGTCTCTAAATCATACATAGTCCAGCCTTTTTTTCCATACGGGTATCCCAAGAAAACGCATTTGCGACTCCTCTCCCCAAATTTATCTTTATCTCGAGAAAGCTTGTGTGCATAGGCCAAACAACCAAATACCTTTAGACAGTCAAAGGAGGGTTGCTTGCCATATAGCATCTCATAAGGTGTTTTACCTTGTAGTAACTGTGTCGGAGTTCTGTTGATAAGATGGCTTGCAGCAAGGACGCATTCTCCCCAAAATTTCACCGGTAATGAAGCCTGAAACATCAAGGACCGTGCAACGTTAAGAATATGTCGATGCTTCCGTTCCACACGACCATTCTGTTGCGGTGTGTAGACACAAGACGTCTGATGCAATATCCCTTCTTGATCAAAATAACGTTTTAAGCATGTGAACTCGGTACCGTTGTCAGATCGAACCGCACGTACCTTTTTATCAAACTGACGAGTGACCATAGCACAAAAATTCTGCAAACACGAGGATACTTCTCGTTTTTCAAGCAACAAATAAATCCAAACAGCACGTGAATAATCATCCACTATAGTTAGGAAATAAACAGCTCCTGACATAGACGGAGTACGGTAAGCTCCCCAAATATCGCAATGAATTAAATCAAAAATAGCAGCAGCTTTATTATTGCTTTCAGAAAAAGAATCCCGAGTTTGTTTAGCTCGATAACAAATATCACAACCCCCATCTGTGTCAACTGTTTTCCCAACATCACAAATACTAGATAAATAAGATAAAACACGATCAGAAGGATGCCCGAGACGTCTATGCCACAACGAACGTTGATCACTGCAAATTGTTTTGTTTGCTTGTCCTCCGAGAATCCCTCTGAACTTGTAGACCCCATCACACTCTTCACCCGCACCAATCATCTTCAAAGTACGGTCCTGCAAAACACAAACTTCTTCAGTAAAGGTAGCAAATCCTTTAGTCGTTTTAAGCAGTTTGGCAACAGAAATAAGAGAACACGTCAAATCGGGTGAATACAAAACCCCATTCAACCATATGTCACCACCCAAACACATCCGGCCCTGTTTTTCAGCCATAGCGCGATCCCCATCGGGAAGACGAATAGCACATGGCAATATTGATTGGACATCACTCAAAAGATCAATATCCGAAGTCATATGGTGCGACGCACCAGAATCTATGATCATATCCATCTTACCAGAAAGTTTGGAAGCAGAAGGTGCTGTTTTCTGTTGATTGAGAAGACTAATCAAAGAGGTAATTTGGTCATCAGTAAACTGCGGGAGAGAAGCTCGATCAAACTCTTTACGAACAGCTGCAGTCGAGTTTGCAACAGGTTGAACGAGTACTGAACTCGCAGTCCCAGCCTCCGCAGGGTGAGTCTGAGCCACATTCGCACGAGCTATCTGCGAACCTCTCCCTCGACCGAAGCTTCCAACCATTCCTCCCCCTCGCCCAAAACGTCCTCGACCTCCTCTGTTCCCAGCTCCTCTTCCTTCACCATAGCTTCTACCACGTTCATCCCACCAGTCCGGATATCCTTTGATCTGGAAACAGTCGGAGATCGCATGCCCGTATTTACCACAATGCGTACAAGTAACGTCCTTTTCACGGTAGTGAACCTCCCCTGTTTTGCCTTTGTTCCCACTCTGAACAGCAAAGCCTACCGCATCTACACGTTCCTCCTTGTTGCGTGTGATACCTTGCTGCCTTTCATCTCGCACCACTCGCTGATAAACCTGAGACAACTTCAACATCGGCTCCATGTTTGTCAGTGTGGAGCGTATTCCACCAAACCGAACATCATCTAAGCCCATCAAAAATTGATGTGTTCGTTCTTCATCTCTTTCTTGTTCAAGCTGTGCAGCAAGTTCACCACACGAACACGACTTCAAAGGCTTGTACACTGCCAGCTCATCCCACATCTTCTTTAGTCTCCCAAAGTAAATCATCACGCTATCTCCTTGCTGTTTGCAATTCGCCAAATCGGATTTTAGTTCATGCACTCTCGGTCCATTCCCAACCGAGAACTGCAACCTCAAATCTTCCCACAACATGTGTGCGTCATCCACCATCGAAATCATGGTTCTCAACGTTGGCTCGACCGTATTCATCAGCCATGCCACAATCATTGAATTAACAACTTCCCACTTCTCGATTTCTTCCGCCACAACCGGTTTCTTCAAACTCCCATCAATAAAACCCAACTTACGTTTAGTACGCAAGGCATTCCGCACATGCTTAGACCAATCTTCATAGTTATCCCCTTTCAATAGTACCGTAGTAATCAAACTTCCAGGCCCTTCAGACGGATGCAAGTAAAGAGGCGAGGATGTTGATATTTCGGACACCCTTACGATCTCCTTACCCTTCCCTTCACTCATCGTAGACTTTTCTTCTTCTGACATGAACGAAACCGCTCACAAAAGGTTATCAGAATTTTGGATCTAGGTTTGGCTCTGATACCATGTAAAGATAGTTAATAGAACGGCTCACCTTATTATTATCATGAAACAAAGTATATATACACAACTGTGAGAACCCTAGCGTAAGGCAAATAAGGAAACCTAGGTACAATGTAATATTTACAAACCGACTCCTCTAATAGAAATGCGTCTATTGTGGCTTGTTTATTAGCTTCTGGATATGCTGAGTTCAACGCGCTAAACGAACGAGGAGAAACTGCCTTCGTCGTTGCTTGCCGCTACACTCACGACGAAGTGGCTTGTCGTATAATGGCCGAAACAAGTTCTATGACGATCAGCCGATCAGGGACTTTTATGCCACGTCCGTTCTTGAAGAATACACGGGTAAGTGTGTTTATTCAACTTTAGTTTTTTTACAGGTAAAATGGTATAAAACTATAGATGTTTTTTAAATAACAGGCAAATTGTGTTACAAAAAATGTTTCTTATCAAGTCATAGAATATTAGTAAAAAAAAAAAAAAAAAAAAAAAAAAAAAAAGTCATAGAATATATCTTGTTGGTCATAATTTGGTTGGTTAGGTTTGATTGTAAGTCAAATTCACTCTGTTTCTTTAAAAATACAGAACATGTTTTAACTGACGTATAAAAAGAAAATTTGAACATGAAAAAGGAGAAAATTAATTGAAGTTTTATATATTAGCTATATATATATGTTCATCGAAACATGTGAATAAAGGGTTTCATACTTGATCACTGAAACTATTAGTAGCTAGGTAATATATAAAAAAAATCAACATGTGTTCATATGACTCGAGTGTGTGTGTGTGTGTGTGTGGGTGTGGGTGGACCGATGATCAGATGTCGCAAGGATGATGCTACAACAGTTCCCAAAACTAGCTTGGAATGTAGATGGAGAATTGTCCACCCCGTTGCATTATGCGTGCAATGCCAACAACCTCGAGATCACAAAAATGCTGCTAGAGATTGATATAAGCCTTGCAGAGAGGGTCAACAAAGATGGTTTTACACCTTTGCATTTGGCGGCCATGAAATGCTCAGTTCCAATTCTGAAGGAATTTTCGGATAAGGCTCCAAGATCTTTCGATATACTAACACCAGCAAAAGAAACCGTTTTTCATCTAGCCGCGGAACACAAGAATACGCCAGCGTTCTATTTCATGGCAGAGAGTCCTGATAGAAACTTGCTTCTCCACCAGGTGGATAGATACGGCAACACTGTACTACACATTTCGGTCATGTCCAGCTGCTATTCCGTGAGTCCTTACTGTCTTAATTTCCGTATGAAAGCATAATAGACATTTAGGCTTTAAATATACAGAGCGGAATGGACTAAATTAACTTACCAAAAAGAGAAATGCATCTTGGCACTATTAATGCTGGGAGGTCTGTTTGCGTTTATGACCTATAAACTGATCAGACACTGGTTGAGGAAGAGGACATATATCCATATATTGATATTTGTTATAGATATGTTTTCTTCTCTGACAAACATACCCATAAGTTTTGCCTCTGACTGGGTAGCCGCTGGTACTGACGGCTATTACTTCTACTGACCAATGGTTTTAATTAAGTCTGGTAATACCTACATTTTTAAGAAAAACTTGCGTCTTTTATTTAGGTTTCTTGTACAACTTTGCTTGTTCTTGTATCATTCTTGTAATTGGGGTTTGGATTACAAATTTAAACCAAGAAATAAAATGCACATATGGTTTATTGGTTTACCCTAGGCTTTTTAATTAAAGAGGCCTAAAAAATACATGAAGTTTTCAGATGGAACAGTTTCCTGGAAGACTAAATTCTTCAACATAGCAATAAGCTGATCATAGTCGTCTTGTGATCTGATGAGACTCAATCTCACAAAACCTTTCCTTTGATCCAAACACTTTGTCATTGCGTCCTGTTATCTTCGCCGCTCTGAAAATCTCATAGCAGTTTGTGTCTTCTGGTCTCTCACACTTCACCCATGCATAAGCTTTCAGATGAAAAACAAACACAAAATTATAAGTTTTATATAGTACCAAACCAATAGTCTCACTTTCTTGCATTACAAGAAAAACTTACAAGGAGTAAAGACTCTGACTTTCTTGAAATAGTTGCAATATTCAGGTTTGATTGTCTGGAGCGAGAAACGCGTGGTCGGCGTGGACATGGAGAATATCTTGTTCAGTGTCTCCCATCTTTTCTTCAAAGTTCCATAGCCAAAATGGAATATCTCATCGCCTCCATCGCCAACTATTACTTTGAATAACTTGAGGACATGAAGTTGTGTATCTTTTGAAACACCCATACTAGTTAAACTTATATATCTTTTCATTTTTTCATAAACAGCTTTGTCCTTTACCAATCCCCACCTGCATCAAGAAAACCTTGTGAGTCGTTGTCACCAGTCTAAAGCTTTGTTTAGAGTACTAGGAAAGCAAAATTTACACAAATCACCCGAATCTTGAGCCAGCATGACCTGTAGCCTTGGAGAGACTAAACAGGCTCAAATCTCCATCAACTGGATGTGTAATAGGTGAGAAATAAGGCCAGTAATAAGCATAATCATGAACTGTTTTTACATTAAGACCATCAAGAACTGCTCTTTTCAGCTTCCCATCTGGATTATTCGGAGATGTCACTACCTCTATAACTTGTGTGATATTATCATTATGCTCGCTCTGCTCTTCAAACTTGAGATGTGCTGAATCAAAGAACTCTGCTTGGGCCTTGTACATCTGCATACACAGACAGATTAGACTAAGAATTCAAAAAATTTCAAGTTTTCGGAAGAGGTTAAGGCCCGGCTTACTTACAGAGTAGTACGGAATAGAAGTCAGAAGCCTTGCAGGTAATGATACTGATGAGTTTGTCAAAGACAAGGCATGGACAGCTGCTGCAAGTAATTGTGTGGATCCACATCCAAAGACTACAAATTTGTCATCTGTAACAGCGTTTCCCACTACACTATGCAGTTTTCTAATGACCTTTTCGAGCTCTCGAGACACATGTGTCCCATCTTGATAATTATAACTCATCCTGTGCCATCCCGAGACCAAAACTGTACTGCTCTCGGCTTGTCGCATCCAGAAAGGCTCCAAGAGCAAAGGGTCTCCTCTTCAAAAGTTCATTACTTAAAAAACAACAAATTCAATACATAATTTTACAATTTAGTTTGGTCATAATGATCAAAATGAAGATGACATGAAAAGTTTTGCATACGAGTCAGCATCGACAGGGCAATCTTTGCCTGTGTAGCAATTGTTGCAACTCACAAGGAGGTTTCTGGCCATCAAGTACACCAAGACCATCCACGTAAGCTCTCCCGTGTCCTGAGCATGAAACAGAGGCTGCAGTTTCAGCTTCGACCGCAGCTTTATTGGTCCACGTTGGATTCCATGTGGTTGAATTATTATAAAGAATATGAACGGTGAATAAGATATTCAAGATGATTGACACCGTAAGAAGTAGCTTCTTCAGCATCATCTTTACTTAAACCTGCAAAAATTTATGCTTCAAACTGTTTGTAATTTGTATGCTCATATATAAAATATCACAACTATTTCAGGCTACTGGTAAGTATAAAAAGGGAGAATCAATAAAAAAAAAAAAAAAAAAACAATTTAACAATATATATATATTACAAACAGTTGTTAAATAATTTTAGATTATAATTAAACTAGACGAGGACCCGCCCGATGTGCGGGTTTAAAGTTTTATAAATTAAATTAAATTTAACAAAAGTATATTAAAATTTTGTTGTACGTTATTTATAAATTTTATTTTTGTTATAATACACTGATTTATATTCATTTACAAATCTTTTATGTATGTTACTATTAAAAGTGTATTTTTTACACCTAAATATACTCTATGTTATAAATATATTCTTTATCACCACTTAGAAAATGTCTATATGAACACATTAAGCCAACTATTCTTTCACTTCTACATAGTTTTTTTATTACTAAAATTGTTGGCTCAAAAAATATTTTGAATAAAAAATATATTACATAATATATTAATCAATGATTTATCATCACAATAATGTATGACCACTGTGGAGAAAACTTTGGCTCCGTCTAAAACAACCCGACCCGTTTTTTTTTTTTTTTTAATAATAATAATAAATACAATATATAATTAAGCAGCCCATACTACTTAACTAGACCATCCCAAATCACAACTCCTCTTTAAACCAATAACAACGAATACACACAGCGGAAACATACCAACCATACGTAACCATTACAACATCAATACAATAACAATCCTAAGCATACTAACCGTCAACCTAGCATATTTCTAACCAAGGTTCCATCATAAACAATATAGCAAAGACCAACAACACACAAACGAGACCCTAGATCATCCTCCTCCTCATCGCCATGATTCCACGTCACCTACCTGCACACCACAAACAACAATTGAGATGCGTAAGTATTATCACAAATACTTAGTGAGGCAATCCTCCCATCTACTGGGCTATACACACAAGCAACCGAGAAACCAATGCTTAACAAATAACAACCAAACACAAACAAACCAGGAAATCACAAAACAAGCAACTTGGTGTCGACCGACACCAGAGAGGTGTCGATCGACACTGGCCAAACATGGTGTCGACCGACACCTAACTGGTGTCGATCGACACTCCCTTCGCAGACGCGAACTGCACGAATCCGAACGACGAACCTCCGCTTCCAATCATCTCCAATCCGTTCCAACCTCACCCAAAACCTTCAGGAACCTATAAGAACCATAACACAACCACCACAAGCAAGAACAACACCACAAAGTACCACCAATCAAGCAAGAACAACAAAGGATTCTCAGGCTTAGATAAGCCATGGTCATGCACTCACCTTATCAACTGATTATAACAACCAACACAACCAGTTGAGACCCTCCTAATGTCTGAAACAGCCCAGAAACGCCCTACAACAAGCCACACAACCAAAAACGACTTATAGCAAAACTGGACAGACACATCAGAAAAGAACAGTCTCAAAGACGAAACCCTAAAAGGAAAACTAACTGTTAACTAACAAATCGCTCCGGTGAAAAGCTACCCCTAGACGTCACGAAGCTTCCCTCAAAATTTCAGCACGATCAGGCACCACACGAGACCACGATCTCAGTTACAATTTCCGATAGTCCCAACTCGCGTCTGAGAAAACGTGTCTCACGAAACTGCCAATAACTCATCGAGTTTAAATCCAAATCTACTTCTGTAAAAAGGCGAATGACGATGAAAGACTTGGGAATAAACCTACCAAATTTCATTACCTTTGAGAACGATTTGATATGCCGAAACTGCTTCCTCCCAAACCCTAACGATTCTAATCTTTCTCCTTTAATCTCCTTCACACCACAACAGGCTCTCTCCTCACTCTCTAACTCTGAAAACGGCGACCACACACCCTAAAACCCTTCATTTGTCGCTTCTCCACTTATATACTCGGTTTAGATAACTAAACCAAACCAACCAAACCAAAATTGCGAATTAAAACAAACCCGACGAACCCAGACGAAGGGGTGTCGATCGATGCCACAAGGGTGTCGATCGACACTCCTTCCAAAAATCACAAAATCTGGTTCGCGGATGTTACAATTCTCCCCCACCAATAAGGATTCGTCCTCGAATCCCGCAACACCGTCCATCCGTCAAGGACCTCCATGCCACCGTCAACACGGCCCGCACGTCCTCCGACCAGACTGAACACCGTCAGCCAAGGTTTCCCGTGCAACTGTCGCAACAGTCCGCACACCTCCGACTGAACCACGAGGTCTCTCTCTAGTCAATATACTCACATCAAAGACACTATTTGCTCACAACTCAGTGCTTCCCCCGTCCGTGGTCGCAACCAACGAATCATGCCGGCTCGCTATCAGGCCAACCGCCTTAAGCTACGGCATCCAGGAAGTCACTCACACACACACTCCCCCCGCTCTCAGGTCGCAACCTTCGAGTCATACCGGCCCACTGCCAGGCCACAGCCTACAGCTACGGTATCCAGGGAGTCTCACACGCCCACTCTCCCCGCTCTCGGGTCGCAACCCTCGAGACATACCGGCTCACTGCCGAGCCGCGGCTCACAGCTACGGTATCCAGGGAGTCTCAAAATCCCGCTCTAAGGTCGTCACCCTAAAGCGCGCTCACGGATCGTCATCCGAAGCAAACATACCACTCCCACTCTCTGGCCACAAAGTCCATCGAGCTATCGGTATCACATGAGTTGGGCCCACACAATCCTGAGCAAATAAGTCCGATGTCAACGAGTATCTCCCGACTAGATCTACCTCAACACTTTCCATTTCTGGAAACTTCTATTTTTAGAAACTTTCCTCTTTTAGCATTGCGCTTTCACGAGAACTCATAACCCGAACACCACCATGACCACCACCCGGTCACCCTGGAACACCCTTCTCTCAAGGTATTTCCATACACTTTTCAAAAATAGAAAAGCTCTAACTCCTATAAAACTTTCCATTTATAGCAACCTTCTATTTATGGAAACTTTCCATTTATAGCAACCTTCTATTTATGGAAACTTCCATTTATAGAATTCCTGAGCTATTTCCTTTCCACATGACACACAAGTCAAAAAAACAACCAAACAAACTCCATTTGCAATACATCCACTTACACAAGTCACCGCCAACGGTATTTCCCGATACCGGCGTGATCCACCACTTTCCAACAACTTTCCAATAGCCAACTGCAACCACCGCACAGAAGCTAAAAACACTACACAACTAACAATACACAAAATCACTTACCGTGGAATCTCATTAAAGGCTCGAAGAGGATGATACTAGGACTCCATACCACATGCAAATTGACTAACTACTCATAATCAATTCTACCACACAACATCATGCATCAAACAACAGGAAAATAATTCCACCAATTAAATTCCTAAACCACTCTAAATCATTCACTTAACCATCCTAGAACCGTATGGGCTCTGATACCAAAATGAAACAACCCGACCCGTTTTTTTTTTAATAATAATAATAAATACAATATATAATTAAGCAGCCCATACTACTTAACTAGACCATCCCAAATCACAACTCCTCTTTAAACCAATAACAACGAATACACACAGCGGAAACATACCAACCATACGAACCATTACAACATCAATACAATAACAATCCTAAGCATACTAACCGTCAACCTAGCATATTTCTAACCAAGGTTCCATCATAAACAATATAGCAAAGACCAACAACACACAAACGAGACCCTAGATCATCCTCCTCCTCATCGCCATGATTCCACGTCACCTACCTGCACACCACAAACAACAATTGAGATGCGTAAGTATTATCACAAATACTTAGTGAGGCAATCCTCCCATCTACTGGGCTATACACACAAGCAACCGAGAAACCAATGCTTAACAAATAACAACCAAACACAAACAAACCAGGAAATCACAAAACAAGCAACTTGGTGTCGACCGACACCAGAGAGGTGTCGATCGACACTGGCCAAACATGGTGTCGACCGACACCTAACTGGTGTCGATCGACACTCCCTTCGCAGACGCGAACTGCACGAATCCGAACGACGAACCTCCGCTTCCAATCATCTCCAATCCGTTCCAACCTCACCCAAAACCTTCAGGAACCTATAAGAACCATAACACAACCACCACAAGCAAGAACAACACCACAAAGTACCACCAATCAAGCAAGAACAACAAAGGATTCTCAGGCTTAGATAAGCCATGGTCATGCACTCACCTTATCAACTGATTATAACAACCAACACAACCAGTTGAGACCCTCCTAATGTCTGAAACAGCCCAGAAACGCCCTACAACAAGCCACACAACCAAAAACGACTTATAGCAAAACTGGACAGACACATCAGAAAAGAACAGTCTCAAAGACGAAACCCTAAAAGGAAAACTAACTGTTAACTAACAAATCGCTCCGGTGAAAAGCTACCCCTAGACGTCACGAAGCTTCCCTCAAAATTTCAGCACGATCAGGCACCACACGAGACCACGATCTCAGTTACAATTTCCGATAGTCCCAACTCGCGTCTGAGAAAACGTGTCTCACGAAACTGCCAATAACTCATCGAGTTTAAATCCAAATCTACTTCTGTAAAAGGCGAATGACGATGAAAGACTTGGGAATAAACCTACCAAATTTCATTACCTTTGAGAACGATTTGATATGCCGAAACTGCTTCCTCCCAAACCCTAACGATTCTAATCTTTCTCCTTTAATCTCCTTCACACCACAACAGGCTCTCTCCTCACTCTCTAACTCTGAAAACGGCGACCACACACCCTAAAACCCTTCATTTGTCGCTTCTCCACTTATATACTCGGTTTAGATAACTAAACCAAACCAACCAAACCAAAATTGCGAATTAAAACAAACCCGACGAACCCAGACAAAGGGGTGTCGATCGATGCCACAAGGGTGTCGATCGACACTCCTTCCAAAAATCACAAAATCTGGTTCGCGGATGTTACACCGTCCTTATCCCTTATGGAGAAAACCTTGCGTCCAACCTCCTCCACCATGGAGAGAATGTTGGCTCCGCTTTCCTCCCTTGGGGAGATAACCTTGCGTCCAACCTCCTCCACCTTCCTCCCTTAGGGAGATAACCTTGTGTCCAACCTTCTCCACCATAGAGAGAACTTTGGTTCTGCCCTCCTCTTGTGTGGAGAGAACACGTTCACGTCTTTTTGCTATCTCAAAATGGCTTGCTCCGACAACCAATGAAAGTAAAAACATTTTTCTAACGTCAAAATTTTTTTTGATAGTAACTAATGTTAAATTTCGCAATGTATTCGTGGAAGTGTCTTTGACACACCATGATATAGCCTCTGTCTATGCAATGTCTCAACCGCCATTGTGCTTAGTGAGCCCATGTCCACTCTTAGTCCATGGGCTCACCTTCCTACGTGGGCCCTACATCTATTTCCGGTCCATGGAGCCATCCATATTCGTGGCCGGTTTGTTACGTTTGGAAGGCTTTAAAAACTTGTTTATCGACCCTACAAATCAACAAATTATGTTTTCCTGTGCTATAAATTACTGGTTTTGTCATGTAACGTCTGAACTAATTAAACATCAGAATAATGTATGATCACCATGGAAAAAAACCCTGGCTTCACCCTCATCCCTTATGGAGAGAACCTTGCGTCCAACCTCCTCCACCATGGAGAGAACCTTGGCTCCGCTTTACTCTCTTGGAGAGATAACCTTGCGTCCAACCTCCTCCTATTTTCAATACACATTTATAGTTGCATAACTTAAAGTTAAACGACAAATCAAAGAGTTTGTGATGAATAGACATATTCTGATATGTTTCAACTTTGGATGACCCAGAAAAAACGCAAGTTTAGCTGTGGGCTTAAATAATTTGTGTGTTGTGTTTCTGGTCCAATATTTGCAAGATTAAGCAGTGTGTTTGTAACATGTAAGATATTGAGAAAAGACCAATACATATATTTGCAACATACCAGCTTGTATTAGTAGTAGTAGGTGAATGGGTAACGATCACCCATCATGAAATTCTATCAGGACCCTTGACCGGAAAAATAAGTGCATTTTGGTGACATATGTGGCCAAATCAATTATTTTAAACTTTTCCGCAAACCAAAGTATCACAGTCTGTGAGCTCCTATGGATCTATCAACAACGATTTATGTTTTTCCTATCTATCTATCTATGTTTGTTGTAAGCTTGTGTTTGATTAGCTTTTATCCATCCATTAGGTTGATGAGCTTCTACTCGTTATCTCCCTTTGGGATTGAATGAATAATGGTAACAATTATGTTTGCAAAAATAGAAGAGTTTATGACCAACCAATCAAGGTTGAGAAATTAGAAGAAAATTAATTTGACATAATTAAAGAAACAATAGAAACACGGTAGTATATGAATCCCAAATAATTTAAAGATGAAAATATAAATTAAACAAAAAATCTAAAAATACTACAATAAATATTAAAATACAGTATTATGAAAAGAAGACGCATATATTAATCTTTTTTTTGGGTCAACATATTAATCTTACCTACTCCCAACATATTAATTTTAAAATGTAGGAGTAAATTTTGGTTTTAAAAAAATAAGAAAATTTTACCTTCCCATTAAAAAACATTTACGAACTAAACAACGTTGAAAGCATTTTTTTGAATAAATTATTCAAATATGAGATGATATATATTTATATAGTAGTGAGTATTTACAAAATTTAGAATTAATAATTAACTGTATATTTTCCTTAATCCCTTTTTCTATTTTCTGTAGAATTAATAACTTAAAATTAAAAATAAGGAAAAAAATATTATAATTTTGAGTTTATGAAATATATATATACATATATATATTTAATCTCCTTATAATTATTTAAAAAATCTTTGTATTTTTAATAAATTCTATAATTTTTTATAATTATCTTTTACATTATTAATGGTTTTTAAAACAAAAATTTTTATTTTTATTGTAATCAAATTCCTCCTATTAAATATTAACTTTTACACATGTCAAAATCTGAGATTGATAAGTTGACACATGTCAAAATCTTGTTAATGGCTAACTTTCAGAACTCAACTTTAAGTAAACAACTAGATGAGGACCTGCCCGATGTGCGGGTTTTAAGTTTTATAAATTAAATTTAATTTAAAAAATTAAATATTAAAATTTGTTGTTAGTTATTTATAAATTTTATTTTTATTATAATATACTGATTTATATCCATTTATAAATCTTTTATGTATGTTACTATTAAAACTGTATTTTTACACCTAAATATACTCTGTGTTACAAATATATTTTTTTATCACCACCTAGAAAATGTCTATATGAATACATTAAGCCAACTATTTTACTTTCATTTCTGCATAGTTTTTTAATTACTAAAATTGTTGGCTCAACAAACATTTTGAATAAAAAGTATATTACATAATATACTTCCATGATATATCATCAAAATAATGTATGACCACCATGGAGAAAACCTCAGCTCCACCCTCATTCCTTATAGAGAGAACCTTGCGTGCAACTTCCTCTACCATTGAGAGAACTTTGGCTCCGCATTCCTCTCTTGGGGAGATAACCTTGTGTCCAACCTTCTCCACCATAAATAGAACCTGGCTGTGTCGTCCTTCTATGTGGAGAGAACATGTTCACGTCTTTTTGCGATCTCAAAATGGTTTGCTCCGACAACCATTGAAAGTAAAAACCTTTTTCTAACGTCACAATATGTTTTGATAGTAACTACTGTTAAATTTCTCAATGTATTCGTAGAAATGCCTTTGACACACCATGGTGTAGTATCTGTCTCTGTAAGCCCATGTCCACTCTTAGTCCATGGCCCACCTTCCTAAGTGGGTCCTACATCTATTCTCGGCATTTGGACCCACTCATATTTGATGGCAAGTTTGTTACGTCTGGGAGGCCTTAAAAACTTGTTTACCGACCCTACAAATCAACAAATGATATTTTCCTGTGTTTTGTCCTCGCTCGCACAATTCCGACAATCACTTCCAGGAAGATCACCCATCATAAAGTTCTCTCAGGACCTTTGACCAAAAAAATAAGTGCATTTTGGTGACATGTGGTCATATCAATTATTTTAAATCTTTCCGCAAACCAGGGTATTAGAGTCTTTGAGATCCTATGGATCTATCAACAACGATTTATGTTTTCCAATCTATCTATCTATGTTTGTTGTAAACTTGTGTTTGATTAACTTATTTTATCCATCCATTAGGTTGATGAACTTCTACTCGTTATCTTCATTTGGGATTGAGTGAAAATAATGGTAACAATTATGTTTTTTCTAAAAAGAAGGGTTTATGACCAACCAATCAAGGTTGAGAAATTAGAAGAAAATTAATTTGGCATAATTAAAGAAACAATAAAAAATTATAAGCATGGTAATATATCTCAGATAATTCAAAGATGAAAATATATATTAAATAAAACAATCTAAAAATACTAAAATAAAATTTTAAAATACAGTATTAGGAAAAGAAAACACATATATTAATCTTTTTTTTTAAATCACCATATTATTCTCACCTATTCCCAATTGGAAAAGGAGAAAGTAGGAGAAATTTTGGTTTAAAAACATAAGAAAAATTTACCTTTCCATTTTAAAAAATTTCCCAATTAAACAAAGTTGAAAGCAATTTTTTTGAACAAATTATTTAAATATGAGATGATCTATATTTATATAGAAGTGAGTATTTACAAAATTTTAGAATTAATAATTAAATGTATATTTTCTTCCTTTTTCTATATTTTTTTGTAGAATTAATAACTTAAAAATTAAAAATAAGTAAATAATATTATAATTTCGAATTTTATAATTATTTGAAAAATTGTATTTTTTATAAATTCTGTAAGTTTTGATAATTATCTTTTTATATTATTTATATTTTTAAAACAAAATATTTTATTTTTTTGTAATCAAATTCCTCTTATTAAATAATAATTTTTACACATGTCCAAATCTGATATTGATAACTTGACACATGTCAAAATCTTGTTAATGACTAACTTTCAAAACCCAACTTTATATAATAAGATATTATAATTTTAAATTTATAGTATATATGTAATTTATCTTATAATTAGATTTTAAATAAAATTAGGTTTTACTTTATCTATTTACTATTATAAAAAAAATTTAGATTAGGTTTTGAATTTTTACATTTTTATTTTTTAAAATTTTAATAATGAATTGACATGTGTCAACATCTGAATGATATAATTGACAAGTGTCACGATCTTGTTAATTAGTAATTTTGTTATCAAAGTTTATATAATAAGATTGTTCAGAAATTGAGAGATTAAGAGATAAATGTTTAAAACTGATTTAATTAATTTAATATGTTCAAGAGATATTATAATATAATTACCAAATTTGCAAGTCATCGACATCAAACAATATAATCCCATGTGGCGTGAACATTTCTAAATTGTATTCACTTATCACATGAGTTAGGAGACTTTTTGGCCTAATCACGAATTTAAAGGATGTTTACTTTTTAAATTGAATATAAAAAAGGTTAACTAAAGGTCAAAACATTCAAGGGTTGACAAGTATAATTTATTGAGTTTACATAAGATTCTCACAATTGCAGAGTGATTCAAGAAACTTACAGCACAAATAACAGTTACATTTAGAGTGATTTCAAAAACTTTACAACACAAATATAACAGTAAGATTTGGATCCACATAAAGTACAATATCGTTAATAGAACATTACACAAAGACAATCAAATAAATTTGTATGAACATTACTTAATCTAGATTTCTATTCAATCAAACAATTTTTACCTTTTTGTTCGAAAAAGAAAAATATTAATCATTTCATTTAGATTTCTTGTTAGAGTTGTTCTTCTCTCTAAACCAATCAACCCAATTACGTAAAACCCACAAAACACTAACCAAAATCGCAACCCCAATCACAACAAGCCACGACAACCAAGCCCACCGTGGAATAGCTCCCTCGGCCGCACCACTGCCGTAAAACGCCGCCATATCGTACAAAGCCACCGGACCAGCCAATCCACGAACAAGAGTGTAAAACAAGTAAAAAGGCGGAGACAAAAGCTCCCTCACTCTTCTCGCCATAACGACGTCGTGTTTCCTATACCCGGTGATCGTCCAAACGTTCTGACATGCGCTCGTCACCTCCGCGAGGACCAAAAGCAGGAGAAGCGCGTGAGCTCCATGACCGACGGCGAACCTACACGTGGCGAAGACGTAAAGCGTCGCGATGTGGTGGAGGATGAAGATGAAGTCGTTAGGGAGGAAGATTAGGTAATGGAAGAGATCAACGGTGAAATAAGCCATGCTGAAGTCGAGCACGGTTGATTCCACGGCGGTGTTGGGAGAAGCGAAGGAGTGTACGGCGGCGTGTGGAGTTGTTAAAAGCGCGTGAGAAGCCATTACGACGGCGGGAGTGCCGTGGAAGAGTGACATTAAGCAGCTAGCTCCTAAATGTGATGATGATTTCCATGAACGGAAAATTATGAAATAGCCGATGAGGTATACGGCGAGGAAGAGGAGGAGAAACGACGGAAGTGTCACCGGAGAAGAAGAATGGTCAAACAACGATGTTTCCATGGTTCTGTTTTTTTAACTGTTTGGGTTGTCTAATGTCGAAGTGGCGGTTTTTAAATTGAGAGGATCAAAGGGAGGAATGTATTCAACTTGATATTCTAAGTGATTTATGTAGAATTTATAAATCTTATGGTATTCAATCATGGAAGTCTTTCGAAATCCATTGTTATTCAATTATGGATTTTAAGAAGTCTACTGAAATCCACTGTTACTGAATTAATAATTTAAAAATCTACCTTAAAATACTATGTTATTCAAAACAGTTTGTAGATTAGAATTTTAATAATTTTTTTAGGATTCTGGAGGATTTGAAAAGATTTCTTTAGTTAAAAATACAGAAATTCAAATCTCATAGTTTTAAGTGGGATTTGAAAGAATTTTACAACAAATCATATCAACCTCCCTAAAATCATCAAAATTATTTAAAATCTCATGAAAACTAAAATCACATTGAATATTAGATTGAACTAGATAAGGCTCGCGTCATTACGGGGGTAAAAATTAAAAAAAAAATATTGACAATAATTAAGTAGTAATATACATGTTTTTAGATTTTATCTTGTAACATTTTAATATTGAATATGAACTTCTCATATTTCATTTTAATACTCACTCAGTTTCATTATATAAGAGTTTTAAGGCTTTTTTTACTCTATTTTATAATATTTTTTCAAATTTCTATTTACAATTTTTATTAACAATTTATGACTATTTGAACTATGCACTATATTTTTCTTTTGGTTGAAGTTTTATAAAAGAGATAATATTTCTTGTTTATTAATTTTTATTCTTTTACCCAAAAACTCTTATAGGACAGGATTATCATTTAAATATCTATATCATCATAATAAACCATATTTTAAGTTTAATTACACATTTCATCTTAATGCATAGAACTGAATATTTTATATCAAACACAATTAATACATCATATCAAATCTATATCTTAGTAAGAATAGAAAATACAAATAAAAATTAACAAAATATCATTCGTAAAAAATTGAATCAACATTATTTAATATATATTTATTATGTTGTTATGTTATAAGTTTTAATTTTACCTCATGTCATAATCAAGTTTAAATGAGTGAAATATATATAATAAAAACATATATAAAGATATAGAAACATTCTCATCAAATAACTGAAGATTCCTTCCTACAAATTATAATTTATTTCGAATATCTTATGTTTTAACATATGCATTATAAGAATACATGTGTTTAAATTATAAAATCAAACATAAAAAAATTACTAATAATCTTAAATGATAATATTAATATTTGGAAGTTTTAAAATCTAAAATAAGTTTCATCGTTAGACATTCAGTTTATTAATCACATTTAACTATCTATTTCATCGTAAAACCATAATTCACTTCTTCATGGATTAGAGTTAAAAATTTAGTAACAAAAATAATATGAGCATCATACGTACATATATTGGTTAGTATTTAAAATTTAACAATACAAATAATCAGTAAAAAAATCAGTTAACATCCACAAAATTTTAGGAAATCCCAAAATATCCTAAATATTATTCTTCTATATTTCATAATTTCATAAGTAATACTTTTGTCAATTTTCATCAATTGACCAAAAATTCACTCCTAAAAACTCAATTTTTTTCTAGGTTTCTCATATTACTACATGCATTAAAATATTTAAAACAAAACATGTAAAACTATACTAATACACATCATGTATTGATTTTTTTCTTTTAAAGTTCATTATTATTTCATGGTTTTTGTGTACTTACTTACAATAAAAATTTATATTACAATGCTGAAAAAAAAGTTACATTACAACGATAAATATAATTTATATCCGACTAAAATTATGTTAAATAACTTATGTTATTCTTTTTAACTTTGTTATTCATTATTTATTGATTAATATATACATACTTAATAAATTAAATTTTTGCTTACACTTGTCAAATTTTATTGAGAACACACTTATAATATAATTAGCATAAAATAGAAAATATATTGATTTTGTAGTCTTTTTTTATTTCGGAAAATAATTTTTTAAAAATATAAACATGTAAAATTCTGTAAATATAAATTAACTGTCCTACTATATTTATTAAAAAAAAAATTGACACGTGTCAACATCTAATCAATATGTCAAATATATTTGAGTGAATGTGTATTAAACTAGTCACGATCAAAATTTGACATTTGTCATAATCTTATTAATGAGTAATTTTGAGATCAAATTTTATATAATAACATACACCCCTAAAAGATTCGGTGCTGTGAGGTGTAAGATGTCAATGGTTTTGTAGCCGATGGATTATGGATGGAGAAAGATTAAGTTTGACGTGAATGTGTATTAGACTAGTGTGCGTGCTCACAAGTTATGCTCTAGAGGCTTCTTTGGATATTCGTTTCGTACTATACATGATGTGTAAATCACGGACTTGTAGAGCAAATACTCTTTGATTTATTGTATGATCCAACCTTACATTATCCTTTTTTATATAGATTAGTACAACACAGAAACAAAAAATGGAGAATTTGTTTTGGTAGCTAGTAAAGTCTATTAAAGCCCACGTAGATACGTTTGTTCAGACAGTTTCAAGTGCGGTAATATAGCCCTCAGTGGAGAAGGTAGAACATGCTTCGGGAAATTGGATCAGAGACATATTTTACTTTATGAACTAAAGGCTACACTACCGCACTTGAAACTGCCTAAACAACCATATCCACGTGGACTTTATTAGATGATTTTAACAGCTACTGACGATGATGACATTGAACGTTTGAGATCGTAACATAAAATGATCAGACCGGATATGAAAGTTGATAGATAATATTGATGTAAGAAACAAAACTGGTGTGAAATCTGAAACACATGTTGGAGAGATGATTATAACCTCAACCTTCTGTGAATCTATGACTACAATTGGGGCAAGTGTAGTATGTTGTCTGTCCTTCATCCGCTGATCTCGTCTGCAAAAACCAGAAATATCCCATGAACACAACTCTTTGAATCTGAAACAAAGAAGACAATAACTTGAAAACAAAGAATCGAAAGCTAGAGTATTATATACCTGTCTGGTTGTGTATACAAGCTCTGGATGCTGGCATTTCTCGCACGCCTTTTTGATCTGCAAAGAGAAATCATCCATCAACATCACAAGCCATGGATTGAGAAGAAGAAAAAATGTGTGAAAGATCTGTTATCTTATTACAAACCTTTGGTAGCTCTGCTTCTTCCTGCGTCTTTTCACCAAACAGAGATATTCCTAATTCTCTTCTGATATCCTGTAATAAGCAAAGAGCATAAGTTGTATACTTTCATGATGCAATGTTCTTGCAAGAATAACAAAACAGTCTCCAATGTTCAGGCCTGAAACTAATTACATAGCAGGAAATTATGTTTTTCACTTTGTGTGTGTTCATAGCCTAATAACAATGGACTAACACAAATTAAGAGCTTAGAAATCATCACAACTCTGTGAAACAGAAACCAAATTTACACAACACAGCTTATATGCATAACATACAGATTAAAATATATGATGCAGCAAAAAACATACCTCAGCAGAAACTGTGTAAGCTATGTTCTTGTCAATGATATCTGAAAAGCACAAATAACGAAATTAACCAACCAACCAAGAAACAAGAAAACAAAAACTGTTTCGATTTGATGAAACATAGAGAACTTCATGGATACCTTTAGCATTTCTCGCTGTTTTGCAAAGTGGACATTCTGCACACTTGGTTGTTTTCAAGATCAGCATCGTCCCACACAAACTACAGAACAAGAAACCACTTTCTCGAGATTTCTTCATTACAGAACCTTTTTTAAACATAAGACACCCAAAAAAATAATTATTTGCTAAAACGAATAAAGTAAAGTAAACATCTTTAAGCTTGATATCTCCATCAATGTCATCTAAGACTTAACTATATGTTCTAAAACATCAAAAAAACAACTAAGAACTCTAATAAGCTCATGCCCAGAATCTAAAAATCAAGACTTCAAATCCATTGAAGTTCAAAATTCGAACTAACCCAAAAAAATCATACGTCTACAAAAACCATTGAAAAAATGATAGCCAAAGATATGCATCTACAAGCTCAAACAGAGATATTTCTATAGAATTGGAGAATCGTAAGTACCTTTGGATTGCGATCGAGAATGCTTTTTCCAAGAGCGTCTCGAGAGACAAATAATCTAGGGTTTAATGGGAGACGCAGAGATGTATAATGGGCTTGAAGATAATAATCAAAAGGCCCATTTAAATAAAAACTAAAGCCCACACACACTGAGAGGTTTGACTTTGACCAGATCTTTTGAAGTTAGGTTCTAAACAGAACGATAAGCTAAATTGTGTCCATAGGCTATTTTTTTATAGATTTTATGTTTCTTTTCTGCTGCCAACTCTAAGAATTAGGCCTGCGAGTTCGGGTTTTCGGTCCGGGTCGGGTCGGGTATTTCGGGTAGTCGGGTATTCGGTTATTTGAAAAGTGTGCCGAAGATAACCGAAGTAAATTTCGGTTCGGGTCGGGTCGGGTTTCGGTTAATTCGGGTATTGAATTTTTGTCGAAACAAACCGAATTTTGTCTGTTTCATTGAAGGGCTGTCGAATAAAAGAGAAGAGAAAGAATTTTGGGCCAAGACCAATACAAAAAAAAAAACCTTGTATTTGTGATGAAACAGTGAGTTTAACTCATCTTCAACCTTTTACAAACCTAAAATCAAATAAGAACGGTGGCGACAAACTCAGAAGTCAGAATCTTAGCAGATCCGGTGAAAATGAAGACCTCGGTTACCCGAA
This sequence comes from Camelina hispida, assembly GCA_023657505.1. Lineage (NCBI taxonomy): Eukaryota > Viridiplantae > Streptophyta > Magnoliopsida > Brassicales > Brassicaceae > Camelina > Camelina hispida. The sequence goes on from CP094632.1 coordinate 2,253,583, forward strand.
CGGTACCCGAACCGAACTAACCGATCAAATTTTTATAGTTTCCGATCGGTTCAACTCTTCTAAGAAACCGAAAAGTTCGGTTCGGAACGGGTCGGTATATTCGGTCGGGTTTTTATCGCAGGCTGACTAAGAATAATGTTTTTTTTTAAATGTGATCAGTCATCAGTCACTAGCTTGAATTCGACAAATAACTGAATTAGATAATTGTTTTTATGTTGTCATCAATGGCGTGTTTTCGGCAATTACCAACCACGGTCCACTCAACCCATATAATGAATTAATATCTCTATCAAGAATCGGTGATAATTGTTGTTAAGTATAATATTTATCTTGTCGAATGAAATCATATTATTCGATTGTTTTTTCAGTATAATATTACTATTAATTTTTCAGACTAAATTAGCCTTCTGCATTCGGGATTTGGATTTTAAACCTCTGACTAATCCTTTGAATCTTTCTATAAGAAAATAAAAACGCTTTACGAATTATATAGAAGAATAACTCACATTGGAAATATGTAAAAAAAAAAAAATACTCATAAGGTTAAAGTCAAAATGTTCATTAACAATTAGTTTTGTGTTGCAAATCCATGCTAAATTTAAATTTAACAAATCAAGCATCCATATGAAATCTAATTAGTGACCAAGTGATCCATCCATATATAGAGTTTGCAAATTTGTGATTGCAAATTGTTGTGTAAGTTGTATTGTGAATTTGTATGTATAGTTTTGTTTTATTTTGTAAATGAGAAGAAGAAAGAATCAATTCGTTAAAACATGCCTTTCGATTACCAAATCACCTAAGATATATTTTTATATTACTTTTTGACATCTTAATCCACACTTCAAAATAATACTATAAAGTTGCACCTTGACAAGAGGTTTTTTCAGCAGAAGCTTGAAGAAGAAGAAACAAGAGAGAATAAGATGAAGAATGTTATGGTGATTATTGACGAGAGCAACTCAAGTTATGATTTACTCATTTGGGCTCTTAAAAACCACAAAGATACCATTGAGAGCTCCAAAGTTTTTATTTTTGCAATACAGCCACAAAACTCCTTTCCTCCTCATACCGTGCTCTCTTCATCAGTAGGCTTTGCTCAAATCTTCTATCCATTTTCACCTAGTAAGTTGTTGTTTCGGCTAATATCTTGGAAATATTTTTTTAAAAAAGAGAGATCTAATATTTTTTGAAAGCTAACTTGTCTATGTGTGTTCTCTTGAGTGGGTTTTGCAGATTCAGAACTCATAAGATTGGCTCATGAAAAGAATATGAAAATTGCTTTGGGTATATTAGAGAAAGCTAAGAACATGTGTTTAAATCATGGGGTAATAATCTCTTGACCAAATCATATAATATATTTAAGTTCCTTAAAAATATCATTTGATGATATGTTTAATTAGTCTAATCATCATAATCATGCCAAAAAAACAGATTAAAGCAGAGACATTTACAGATGCTGGCGACGCTAATGACCTAATCCCAAAGATAATTAAAGAGCAACAGATTGATGTATTAGTTATGAGCGGTCAACAAACTCAAAAACTCAAAAAGTGAGAAAATATTATTTCATATTTTTTTAATTTTATTCAGTCAAAATTTTTGGGATAACTCATATATATCTTTTAAACAAATGCAGGTGTTTATATAATACAGATTGTTCTCTTGTTGTCGTGAAGAACAGACTTGTCAAAGAATAAGGAAATTACGAAACCCCCTAAATTTGATATGATTTCGTTTGTGATTGAGATTATGTAATGATTATTGTAGTTTGGGTTTGTAGTTGAACTTATATTTTATGGGTATGTATATACATATATATTTTCTTATTGGCACCGTTATATTCAACTAAATGGAACCAACCAAGAGGTGAGCATTGTTTGTCCCATGGCATAGCTTCTCAGCAAGCTCACATCGAGTCGAAGCTCAAGGATCCAAGTGGTCACACACACATATGCATCTACTTTTGTTTGGTTATATAGGATCTTCAACCACTTCATCATCATCTCACACGGGTTATATAATGAATTTGTCATATTAAAACATTAAAATATATAAAAAGTATCTTATTTACAACTTGTTCGAATTGTTCAACAAAATCCAAATATCGTATTACAACTTTACAAGATTGTGTCTGGTGTAAATAAATGTAAGATAAATTGAATCGTAATAGAATTGGACATTAAACTAGTTAAAACTATCTTCATTCTAATATCTGCAAAAAAAAAGATTATACAAAGTTACGATATAAAGTCATCGAATACTGTAAACAAATTAAGAACGATAAAACAATAGAAGCAAATTCTAACGATTAGGTATATAAAATCGTGAGCAGATAATCAAATAATAACTAATTAGCAATAAAATGAATTGACTAGTTATACCGGATGATCAAATCTGCATTGTTCCTTCTTCGTGCTCGAACTTAAAAGGTGATGCGATCTTCATCTTCCACTGCTTTTTAAATCCAAAACTAAAAATTGCGAATTTGAAACTCAACGGTTTCGGTAAAAAAAACTCAAAATGGGCTAAATGTTTTCACCGAAAGGCCCAATAAACAAGAGTGCTAAGCAGTAAATGTCGTCGTTTACTTGAGTTTCTCATGAAAAGTTATATCATCTATCTCTCCTCTCAGCTCTCTCTCATCCTTATCCTTGAAGAAGCTTCTTTCTTGTGCCCCCTGTGACCATGGCTGCTCCACTCTCAATCTCATCAAATCCTCTCACCTCTCGCCATTGTTACCCTCTCCACTTCCCTTCCACTTCATTCAAGGTAACCAATCTCTCATTCTTCTAGAAATGCTAATTTACACACACTCACTCGCTACTAAATCCGTAGAATTGAGCAAGTTCCGAAATTGAAATGTCTTACAGGGAAATGTAAGCGTTTTGGGAGCAAACCCAAGTCAGATTCTTTCTCTCAAACTCAACCAAAAGGTTAATCAAACGAGAAAGCAATCTGCGAGACCACTTGTTGTGGTAAGCCAAACGGCGGCTACATCGTCGGAGGGAGCAGTAGTAGCTCCGGAGAGATTCCGTTTGAATAATCTTGGACCTCAGCCTGGTTCTAGAAAGAGGCAAAAGAGAAAAGGTAGAGGTATCTCTGCAGGACAAGGAGCCAGTTGTGGTTTTGGTATGAGAGGTCAGAAATCAAGATCCGGTCCTGGGATTATGAGAGGTTTCGAAGGTGGTCAAACTGCTCTTTACCGCCGTCTTCCTAAACTTAGAGGAATCGCCGGAGGTAACATTCTTGTGCCTTGGTTTTGTCTTCTGAATTATTTTAAGTTTTGTGTAGGCTAAGTGTTCGATGAAATGTCTCACCCACAGACTCTGTTTAATTTGGTTAGGGCAGAATTGGGGGAACCAAAGATTAAGATTGTAGTTAGTGAATAGAGCTGTTTTGTGGTACTAAAGATCCTTCTTTGATCCATACCCTTGTTTAGTTTCGTGATGCATTGATTGTGTTGTTGTGTTCTTTTAACAGGTATGCGTTCAGGATTACCCAAATACTTACCGGTTAATCTCAAAGACATCGAAACAGCTGGATTTCAGGAGGGAGATGAAGTTTCATTGGAGTCACTGAAGCAAAAGGGTTTGATCAATCCTTCAGGGAGGGAAAGGAAACTTCCTCTCAAGGTTAGTTTTCCAAATTTCTTAGTCGATCATCTTTGTCTCTATATAAATGCGTTTGATTGGTCTTGGATTTTCAGATTTTGGGTACCGGAGAACTAAGCATGAAGCTCAACTTCAAAGCTCGCGCTTTCTCGACACAAGCAAAAGAGAAACTTGAAGCTTCAGGATGTACACTCACTGTGTTGCCCGGAAGAAAGAAATGGGTTAAGCCATCGGTTGCAAAGAACCAAGCACGAGCAGATGAATACTTTGCCAAGAAGAGAGCTGCAGCAGCAGAAGCAACAACTTCTGAGCCTGCAGCTTCTGCCTAAACTACTTCATTTTCAATCTCTTTCTTTAACGTTGTAAAGCTGCAGAAGAGAAACAATTGTGTTTAATTACAATGCCTTTAGTCTTTTTGTATGGTTAAGAATAAGATGTTTACTTGATTAAGAGTTTATTATCAGAGAGATTTGTAAACGGTATAAATTATTTTGTTCCTCAATAGTCGAAACTTTCTTTTTCAATCTCCAAATAAATTTTACAGAATAGGGTTTTCATAAGTGGGGTTATTACTACAAACGTTTCCCCCCCCCCATTTTTTTCTCTCCATAAACTCTTAAACACGAATTGGTAGATCTTAAAGAGGCATCACAGCTCTTCTTCTTCATCATCATCGTCAATGAAAGCTCTTCTTCTAGTACGACGTCTTCGGGATCCAGACTCTTGTTCATCAGAAGATTGATTATTTTCCTCGTCTCTAGATGATGTTCCTGTATTACCTTCGTAACTCTCTCCCCAAAGCCTTGAAGGTCTTGAAGATCTTCTCCTCCCACCTATCTGTGACCTAGCTCTAGATGCACCTGACCAGCTACTCCTTGGGCCACTTGACTCTGGTCTAAACACGCGGATGAGCAAGAACACAGTAAGCAAGCCACCATCATCAAACAGATTCAACTCGTCACTACTCCTTTCTTCTCCTCCAAAAGAAGATTGGAGAGTGCTAATCAAATCCCCTAAATCTCTCTGCCTTTCTAGCCTCCTCCAGCTTCTCTGTCTCTCTGGATCTGCTTCTGATGGCCTTACTCCAGGATGTTGAACCCTTGCGTGCTTTCTCAGATCGGAGTAGGTTCCGCTGAAATCACAAGTCTCACAAGAACAGCTTCTATGTTTTGAATTCATGAAGCATCGAGCAGCTTCAACGACTACCCATTCTTTTATATGTCCACGGCATAACGGGCAAGTAAGCTTAGGTGGTTTGTTTTTATCTTGGTCGTCCTCTGTTGCTACAATACCTTCATCTACTAATTCTTCTCCCCTGCTCTCACCTTCTCCTAAAGTCACAACTGTAACCTCAGATGCAGCAGCCTCTTCTTCTCCTAGATTTAAACCAGCAGTCGAGTCTAATCCTACATGATCATCTGTCTCAGTTGTTGTTGTTGTTGGTACATGACTTTCCTCTTGGTCATGAAGTAAAGACAAAGAAGGTGGCTTCTCTTTAGAAGCTTTGCGGAACTGATCAAAACAGTTAGAATGGCGATGGCTAGTGTCACACATGTAAGGACGACAACCGTTTTCATAGGAAGAACAAATGAGAAGAATCCCATTGTGAGGATGTTCCATACAGACAGGACAACGAGCCTCTTCCCATTCCTTAACTTGTTTCTCACTAGGCTTCTTCAAACCAAGGCTTGACTCACAACACAGCGGCGATAATCGTCTATACCTATCCGACCGGTCTTTCTTCTCTTTCGGCATGTTGTTGTATAACTTAAAGATATAGTCTTTTTATAAACCCTGCAATAAACTAACTTCCCCATAAGTAACATCAAACTTAAAAATTGGTACTTTAACAACAATCCAAAGAAGAAGGAACAAAGTAAGTTCGATGAGGGTAACAGATCTATACAATACAAACTGCAACCGCACAGAAAAAAAAAACAGAGTTCATTCATAATATAGCCTAAGAACAAGGTGAATCGGATTAGAGAACAGAGAAGCACGATAAAAGTCTAGTCAAGAGATCCTATTGTTCAAATTGAATCATCTAATACTTTCGATTTTAACAAACAGAAACCAACCCAGATCAGTACGGATTCAATACAAGCCAGAAGAGAAGTGAATCAACGCAAATGTTACAGAAACCCCTAAAATAATCTGAGAGAGATAAGGCAGAAGAAGAGATTACCCGACAGAGAGCTTTGTGACGATAGTGGTGGAATTGGGATTGATATAAATTAATATGGAGGAAACCCTAAATCGGAATCGGGCTCCTCATTGAGAGAGCCATTGAGGTCAGAGAGAGAGATAAACGATGAAGATGAGGCGGCGCCTTATTTTTACTTTACTTTTTTTTTTTTTTTTTTCTCTTCTTCTTCTTGAGATTATAGTATAATGTATATATATATATATAATTTTATTATTCGGTGTAATAATACGTATTTAAGGAAAATGAAATATTGAAAAAGATTTGAACAAAAGACAATTATTAACAGAGAGATTGATGATATACAACATTACAAAGTTTTCGTGTCGACATTTTTATCTTGAAAAATACTTAGGTTCACCCCTAGGGGTGAACCACTCCATTCACCCCCTCTTCTCTCAGCCAATCAGAATCTTCCATCTAATATTTTATTTAAAAAATAAATCAAAATTAAATTAAAAAACAAACTAAATTAAGGAAACAAATTCTGTGTACTTTTTAATTAAGGAAAGTTAAATATTGGCTTAGTTTAGATTTTTAAAATTAGAATAAAATTATATGTCGGTTTGGGTTCACAAATGAGATGGTTAGGGTTTAGATTTTACAAGTAGAACAAAATTATATGTCGTTTTGGGTTCACAAATGAGATGTTAGGGTTTAGATTTCACAATTAGAACGAAATTATATGTCGGTTTGGGTTCACAAATGAGATGGTTAGGATTTAGATTTTACAAGTAGAACGAAATTATATATCGGTTTGGGTTCACAAATGAGATGGTTAGGGTTTAGATTTTACAAGTAGAACAAAATTATATGTCGGTTTGGGTTCACAAATGAGATGTTAGGGTTTAGATTTCACAATTAGAACGAAATTATATGTCGGTTTGGGTTCACAAATGATTTGGTTAGTTTAGATTTTACAAGTAACGAAATTATATATCGGTTTGGTTCACAAATGAGATGGTTAGGGTTTAGATTTTATATGTGTCGGTTTGGATTTATTAAAGAGCGGTTTAAATTTTTTAATTTTATAATAATGTATACAGATTTTATTTCCATGTTTTATAAGGGGGTGAATGGAGAGGTTCACCCCTAGGGGTGAACCCAAGTATTGTTCTTTTATCTTATACTACATGGCTTCTTTCTAATAAATGATTAATGAATAGTCTTTGTTTTTTTCTTCTGATTTTAAAGCTAAATTTGACTAAATTTTTCTTTTATCATATGATATTCTTATGTATTAAACTGGTATTATAGTTGTTAGAAAAAGTATTTTAATTGAAAGAAAAATTAAAAATTAGTTTAATTGTAAAATTTAATTTAGGGGGATTTTCAAGAATATCCTTTTTTCCTATATCACTTTTCAAAAATACTCTTTGATGTTTTCTATTTTCAAAACTACCATTTTTCTATATATAAAATAACAAATTCGAAGTCCTAAACAGCAAATATACTAAACCCTACATCCTCAAAATTATATCTTAAATGTAAAATAGAGAACTCAAACCTAAAAAAAAATTCTAAAAATTAACTTAACATATTGTGATTGTGTAAAATATAGTAAAAATGTAAATATTCAAAAAAAAAGTATTTTTGAAAAGGATATCCCAAAAGAGGTATTTCTAACAAATTCTCAATTTAATTGTCACAATGTTGTTGAAAGAAAAATTGGTGTCAAGTAATAATATTTGGAGAATTTTGGCAAATACACTAAATAATTATAGAAGTTTGAGAGATATATAACATTTTAAAATCGAAATTTTACCAAAATACACACATATGTTTTTATTTATTAAGTAAATAAACAATAATATTATTTAGCATTTTTAAATATATTTTCTATAATTAAAAATACTAATTTATCATAAATCTGGTTGATTCTCTTTGATTGTACGATAGTCTCTGTATTAAGGGTTTGAGAGAGTTGAGTTTTCAGTTCCTACATGGATGTGGAATGGTTCACATCACACGTATTGTTAAAAGTTGTTGTATGGTATTAGTGGCACCGGTTCAAGTTGGTGTATGAACCAGTTTAGACTTGTTAGTTTACCTCTCGCTTTATGTGCAAATTGATTCTAAGGCTTGACATTTTGTTTGCATACAAAGAAACTAAAGCATTATCTTTGGTTCAAAATTTTACAGAATCAGCCAGAAACAGAACCAAAATGGATATATTTAGGTTCTAATTCTATTAAAAAATAAAAGGATTCCAAACCAAATAAACACAAAATTTTCAATCTAAACCAGAAACCCATCCATGTAACAACACAGTTTCGGTGAGTTTGGTTGGCTCAATTTTCATTTATCGTCAAAATCAACAAACCTTACAAAAGACGTGATGCATCAGGGAAAAGCTTGGTCTAAATAATGTGTTATTAAAAAAAAAAATGTGTTATCCATCAACACAACACAAATTAATACCATAACCAGCTAGAGCAATTAGCCGATCCTCAATTCAAACACAAAAGAGCAAACATCGTAATGAGAGAACAGAGTCATCAGAATCAAACAAAATTCACTCTCTCAAAAGTTATTCAGCCACGATGAAATTCTGGCGACTGATAGGGCTCATCACAACGGGAGGACCAGCGGTTCTTGGCCACGCTTGGAAAATTTTCAGAATAAAAATTGCCATCAGATATAACTTTGTCACACACGTAAGCTACTATGGCAGATCCCGCAGGCCTTTCATATGGGCCTTAGTGGGCCAACACGCATCGGGCCAATATTATTTTCGTGTTTAATCGTCGTCGGTTTAACGTTTAACGTTTACGTGATCAAACAAAAAAATAAAGTGAGACGTTTAACGTTTGACTTGACGATCAATAATACTAATCATATATATATAAAAGTAGAGTTTCAGTCTCTCCTTATTGGTCCATTTGGCAATGCAATTTTAACAAAAAAAAATATATATTAAAAGACAAACTTAAAACAATTAATTTTCACATTTAACTCACATAATATAAAACTGAAATCTTTATACCTTCTCCCTATAAATTATGCATTAACTTTATTTCTCCACTAAGTTGTATTAATCAATTGTATTAAAACAAAACAATAAATTAGAATTGTAACTCTCATTTTTCTAAATATAATTTTACATCATTTCTCTTCATATAAATACTCATTATCTTATTCTCTTAGTCTATCACTCTTTCATTCTCTCATCTTCTTCCACTAATCTCAAATCTCTTTTTTGTTTTGTTTTGTTTTGTTTTGTTTTGTATTTTTTTTGTTATTGTTGTTATATGAGTTATAAAAAATCAAATTAAATATCATTGTAAAAGCTTAGTTTTAGAGTTTATATGATATGTATATCTTATATATTTACTTTAATATTTTAAAATGTTTATCTCCATTTTCTATTTTATATTAACATCTTATAAGAAAAACAGAAACGATCTTATTGATATTAGACCAAAACATGGGCATACAAACATAATCACTTACATGGAATATATTTTTTTTAAATAACTTATTATTGCAACATCAACGTATGAAGAGTTTACATAAGCAGTTAATTAGAAAATCTATAATACAATAAATGTATTGGAAACAATATCAGTCAATGATAAGATTGGATCCTCAAAAGCAAGAAACAACATCTTCATAATTCATAAAAAATAAACGCCACAATTATACACATCTGAACGAAATGGTATAAACATATAGTGTATAAATAAAAGTGACGGCAAAGCCCGTATATGCCTAATTAAAACGAAATAATACAAAAGAGAAAAAAAAAAAAAAAAAAAAAAAAAAAAACAAGAAAGTGCCAACTACACCACAACCCACACGTTGCGTGGGGAAGCACCTAGTTAATCATCTATGCGAAAGAAGAAAAAAAATCAGAATGCAATAATTCCTAATTATATTGTTGGATTAATTATCGCTTATTTTGCAAATTGGATTACGATGAAAGTGTGTATGTGTTGACTTAGTTTTATAAGCAGTCTGAAACATGTCATGGGATTGCTACTCAACCAGTATGTCATATACAACATTGTAATACATGAGACAACAAGATAGAATTATCACAAATGTCTCATAGATGGTGTGAAGACAATGGACAGAACTAACAAAGTTGTTGAGGCACTACTTGACACAATTGCAGTAAGAATATATGTGAAGTTCCAAAGTAGTAAATGAAGTTATACAGGAAGCCGAACTGTGTGAGTACTTTGAACTCAGCTTCTTGTAATACTTCATGTATTATTCTCGGAACTAGTACAAGAACTGCTTCAGACATTTGATACCATCTCTGTTGTATCTTTACCCTTTTGGCTTGTCCAAGTTGTCCCCAAACTTCTGTATTTCAACTCTTCAAAGTACTCACACAGTTTGGCTTCTTGTATAACTTCATTTACTAGTTTAAAACTTCACATATTTTTTTACTGCAATTGTGTCAAGTAGTGCCTCAACAACTTTGTTAGTTCTGCTCACTGTCTTTACACCATCTATGAGACATTTGTGATAATTCTATCTTGTTGTCTTATATATTACAATATTGTATGACATCCTGGTTTAGTAGCAATCCCATGACATGTTTCAGACAGCTTATAAAACTCAGTCAACAAATACACTTTCATCATATCTTAATCCAATTTGCAAAATAAGCGATAATTAATCCAACAATATAATTAGGAGTTATTGCATTCTGATTTTTTTCTTCATTCGCGTAGATGATTAATTAGTATTATTGATCGTCAAGTCAAATTAAACGTTAAACGTCTCACTTTATTTTTTTTGTTTGATCACGTAGACGTTATAATGAAATATCCACAATATATAATTCCTTATCTGAAGCATTACAAAAAAGATTTTGGAGTCACATACTGATAATGATGGGATCTTGCATAATTCTGACACGAAGAGGAAGATGAGGAACAAGGCAAGAAGAAGAGACGAAAGTAAAAAAGGAGAAAGAGATGAACAAAACAAACACAAAACGGCAAAGTGCAGTTAATGAAACGACACCCTTTTTCCAAACTTTTCTCAAACAATCCAAACTCATCATTATATTTTTGTGTTGTATTGAACATTACCAAACGTAATCACTATTTCCTTACGTCACATTTCTCCAGAATTTTTCTCAATAAATACAAGAAGCTTACATTATAATATACTATATAAAGCTTTATCGTTGTTGGTATATTTTATTTTTTGTAACACCAAGTAGGTCGTAAACAATACAATAATACTGTTATTAGTTTTAATTAGTCAAGAATGTTTTGGTCATGTATCAAAAAAGAGAATGGTGACACAATTTCTTTCTTATATTCAAGATCCAGTGATCCACATTCAAACCTATTAAATACACAGTTTCGTGTATAACTGCACTTATATATTATTACATCAATCTTGTTCTAAAGTTAACCTATATATTCTACCCCTATGCAAAGCAAACTCCAAAACGGCAACATTTTGAAATTCATTCCAAAAATGGGTAAGTACGTTGGTGGGTGATGCATTTATTGGTTTCTTCAAAGTTATGTTTTCCCGTATGTCTAAAGAACCAATACAAAAATTACAAAACAAAGATATATAATTCTTGAAAATTTTCATAATATAAGAGACAAATCTGTTTGAAATAATCAATAATTTACATATGCTCGTACTGCTTAAATAATATTTACACAAACACCAATAATAGTACTATACCACTGTTAATCATAATTAGATATGTGAAATATGTACTAGTAATAATAGAACTAAAAAAATCTAAATTAATAAATACTCAGATCTTGTCTTGTATTTATATATACCCCATTCACGTGGGCCATTCAAATTTGCATGAAAGCCACTCCTCTTCTCACAAAACAAAACTTCAATCTCTCTTTCTCTATTTCTCCCTCTCTCTCTCTCTCTCTCATTCAGAAACAGTCACAAAAGATAGATCTAACCCAGAGAAGAGAAGACAGAGAGAAGAGAGAGAAATATTGATGATTAGGGTTTAATCAAGAAGACAACTTTATGTTAGGGTTTTTTGTGTTTGGGATATGACTCATGCTCGAGAATGGAGAAGCTCCTTGACTACTACTCTACTAATGGTGATCTTGCTTTCTTCTCTACTCCATCTCTTCTGTGTATATTCACGGGTAGGGGCAATTCGGGTATCTCTAGAAACTCCGGCTCCGGCTAAGAAACAAGAAGATCTAATGAAGAAGTACTTCGGCGCCGGAAGACTTCCTCCGGTGGATTCTTTTGTCGGAAAAGGGATCAGTGACAGTAAAAGAATGGTACCAAGTTGTCCGGATCCTCTGCATAACTAGTAGAAGCAGTTTCTTGATGTTTTTTTTTTCTTCTTTCATTTATATCTTTATTTTCCTCTTGTTTTTGTTAATGATCAATCAACTAGTGTATTTTACCCAAAATACCCACGTTTTTCTTATTTATGTAAGGGAAAAACGAGGGTATTTTGGAGATTTTAATCACTGATCTATAAACATTTCAAATATATAATTATTTTTTCCTTTGCAATATTGTAGAGTTTATACTAGTACAAATTTTATATTGCTTGCTACATATTATTTCTGCATATATTAATTAAGAAGAGGAAAATATAAACCCTAATATTTTGTTGTTTACATTTTAAGACAGGGTCCTGATTTTAAAATAAATATTTCTGATCATTTCTTCTTGGTACTCGTCACCTCTGATGATATTAAATTCATTACCAGCGAATCAGATTAATACTATATAAATATCATTGATTAAAACTATGTTCCAATTATTACACATTCATAGATATTTTATAGTAGTATATATACACAGTATGTGGTAAATAGTAAATCTATGACATTGATGGATATAGAGAGAGATGGTTTGGTATATCAGAATGTTTGTGTGATTTAATATGTTTTGTACATTCTTATATTTTTCACCAAACCGCGGGAGATTCTATATTATAAATATTCACGGATCATACTCAAGCTAACTATATTCAATTGCATGGCCAAGGATAATATAATTTCAAAATATGTTACTTATACAGTAAAACTATATGCACTTATTGCAGCAATAACTAGAATTAAACCACGGCTAGAAAATCTGAGGAACAAAATGCAAAATTGTGCATGGTAAGATTTTTAACAGCCATCAGATCGGTTGACTTGCTTCTAGCAGGAAGTGTAATGCTGCTGACCGTAATATATAGTATTATAAGTCATAAAAAGCTGCTTGCTTTTACCACTGACCCAATCCAAAAGCTTTTCCTTTTTCCCCAACCTAGAGGCTCTAGAGTCAAATTTGTCTAATTAATAACTATAGACCTGCTGTTTATATTCTTTCTGAATATCCTACCTAAATTTAAGTATTAGAGTTTATTTTTAATGGTTAAATGCAGTTCTATAAATCCAATGTAAACAGTAAATTTTGAAACAGAATTGTTTACCATTCGACCACATAAATTTTTTGATGTAGTTACCTTATATCTAAAGTTAATGAAATTTGAACTTAAATACCTAGTGGTATAATAAACATGAGCATATAGGCCCATATACTGTATATTTGTAATTAGGTCACTCTGTAAATAGGATAAAGGGAAACACAAAATTTTACGTGTAAAATCATTATGGCATTCATTCTTTTTTTGGTAAAGATCAAATCATTTTGATGCACAAATTTGTCTACCGATCACAGAAAAAATAAATCGATGATTAACGTAAGGTAGAAAAAATAAAAGGGTTAATTACCATTGGGATTTGCGGAGTAGATGCGAAGTTAGTGACACGAGACATCTGGATTTTTTTCACAGTCACGAAATTATTAAAGAAAAAAAAAAATATATATATATATATATATAAAAGAAATGGTATGGACGGTAGCGTTTGGAATTATTCTTTTACAGTTCACATAATATTTTTTTAACTCCATCGTACAAATTCTTAATAAAATCAAACGGGGACAACTTGTAAAGTTGTAATCGATTACAATGTCCAAATTAAAAGTTTTGTGGAAATAAGTAAAACTGAAATCCACGAGACCTACTAAAAGCTTACGAGATTTTATCTAATATAATTAATAGTACGTAAACTTGTTTAGGTTAAAAGTTAAAATCCACGAGCAATCATGTTTATGGAATGGCTATTTATTTCAGACATATATAAACAGTCATGCTTATTTTACCTATTCCCATGTTAATAATCCAATGTCCCTTGTTATATTTGTCGTATTTTTTAGCAACAAGAATTGATTTTAGTTTCACTTACCGTTTACTCGAGACATTGGTCAAAACAAGTTCTATGCATTCTTTTTTTCTTTTTTTTTCTTTTGTTGATAAAAGTATAAAACTATGCATTCGTTTTGTTATGTAAGAGGACTTCTAGTTTTCGAAATTCTTCCAATTTAATTCCACTTCATTATTGTATTCTAGTTTAGTCAAGCACGAAGTCAAGCATTAATATATTAAAAATGAAAGCTACTAGTAAAGTTTTTTGCAGAATAAAAGTTTAGGAAAAAGAGGTCTCGAATTTGGGTGTTTTATGAGAAACAGAGTAACCCAATGTTTGAAGCGCCACGTAATATGCGGCGAAGAGGTTTTCATGTCTTCTTTGTCCCTTTCTGTTTGGATTTTAGAATCTCTTTGACTCTTTCAAATGCTCATTTCTGAATTCTAATAAGAGTAGTTTCTAAATACATTTAGAGAGATAACACATTGGTACTTTTTTCATATGAAATATAGAAGCTCTGATTATTAAAAATAAAAATAAGAAACAGGTATATACAACAACAAATGTATCATGCAAATATGCAATAATATATTTTAAAATAGATGTAATAGTATTTAGCCATAATTTTTGCTTTTAATCTGCATTTATACAGTAATGTTGGCCACAATATCCTGTATGATGGAGTATAAGTTTTTGACTTTTACAGATTTGTATAATTATAATATGAAACTTTAATCACATATATCGAGACGCTGGATTTATTACTTGTTTATTAATATATTGGCTATAGTAGAACTAAATTGTTTCCTTGAACTACTAGTAAAGATATAGTCGGTCGATATCTCAAGTTTTATGTAAGTATCGTATTGTCTTACCTTAAACGTTAAGATGTTTTGTTTTCACATGATGTACGGTTAGTAATTTTTTTATTTGTTCATATAAAACTTCTTTATGTATAGCAAATATGAATACAATTTTTTATTTTTTTTTTATTTTGGTGAATCATTACATTTTTCTCAATAATCAAAAGATAATTATTATGATATTTCTATTTAATAAGTAATACCTATAAAAATAAAAGAATGGATATAGTGCTTATAAGCCAAACACTTACTATAAAACAATAAACATGATGAACCTCACCAAATTATGCATATTACAAAATTATGTCTTAGTTATTTTTAAAAATTAGTAACTCTGTATACATATATTTATATATTAAAAATTTTACCATTTATTTTTGTTTGTTTATGTTCATGTAGATTTTCTCAAACCAAAAATTTAAAATTGAATATATTGATTAAATGTTAGTTTTTTTCTATCAACAACTATTACAAATTGACTCAAATAAATCAATTTTGAAAAATATTATCTACATAAGTAATGTAGTGCAGTTCGGTATGAACAAGCCATACTAATTTATCCATTTAACATTTACTTGTTTAGAAACCAAATGATTAAAAAAAAAAAAAAAAAAAAATCATACTGAAATGTTTGTCACTCATTTGTGCCAAACATGCACTTTATAACCGAGAAGATTGAGTTGTCTCCGTATGTCATGAAGCTCCCATGGTTGATTGGATGATGAACATTAATATGTTTACAAACTCGGTGGAAAAAAAATATATTACATTACATAATTTGTTTACAAACCATTATGTTTATTGATATTTTTTAGATATCTTAATAATCATTTTTTTATTGCTCACTCATGCTTTCATTTGCAGATGGGTCTCGGCTTAGGTTCACAGATGGGTCTCGGCTTAGGTTCACAGATGGGTCTCCTCATTTTTCTTTTTAAATGATCGTACAAGTTAAACACATGATTTATTTTTAGGTATACTCTAAACAATTTTGCTGATATTAAATCTTGACTTTGAAATCGGTATGCATAACTTTTGAAAAAAATTATTACATAAACAAATATATGTCGTGCCGATAAGCCTCATATCTCTAGTTTTATACTAGTTTAAGAGCTTGACTGGTTCTCCGCTAGCTCCCGCAAACGCTGCGTTTGCGTTTGCGGCGGTTGCTAGCGTTTGGCCAATCACACAAATCGCCCAATCGCTCCTGCCGCTCCCAATCGCTTCCAACCGCTGAATTCCAAAGCTGGTTCCCAAGCGTTTGGTTGGGCTTGCTTTCAATTTTTTTTTTTTGAGAAAAACTTGAAACAGATCAATGATAATGAAATATATTTTTTATATATTTTTTACCTAACTATTTTATTCATTAAGGATGAGAGAAAATGAAGTATGGATATGATTGAAAATATTAAAAAATAAACAATTGGAAGAAAAATATTTCAATTAACAATAACCCGAAAACTTGATGTAAATTTAATGGCATATCACACATAAGTTCAAAAATCTAAATAAATATGACGTTTCATCAGAATTTTAAGAAAATAAGATTATTTGTGAAAAATAAAAACAAATCACGAGTGACTCTTCTCAACTCTCGTTTGATCATTACTACCGATGCAAATACTGCCTACGAACTTATTGAGTGTGTGAGATTTAAGAAAAAGATCTACGATCTAAAACATATGTTTAGTCATTTATCAAATTACTTGATTAAAGTTTTGGTAAAAAGCCAAATGCATAAAGTAATAAGTATTTCATTATGAAATATATTTATTTTTTAATAATTATTTTAGTATTTTTAATGAATTTTAATTATAAATCAAGTTTAATAAAGTTTTTGATATTTTAAAACATTTATATAATTATATATCACATTTATTATATTCCAACCGCTATTGCACCCGCTGGTCAACCAGTCGTAAACCTCCCGCAAACGCATCAATTTTAAACCGCTAAACCAGTGTTCAAAACGCTTACTAACGCTTGAAACCGCAAACGCCCGCTTCCGCAATCTTCCGCAACCGCAACCGCAACCGCAGCGTTTGAACCAGTCAGGCCCTAAATGGGTTCATCTGTCGCTGGTTATACTTCTGATATCGGTGGTTTCGTCAACAGCGTAATCACTTTTTAAAACTTTGTTGATTAAAACAGCGTAAATTGTTCTGCTGGATTAAAGATTCAAATCGGGTAATTTTGATAAATAAATGACAACTATGGGCTTTTTACATAAAAAGCCCAAGGCCTAGTTTACCGATGCATATAATCAAACAACAAAGAAAACTTGAACAACAAGAAAATAACAGAACACTGATAGATAGCCCTAACAAATGGTCAAGGTAATTAAGCTAGTTAACAAGTTTGAAAGAATCTTTAATCTTCTTCTCACAAAAACTCATCTTCTTTTCAAATCTCTGGAGATAGCTTTAACGGTGGAAGGTGTAGTCCTGCAACATCCTCCTATGAGTTTAGCTCCAAGGTCACGCCATTTCGTTGCAAACATCTCAAATTCATCATCACCAAAGCATTGTGATGGCTGCCAAATAACCCCAAAACCCCAAAATCAGCAGACAGTAAAGTCAGATTTATATAGATCATAATACTAAAGACTATAACTTTTATCCATTCAATCTAGAATCAGATGAGTTGCTCTGACGCGGTTTGACCCATTCGACTTATTTTGACTGAAACCATCACTTGTAGTAAGCCTTCAATGGCTGCTGCTGTGATTAACTCATACTGATGTCTTCTACGGATACATTTTAGTTTCAAAATTAAATACAAATAAGTGAGAAAACAACATACCAGCCATTGTTTGGCTTTTCCATCCCAAACCTCTCCACTATTCGGGTATACAACGATAGCCTTGTTGGTCAGCTGAAAAGAAAGAAAATAACATAGAAAGTAAGATTCTCAATGTTACTTTCCTATACAGTCTCAACCAGAGAAGTTTCAACTACTAACTACTTGCCTTAGCGAATTTGGAAATAAGACTTTCGATGAATTGAGGAGGCGCACAGTTTATGCCAACAGCATAGATATTGTTGCTTTTGTTAAGAGGTTCGAGGCATTCCTCAAAGCTCTCACCTGATGGAGCTTTCTCACCATCAACAGATGTGAAGCAGATCCATGCTGGGATTTCCACATTCTCTTCCTCCAGAAGCTCAACGCACGCCTGAAATTTGAGGAGAGTCTTGCAAACGTTAAAGAGAGAGAGACTGATAACAACATTATTGCAGTGGACAAAAAGCAAACCTGAGCCTCGAGTTTGTTCGGTATGGTTTCAAAGGCAAGAAGATCAGGACCAGCTTCCACTAAAACTTGAAGTCTTCTCCTATGAAAGTCTTTTAGTTTATCCAAATTCACATTCTCACCATAGTTTCCACTGCAAGAAGAACATTGAACAAACATCAACTAACTATTACGATCCAAATCATCTACAACGTAACTTCTCAAAACCAATATCACAATCTATTCTTAAAAGTACCTGTACTCGGAGCCATCAGCAAGATAAGCTCCATAGCTTCCAATAGAAGCAGCAACAAGAGCTCTGTTATAGCTATGCCCTGTAATTTTGCTGACTTTGTCCCAGAATTTATCACGAGCTTCTACAGCTAATTTTACACTCTTCTGTAGCAAAGACTCGCTCTCTTCCGTCGATAAACCTCTCGAAACAAACCCTGGATAGTAGCCTGTAAAAGTAAACAAACCCCGTTAGCCAAAAATGAAAACTTTCAAAGTGAAGTCAGACGATTTCTAATTATAAATCCTAACTTTTGTAATCTTTACAACATACAAAAAGATAACTTCAATAACTTCAATCTTGAAGAAAAGTATCTTTTAAGTTCTGACTCTACAAATCTTGAACTTAGAAAATGGGATCTTTAAAGATTGGTAAAAGAAAGTTAGATTGTTAAACAAGTAAGGAATGAACAAATTAAATATAAAAGTTTAGGTCGCTTCTCATTACCTGATAAGATGAAGTAACCACAATGTCTGCACCAGCTTCCAAGTATTCCATGTGAACCTATATTCAAAATTATCACCAAACTCTATCCATTATTATCCAAATCTTCAGACCCCAGAAACTAAAAATTTCGATATCTAAGGGGAAAATAACAGAGATCTGCGTTTACACTAATAATCACTTGAACCCAAAATCTCATATTTCAATTTTAACAATAAGAGAATCAAAAAAAGTTTCAAGCTTTGTAATCTTTATAGCAAACCCTAAAAACCACAACTTTTCAAAATTAGGGGTAAAATCAAAAATTTGGAAACGAGAAAAAAAAATCGAAAATTTTCACAAACCCTTTTGATGAGTTCAGGATTCTTGATGAGAGAAACAGCACTCCACAAAGGGTCATTAATAGCGGCGCCGTGAATCTCAAGCTGGGTAGCGAAACCACCGTCGACCACCGCACAACCACCGCATTTCTTTATCAACTCTTCCAACAATGCAGATTTTTCTCTAAACCCATTTTTCAGGAAAAAAAACTCAAAACCTCTCGAAAGAAATGATTCAGACAAAATCTTCTCCCGAGAAAATTTTGAATCTTTTTTCTTGTCGGAAAAACAACGCCGCGTTTATGTTTTTTTTTTATCCCTATCAAAACCACAACGGATGCTTCATGTTTCGCTCTACTCTTTATATGTTTGGATAATGGGCTTGGCCTAGGCCCACTATATGTAATAAAATAATATATATAACTCTTTTTTCTTTAGAATATAATCTTTTTGTGTTGACGCGTTTCTCTAATCTGTAAAATTAATAAATATTATTCCTAATTTCAAAATTTGCCGACGGAATAATTAATTAATTCCTTTATTTTCCACCGTCAAACAAATACAGAAATTTCTTACGAATTTTTCTTCTATCGAAAACACATTAAACATGCGTACATCAACTTATTTTCATCATTTTACCTACTAAATTCAATTATCTAACTCACATTTAGTTACTAAAAGAAAATTATAGATACTAATTTTTAGTAAGTAAAATAAACAGTAAAAAAAATAAAATAGCTTAAAATTACAAAATATCATTACGAGAAAACAATATCAGAAAATTGAAAGTATAGTTTTTTCTTCCTTTATCGTCAAAATTTAAAGTTTCATTATAAATAGCATTTTGATGATTATCAATTTATCAAAGCGGTATACGGTATACCCTTACCAATGAAACCCTATACGTTTCTTGGCTCACACTTTAATTATGTATTGCTTTTTTAGAGTTTCGAGTTTTCACAATTCGTTACCTAATTAAGTTCATTAACGTAAAAGTAATAACATTTAGTTTTGTCTGATAGATATACAGCGACTCGAGAAACGACTCAAACGAGTATTAAATCTCATGAAATGGAACTTATTATGTTTGTTTACATATATGTTTATACGTGGCATTACAAAATATGAAAAGGATCTAAACATTAATTTTGTATCGACCAAGATTAGTTAGCAGGTGTGGCAAAGATGTAGCCGTAAATGCAGGCATGAAAGAAAACAATTGTATTTAAAAAAAAAATTATGAAGTAGAATTTAATAGAGACCAATAACATTGACATGTGCAGAAAAGTTGGTCTTAGTTGTTGTCAAAGCTACTATATACGTTTAGTCATGTGAAAGGTATATCTTAAAGTCATAGCCAAACTATCAAAGCTCATTCTTAAAGTATTTGTAAGAGAATTGTTTTAGTTACAAATTTATAAAATACCAATCGAATAGAATGTTTTCACATTCTCCTTTTATTTTTAAACATTTTTTACAACATAGTTTTTATAAGAATTGCGACTTGTTTATATTTTTCTCAAAAAGTTTAATTTTTAAATGTGATTCTTCTCGTCTTTTTATAAAAATAAATCTTGAGAGCCTAACCTAATTTTCATTTCTCTATTAGATCTTTGAATGTTGATATTGAACTATAAGTCTCCGGCATGGTATTGTTTGGTGGGTCAACGATGCACATTCCTTGTGCCTTGACTTTGAAGCAAAGCATCTGTGGTGTGGCATGGTTTCACCGCTGTTGGCCCAACATTTTTAAAATCAAACCATATTTATATCTGAATCTTTTTATGTCAATTACATTTTTGACGAATCCTGACACATTTTGAATTTGTAGTAAAATATTGAGACATTGTACACAAGTAGCTTAAGGTTTGTTCAACCATTCTTAAGAATTTGATTACAAGTTAGCATCATCGTAGACACGGCGGTAAAAAGGGTTTGGTTGTTCGTTGTGGTCGTTGAAGTTACAACTTACAAACACATACAATTCATCTTTAGGCTAACAATCTTATCTTAAATGTATAATACTACAAGATAAACTTGCTTTTGAAAAGTTTATAGTAGACTAGTCTTAGACTCTTGCTTAACAAGATTCACATCCTAAAGAATGTGTATGTAAATGTTAGCCCAATGGTCCTCTATTGGCACTGAATTATTGTATAGCTCACTAGCCCAATAAGCTTGCAGTAACATTAAAAACCTATTATTATTCTTGTCGTCTTTTTTTTTTTTTTTTGTTGGCAAACATTCTTCTCATCTCTGAATCATTTTTTTTCTTCAACATCTTGGTTGGATCATTTTTTTGTGGAATAAGTATTTCAATATTTTAGACTTTTTAGTTATATGATGGACGTGTGATTAAGAGTTTAATAAGATGGTATATACCGAATTATCTATCTTAGAATTAACTATGTAGCTGATTTCTTTGATGTAATAACAAATTTTTATTTCAAATCTGTTAGACTTTAGTCGAAATCACTAACTTCCACGTCTTAATATAAAATTTCTATCGAACGATAATGACAACCGCAAATAGCCAGCCACTTCATGAAAACCAAAGTATACATCGACTTCGAGCATGTCAAATCTCAAATCTCCAAAGAAATGTAGAAATCTGAAAAATTCATTTTATTTTTCTGTCAACATCTTAAGAATTCATTTTAATTCTTCAAAACAAAAAAGAAAAGAAATGATAATATGCACCTTCAATATATATCCATAAAACGAAACTAATAAAATCCAAATGGAGCTACAGTCTGAAGTTGAGAGATCGCTTGACACAAACAAAAGAACTGAATTGACTAAAAACAGTTCAAGTTATAATCTTTATATTAAAGATGGAACTAGTTGAAAAATTTGGCAAGACTTGTAATATACGCAAAGGTTTGCTTTTAAGAAAACAAGATAATAACAAAAATGTTATATTTGAAATGATAAAAGAACCAACGCAATTAGAGAGGTGATCATTGGTGCTACTGTTACCATCAACCAAACCCATTAACCTCTCTATTGATCACATATACTTTTGGACCATATGCACTTGTTTTCTGATGTCGACCTTTTAAGAAAACTTTATTGATATAATTCAAAAGAGGATAAGCCTTAAACCCTAACACAAAAAGGCTTTACATTTCACTTAGACAACCACTTCAGTTTATATCCTCTTAATTAAGAAGAAACCATCTATGCAAGTAGTCGAAAACAATAAAATAGTTTTCACATATATATCAATAACTCTCAATAGGCAAAACTTACAAAGATCGAGAGAGCTTACGAAATAGATTACATCTAAAAGGCTTTTCACCTGAGCTTACAATTTCGTTCTCACCACTCTCTATCTTCTCCACAATATCAAAAAACCATTATGTCAACAAAACTTTCTTTAGTAACACCAACACACAAAACTGCATCTGCTTCTATCTGTAAGGGGTTTTTTGCTTCCCCTGAGATTAACTGCCTCTGCTATACTGTAATAACTTAACGACAAAACCGAGTAACAAAGAGCTTTTTTTACTTTTGCTCCTATAGCTAATAGTAACACCTAGCTGCAAAACTTATGGGCACGCGATATTAAGAGGGGTGGTAGTAGTTGTTGCAATGTGATCAACGAAGCCAAACTTGTCAATGGTGGTACCAATGAGACCAAGATCGATGTCCACGTCTGAGAAATCATAGTCTGGAAGCTCGCTTGGACCATCACACTCAAGACCAATGATGTCCAGATCATCTATCCCACAGTAATCATCCAACAGTTGGTTGTTCTCTTCAGTTAAGAGAAAATCAAGCTCACACACATTAGGGATCAATGACTCATCAATGAAGCAACCCATTTCAGGAATCTGCAGATCCGCGAAATCAAAACCAACACTCGCTTTCTTCGATTCACCAGCTTCTTGATCGATGGTCGAGTCAAGTAGCTTCTTGTCAAGATTATTGCTTGACACAGCTTCAACATTAGACCCTGTGGCTGAGATCAGAGAACCAGACATATTCGAATCCGACAGAGCATTCTCAGACACATTATTAGAAGAAGCAGCAGAAGTGGCTGCAGCCAAAGCATCAAACTCAAGCTTCTTAGCAGCATAAGCACTGGCTGCTTGTTCAAGCGTCTCGTAAGTACCCAACCAAGTTCTTGTTTTGGTGATTGGATGTCTAATCTCAGCAGCCCACTTACCCCATTTCCTCTGCCTAACACCAACAGGCTTGGAGACACTAGTGGGTTTGCTGCTTAAAACCTTTTTGCTACAAGCTGAGGTCTTGGTTTTGGTTCTGCTTACACCATTATTATTATTAGTACTCTCCTGACAAAACGAGCTTTGAGATTCAGCTTGAGTAGCGGCGGCTTGAGCGAAAGGAAGGTCAATCTCACAGACGTAACGTTTCCTTCTCTGAGCTCTTTCGTCTTCTTCGCTTGATGAGTAGTCAGTAGCGTAAGGATCATTCACAACGAAACGGATTTTTCTCATAGTCTTCAAATCTTCAGATAAACCAGGGAGGTGATTCAGCTGCAAAGACTTCTTCTTCATGGGTTTTTTGTAGGGTTTATTGGTTTGAACAGAAGAGCGTTTCTTTCGTTCAGCCATTTTATCAAACACTTGGTGTGCGAAAATTCAAACCAATCTCCCCCTTCAAAAACCCTAAAAAATTTCTCTCTCAAAATTCACAGATAAAAAAAAAGCCTCAAAATCTCAAGAACAAGAACAAGAAACGTCCTTCAAAATTGTTTACTCCAGAACAAGTCCTGATTCAATAACCAGAAGAAGAAAATAAAACAAACAAACCAACCCACTTAAGATTCGAACAGAGCAATTATGAAAATCGTAAAAAGTAACAAACTTTAGCAAACCCAGTTACCTTTTAGGCCTTAAACGCATGGAAATCGATGTAATCGATCACTAGGAGAGCCAGTAGAAACAGCTTGATGAATAGGAGAAGCACTCGAAAACAGAGCATGAAGTGATTAAAGAAGACGAAGAAGAAAGAACAGTAGAAAAGAAGGAGAAACAAATCCCGGGGACTTCAAAAGAACCTTCACTCTCTCTCTCTCTTTCTCTCACTCCTCCCAGCTCTTTGAGCTTCCTCAAAAGTGAAAAAGAAAAGTGACAACTGAGAAGACAACTTTATGTTAGGGTTTTTTGTGTTTGGGATATGACTCATGCTCGAGAATGGAGAAGCTCCTTGACTACTACTCTACTAATGGTGATCTTGCTTTCTTCTCTACTCCATCTCTTCTGTGTATATTCACGGGTAGGGGCAATTCGGGTATCTCTAGAAACTCCGGCTCCGGCTAAGAAACAAGAAGATCTAATGAAGAAGTACTTCGGCGCCGGAAGACTTCCTCCGGTGGATTCTTTTGTCGGAAAAGGGATCAGTGACAGTAAAAGAATGGTACCAAGTTGTCCGGATCCTCTGCATAACTAGTAGAAGCAGTTTCTTGATGTTTTTTTCTTCTTTCATTTATATCTTTATTTTCCTCTTGTTTTTGTTAATGATCAATCAACTAGTGTATTTACCCAAAATACCCACGTTTTTCTTATTTATGTAAGGGAAAAACGAGGGTATTTTGGAGATTTTAATCACTGATCTATAAACATTTCAAATATATAATTATTTTTTCCTTTGCAATATTGTAGAGTTTATACTAGTACAAATTTTATATTGCTTGCTACATATTATTTCTGCATATATTAATTAAGAAGAGGAAAATATAAACCCTAATATTTTGTTGTTTACATTTTAAGACAGGGTCCTGATTTTAAAATAAATATTTCTGATCATTTCTTCTTGGTACTCGTCACCTCTGATGATATTAAATTCATTACCAGCGAATCAGATTAATACTATATAAATATCATTGATTAAAACTATGTTCCAATTATTACACATTCATAGATATTTTATAGTAGTATATATACACAGTATGTGGTAAATAGTAAATCTATGACATTGATGGATATAGAGAGAGATGGTTTGGTATATCAGAATGTTTGTGTGATTTAATATGTTTTGTACATTCTTATATTTTTCACCAAACCGCGGGAGATTCTATATTATAAATATTCACGGATCATACTCAAGCTAACTATATTCAATTGCATGGCCAAGGATAATATAATTTCAAAATATGTTACTTATACAGTAAAACTATATGCACTTATTGCAGCAATAACTAGAATTAAACCACGGCTAGAAAATCTGAGGAACAAAATGCAAAATTGTGCATGGTAAGATTTTTAACAGCCATCAGATCGGTTGACTTGCTTCTAGCAGGAAGTGTAATGCTGCTGACCGTAATATATAGTATTATAAGTCATAAAAAGCTGCTTGCTTTTACCACTGACCCAATCCAAAAGCTTTTCCTTTTTCCCCAACCTAGAGGCTCTAGAGTCAAATTTGTCTAATTAATAACTATAGACCTGCTGTTTATATTCTTTCTGAATATCCTACCTAAATTTAAGTATTAGAGTTTATTTTTAATGGTTAAATGCAGTTCTATAAATCCAATGTAAACAGTAAATTTTGAAACAGAATTGTTTACCATTCGACCACATAAATTTTTTGATGTAGTTACCTTATATCTAAAGTTAATGAAATTTGAACTTAAATACCTAGTGGTATAATAAACATGAGCATATAGGCCCATATACTGTATATTTGTAATTAGGTCACTCTGTAAATAGGATAAAGGGAAACACAAAATTTTACGTGTAAAATCATTATGGCATTCATTCTTTTTTGGTAAAGATCAAATCATTTTGATGCACAAATTTGTCTACCGATCACAGAAAAATAAATCGATGATTAACGTAAGGTAGAAAAAATAAAAGGGTTAATTACCATTGGGATTTGCGGAGTAGATGCGAAGTTAGTGACACGAGACATCTGGATTTTTTCACAGTCACGAAATTATTAAAGAAAAAAATATATATATATATATATATAAAAGAAATGGTATGGACGGTAGCGTTTGGAATTATTCTTTTACAGTTCACATAATATTTTTTAACTCCATCGTACAAATTCTTAATAAAATCAAACGGGGACAACTTGTAAAGTTGTAATCGATTACAATGTCCAAATTAAAAGTTTTGTGGAAATAAGTAAAACTGAAATCCACGAGACCTACTAAAAGCTTACGAGATTTTATCTAATATAATTAATAGTACGTAAACTTGTTTAGGTTAAAAGTTAAAATCCACGAGCAATCATGTTTATGGAATGGCTATTTATTTCAGACATATATAAACAGTCATGCTTATTTTACCTATTCCCATGTTAATAATCCAATGTCCCTTGTTATATTTGTCGTATTTTTTAGCAACAAGAATTGATTTTAGTTTCACTTACCGTTTACTGAGACATTGGTCAAAACAAGTTCTATGCATTCTTTTTTCTTTTTTTTCTTTTGTTGATAAAAGTATAAAACTATGCATTCGTTTTGTTATGTAAGAGGACTTCTAGTTTTCGAAATTCTTCCAATTTAATTCCACTTCATTATTGTATTCTAGTTTAGTCAAGCACGAAGTCAAGCATTAATATATTAAAAATGAAAGCTACTAGTAAAGTTTTTTGCAGAATAAAAGTTTAGGAAAAAGAGGTCTCGAATTTGGGTGTTTTATGAGAAACAGAGTAACCCAATGTTTGAAGCGCCACGTAATATGCGGCGAAGAGGTTTTCATGTCTTCTCTTTGTCCCTTTCTGTTTGGATTTTAGAATCTCTTTGACTCTTTCAAATGCTCATTTCTGAATTCTAATAAGAGTAGTTTCTAAATACATTTAGAGAGATAACACATTGGTACTCTTTTTCATATGAAATATAGAAGCTCTGATTATTAAAAATAAAAATAAGAAACAGGTATATACAACAACAAATGTATCATGCAAATATGCAATAATATATTTTAAAATAGATGTAATAGTATTTAGCCATAATTTTTGCTTTTAATCTGCATTTATACAGTAATGTTGGCCACAATATCCTGTATGATGGAGTATAAGTTTTTGACTTTTACAGATTTGTATAATTATAATATGAAACTTTAATCACATATATCGAGACGCTGGATTTATTACTTGTTTATTAATATATTGGCTATAGTAGAACTAAATTGTTTCCTTGAACTACTAGTAAAGATATAGTCGGTCGATATCTCAAGTTTTATGTAAGTATCGTATTGTCTTACCTTAAACGTTAAGATGTTTTGTTTTCACATGATGTACGGTTAGTAATTTTTTTATTTGTTCATATAAAACTTCTTTATGTATAGCAAATATGAATACAATTTTTTATTTTTTTTATTTTGGTGAATCATTACATTTTTCTCAATAATCAAAAGATAATTATTATGATATTTCTATTTAATAAGTAATACCTATAAAAATAAAAGAATGGATATAGTGCTTATAAGCCAAACACTTACTATAAAACAATAAACATGATGAACCTCACCAAATTATGCATATTACAAAATTATGTCTTAGTTATTTTTAAAAATTAGTAACTCTGTATACATATATTTATATATTAAAAATTTTACCATTTATTTTTGTTTGTTTATGTTCATGTAGATTTTCTCAAACCAAAAATTTAAAATTGAATATATTGATTAAATGTTAGTTTTTTTCTATCAACAACTATTACAAATTGACTCAAATAAATCAATTTTGAAAAATATTATCTACATAAGTAATGTAGTGCAGTTCGGTATGAACAAGCCATACTAATTTATCCATTTAACATTTACTTGTTTAGAAACCAAATGATTAAAAAAAAAAAAAAAAAAAAATCATACTGAAATGTTTGTCACTCATTTGTGCCAAACATGCACTTTATAACCGAGAAGATTGAGTTGTCTCCGTATGTCATGAAGCTCCCATGGTTGATTGGATGATGAACATTAATATGTTTACAAACTCGGTGGAAAAAAAATATATTACATTACATAATTTGTTTACAAACCATTATGTTTATTGATATTTTTAGATATCTTAATAATCATTTTTTTATTGCTCACTCATGCTTTCATTTGCAGATGGGTCTCGGCTTAGGTTCACAGATGGGTCTCGGCTTAGGTTCACAGATGGGTCTCCTCATTTTTCTTTTTAAATGATCGTACAAGTTAAACACATGATTTATTTTTAGGTATACTCTAAACAATTTTGCTGATATTAAATCTTGACTTTGAAATCGGTATGCATAACTTTTGAAAAAAAAATTATTACATAAACAAATATATGTCGTGCCGATAAGCCTCATATCTCTAGTTTTATACTAGTTTAAGAGCTTGACTGGTTCTCCCGCTAGCTCCCGCAAACGCTGCGTTTGCGTTTGCGGGCGGTTGCTAGCGTTTGGGGCCAATCACACAAATCGCTCCCAATCGCTCCCAGTCGCTCCCAATCGCTTCCAACCGCTGAATTCCAAAAGCTGGTTCCCGCAAGCGTTTGCGGTTGTGGGCGTTTGCGTTTCAATTTTTTTTTTTTTTTTTGAGAAAAAACTTGAAACAGATCAATGATAATGAAATATATTTTTTATATATTTTTTACCTAACTATTTTATTCATTAAGGATGAGAGAAAATGAAGTATGGATATGATTGAAAATATTAAAAAAATAAACAATTGGAAGAAAAAAATATTTCAATTAACAATAACCCGGAAAACTTGATGTAAATTTAATGGCATATCACACATAAGTTCAAAAAAATCTAAATAAATATGACGTTTCATCGAATTTTAAGAAAATAAGATTATTTGTGAAAATAAAAACAAATCACGAGTGACTCTTCTCAACTCTCGTTTGATCATTACTACCGATGCAAATACGCCCTACGTAACTTATTGAGTGTGTGAGATTTAAGAAAAAGATCTACGATCTAAAACATATGTTTAGTCATTTATCAAATTACTTGATTAAAGTTTTGGTAAAAAGCCAAATGCATAAAGTAATAAGTATTTCATTATGAAATATATTTATTTTTTTAATAATTATTTTAGTATTTTTAATGAATTTTAATTATAAATCAAGTTTAATAAAGTTTTTGATATTTTAAAACATTTATATAATTATATATCACATTTATTATATTCCAACCGCTATTGCACCCGCTGGTCAACCAGTCGTAAACCTCCCGCAAACGCATCAATTTTAAACCGCTAAACCAGTCGTTCAAAACGCTTACTAACGCTTGAAACCGCAAACGCCCGCTTCCGCAATCTTCCGCAACCGCAACCGCAACCGCAGCGTTTGAACCAGTCAGGCCCTAAATGGGTTCATCTGTCGCTGGTTATACTTCTGATATCGGTGGTTTCGTCAACAGCGTAATCACTTTTTTAAAACTTTGTTGATTAAAACAGCGTAAATTGTTCTGCTGGATTAAAGATTCAAATCGGGTAATTTTGATAAATAAATGACAACTATGGGCTTTTTTACATATAAAAAGCCCAAGGCCTAGTTTACCGATGCATATAATCAAACAACAAAGAAAACTTGAACAACAAGAAAATAACAGAACACTGATAGATAGCCCTAACAAATGGTCAAGGTAATTAAGCTAGTTAACAAGTTTGAAAGAATCTTTAATCTTCTTCTCACAAAAAAACTCATCTTCTTTTCAAATCTCTGGAGATAGCTTTAACGGTGGAAGGTGTAGTCCTGCAACATCCTCCTATGAGTTTAGCTCCAAGGTCACGCCATTTCGTTGCAAACATCTCAAATTCATCATCACCAAAGCATTGTGATGGCTGCCAAATAACCCCAAAAACCCCAAAATCAGCAGACAGTAAAGTCAGATTTATATAGATCATAATACTAAAGACTATAACTTTTTATCCATTCAATCTAGAATCAGATGAGTTGCTCTGACGCGGTTTGACCCATTCGACTTATTTTGACTGAAACCATCACTTGTAGTAAGCCTTCAATGGCTGCTGCTGTGATTAACTCATACTGATGTCTTCTACGGATACATTTTAGTTTCAAAATTAAATACAAATAAGTGAGAAAACAACATACCAGCCATTGTTTGGCTTTTCCATCCCAAACCTCTCCACTATTCGGGTATACAACGATAGCCTTGTTGGTCAGCTGAAAAGAAAGAAAATAACATAGAAAGTAAGATTCTCAATGTTACTTTCCTATACAGTCTCAACCAGAGAAGTTTCAACTACTAACTACTTGCCTTAGCGAATTTGGAAATAAGACTTTCGATGAATTGAGGAGGCGCACAGTTTATGCCAACAGCATAGATATTGTTGCTTTTGTTAAGAGGTTCGAGGCATTCCTCAAAGCTCTCACCTGATGGAGCTTTCTCACCATCAACAGATGTGAAGCAGATCCATGCTGGGATTTCCACATTCTCTTCCTCCAGAAGCTCAACGCACGCCTGAAATTTGAGGAGAGTCTTGCAAACGTTAAAGAGAGAGAGACTGATAACAACATTATTGCAGTGGACAAAAAGCAAACCTGAGCCTCGAGTTTGTTCGGTATGGTTTCAAAGGCAAGAAGATCAGGACCAGCTTCCACTAAAACTTGAAGTCTTCTCCTATGAAAGTCTTTTAGTTTATCCAAATTCACATTCTCACCATAGTTTCCACTGCAAGAAGAACATTGAACAAACATCAACTAACTATTACGATCCAAATCATCTACAACGTAACTTCTCAAAACCAATATCACAATCTATTCTTAAAAGTACCTGTACTCGGAGCCATCAGCAAGATAAGCTCCATAGCTTCCAATAGAAGCAGCAACAAGAGCTCTGTTATAGCTATGCCCTGTAATTTTGCTGACTTTGTCCCAGAATTTATCACGAGCTTCTACAGCTAATTTTACACTCTTCTGTAGCAAAGACTCGCTCTCTTCCGTCGATAAACCTCTCGAAACAAATCCCGGGATAGTAGCCTGTAAAAGTAAACAAACCCCGTTAGCCAAAAATGAAAACTTTCAAAGTGAAGTCAGACGATTTCTAATTATAAATCCTAACTTTTGTAATCTTTACAACATACAAAAAAAAGATAACTTCAATAACTTCAATCTTGAAGAAAAGTATCTTTTAAGTTCTGACTCTACAAATCTTGAACTTAGAAAATGGGATCTTTAAAGATTGGTAAAAGAAAGTTAGATTGTTAAACAAGTAAGGGAATGAACAAATTAAATATAAAAGTTTAGGTCGCTTCTCATTACCTGATAAGATGAAGTAACCACAATGTCTGCACCAGCTTCCAAGTATTCCATGTGAACCTATATTCAAAATTATCACCAAACTCTATCCATTATTATCCAAATCTTCAGACCCCAGAAACTAAAAATTTCGATATCTAAGGGGAAAATAACAGAGATCTGCGTTTACACTAATAATCACTTGAACCCAAAATCTCATATTTCAATTTTAACAATAAGAGAATCAAAAAAAGTTTCAAGCTTTGTAATCTTTATAGCAAACCCTAAAAACCACAACTTTTCAAAATTAGGGGTAAAATCAAAAATTTGGAAACGAGAAAAAAAAATCGAAAATTTTCACAAACCCTTTTGATGAGTTCAGGATTCTTGATGAGAGAAACAGCACTCCACAAAGGGTCATTAATAGCGGCGCCGTGAATCTCAAGCTGGGTAGCGAAACCACCGTCGACCACCGCACAACCACCGCATTTCTTTATCAACTCTTCCAACAATGCAGATTTTTCTCTAAACCCATTTTTCAGGAAAAAAACTCAAAACCTCTCGAAAGAAATGATTCAGACAAAATCTTCTCCGAGAAAATTTTGAATCTTTTTTCTTGTCGGAAAAAACAACGCCGCGTTTATGTTTTTTTTATCCCTATCAAAACCACAACGGATGCTTCATGTTTCGCTCTACTCTTTATATGTTTGGATAATGGGCTTGGCCTAGGCCCACTATATGTAATAAAATAATATATATAACTCTTTTTTCTTTAGAATATAATCTTTTTGTGTTGACGCGTTTCTCTAATCTGTAAAATTAATAAATATTATTCCTAATTTCAAAATTTGCCGACGGAATAATTAATTAATTCCTTTATTTTCCACCGTCAAACAAATACAGAAATTTCTTACGAATTTTTCTTCTATCGAAAACACATTAAACATGCGTACATCAACTTATTTTCATCATTTTACCTACTAAATTCAATTATCTAACTCACATTTAGTTACTAAAAGAAAATTATAGATACTAATTTTTAGTAAGTAAAATAAACAGTAAAAAATAAAATAGCTTAAAATTACAAAATATCATTACGAGAAAACAATATCAGAAAATTGAAAGTATAGTTTTTTCTTCCTTTATCGTCAAAATTTAAAGTTTCATTATAAATAGCATTTTGATGATTATCAATTTATCAAAGCGGTATACGGTATACCCTTACCAATGAAACCCTATACGTTTCTTGGCTCACACTTTAATTATGTATTGCTTTTTTAGAGTTTCGAGTTTTCACAATTCGTTACCTAATTAAGTTCATTAACGTAAAAGTAATAACATTTAGTTTTGTCTATTAGATATACAGCGACTCGAGAAACGACTCAAACGAGTATTAAATCTCATGAAATGGAACTTATTATGTTTGTTTACATATATGTTTATACGTGGCATTACAAAATATGAAAAGGATCTAAACATTAATTTTGTATCGACCAAGATTAGTTAGCAGGTGTGGCAAAGATGTAGCCGTAAATGCAGGCATGAAAGAAAACAATTGTATTTAAAAAAATTATGAAGTAGAATTTAATAGAGACCAATAACATTGACATGTGCAGAAAAGTTGGTCTTAGTTGTTGTCAAAGCTACTATATACGTTTAGTCATGTGAAAGGTATATCTTAAAGTCATAGCCAAACTATCAAAGCTCATTCTTAAAGTATTTGTAAGAGAATTGTTTTAGTTACAAATTTATAAAATACCAATCGAATAGAATGTTTTCACATTCTCCTTTTATTTTTAAACATTTTTTACAACATAGTTTTTATAAGAATTGCGACTTGTTTATATTTTTCTCAAAAAGTTTAATTTTTAAATGTGATTCTTCTCGTCTTTTTATAAAAATAAATCTTGAGAGCCTAACCTAATTTTCATTTCTCTATTAGATCTTTGAATGTTGATATTGAACTATAAGTCTCCGGCATGGTATTGTTTGGTGGGTCAACGATGCACATTCCTTGTGCCTTGACTTTGAAGCAAAGCATCTGTGGTGTGGCATGGTTTCACCGCTGTTGGCCCAACATTTTTAAAATCAAACCATATTTATATCTGAATCTTTTTATGTCAATTACATTTTTGACGAATCCTGACACATTTTGAATTTGTAGTAAAATATTGAGACATTGTACACAAGTAGCTTAAGGTTTGTTCAACCATTCTTAAGAATTTGATTACAAGTTAGCATCATCGTAGACACGGCGGTAAAAAGGGTTTGGTTGTTCGTTGTGGTCGTTGAAGTTACAACTTACAAACACATACAATTCATCTTTAGGCTAACAATCTTATCTTAAATGTATAATACTACAAGATAAACTTGCTTTTGAAAAGTTTATAGTAGACTAGTCTTAGACTCTTGCTTAACAAGATTCACATCCTAAAGAATGTGTATGTAAATGTTAGCCCAATGGTCCTCTATTGGCACTGAATTATTGTATAGCTCACTAGCCCAATAAGCTTGCAGTAACATTAAAAACCTATTATTATTCTTGTCGTCTTTTTTTTTCTTTTTTTTGTTGGCAAACATTCTTCTCATCTCTGAATCATTTTTTTCTTCTTCAACATCTTGGTTGGATCATTTTTTTGTGGAATAAGTATTTCAATATTTTAGACTTTTTAGTTATATGATGGACGTGTGATTAAGAGTTTAATAAGATGGTATATACCGAATTATCTATCTTAGAATTAACTATGTAGCTGATTTCTTTGATGTAATAACAAATTTTTATTTCAAATCTGTTAGACTTTAGTCGAAATCACTAACTTCCACGTCTTAATATAAAATTTCTATCGAACGATAATGACAACCGCAAATAGCCAGCCACTTCATGAAAACCAAAGTATACATCGACTTCGAGCATGTCAAATCTCAAATCTCCAAAGAAATGTAGAAATCTGAAAAATTCATTTTATTTTTCTGTCAACATCTTAAGAATTCATTTTAATTCTTCAAAACAAAAAAGAAAAGAAATGATAATATGCACCTTCAATATATATCCATAAAACGAAACTAATAAAATCCAAATGGAGCTACAGTCTGAAGTTGAGAGATCGCTTGACACAAACAAAAGAACTGAATTGACTAAAAACAGTTCAAGTTATAATCTTTATATTAAAGATGGAACTAGTTGAAAAATTTGGCAAGACTTGTAATATACGCAAAGGTTTGCTTTTAAGAAAACAAGATAATAACAAAAATGTTATATTTGAAATGATAAAAGAACCAACGCAATTAGAGAGGTGATCATTGGTGCTACTGTTACCATCAACCAAACCCATTAACCTCTCTATTGATCACATATACTTTTGGACCATATGCACTTGTTTTCTGATGTCGACCTTTTTAAGAAAACTTTATTGATATAATTCAAAAGAGGATAAGCCTTAAACCCTAACACAAAAAGGCTTTACATTTCACTTAGACAACCACTTCAGTTTATATCCTCTTAATTAAGAAGAAACCATCTATGCAAGTAGTCGAAAACAATAAAATAGTTTTCACATATATATCAATAACTCTCAATAGGCAAAACTTACAAAGATCGAGAGAGCTTACGAAATAGATTACATCTAAAAGGCTTTTCACCTGAGCTTACAATTTCGTTCTCACCACTCTCTATCTTCTCCACAATATCAAAAAACCATTATGTCAACAAAACTTTCTTTAGTAACACCAACACACAAAACTGCATCTGCTTCTATCTGTAAGGGGTTTTTTGCTTCCCTGAGATTAACTGCCTCTGCTATACTGTAATAACTTAACGACAAAACCGAGTAACAAAGAGCTTTTTTACTTTGCTCCTATAGCTAATAGTAACACCTAGCTGCAAAACTTATGGGCACGCGATATTAAGAGGAGTGGTAGTAGTTGTTGCAATGTGATCAACGAAGCCAAATTTATCAATGGTGGTACCAATAAGACCAAGATCGATGTCCACGTCTGAGAAATCATAGTCTGGAAGCTCGCTTGGACCATCACACTCAAGACCAATGATGTCCAGATCATCTATCCCACAGTAATCATCCAACAGTTGGTTGTTCTCTTCAGTTAAGAGAAAATCAAGCTCACACGCATTAGGGATCAATGACTCATCAATGAAGCAACCCATTTCAGGAATCTGCAGATCCGCGAAATCAAAACCAAAACTCGCTTTCTTCGATTCACCAGCTTCTTGATCGATGGTCGAGTCAAGTAGCTTCTTGTCAAGATTATTGCTTGACACAGCTTCAACATTAGACCCTGTGGCTGAGATCAGAGAACCAGACATATTCGAATCCGACAGAGCATTCTCAGACACATTATTAGAAGAAGCAGCAGAAGTGGCTGCAGCCAAAGCATCAAACTCAAGCTTCTTAGCAGCATAAGCACTGGCTGCTTGTTCAAGCGTCTCGTAAGTACCCAACCAAGTTCTTGTTTTGGTGATTGGATGTCTAATCTCAGCAGCCCATTTACCCCATTTCCTCTGCCTAACACCAACAGGCTTCGAGACACTAGTGGGTTTGCTGCTTAAAACCTTTTTGCTACAAGCTGAGGTTTTGGTTTTGGTTCTGCTTACACCATTATTATTATTAGTACTCTCCTGACAAAACGAGTTTTGAGATTCAGCTTGAGTAGCGGCGGCTTGAGCGAAAGGAAGGTCAATCTCACAGACGTAACGTTTCCTTCTCTGAGCTCTTTCATCTTCTTCGCTTGATGAGTAGTCAGTAGCGTAAGGATCATTCACAACGAAACGGATTTTTCTCATAGTCTTCAAATCTTCAGATAAACCAGGGAGGTGATTCAGCTGCAAAGACTTCTTCTTCATGGGTTTTTGTAGGGTTTATTGGTTTGAACAGAAGAGCGTTTCTTTCGTTCAGCCATTTTATCAAACACTTGGTGAGCGAAAATTCAAACCAATCTCCCCTTCAAAAACCCTAAAAATTTCTCTCTCAAAATTCACAGAAAAAAAAAGCCTCAAAATCTCAAGAACAAGAACAAGAAACGTCCTTCAAAATTGTTTACTCCAGAACAAGTCCTGATTCAATAACCAGAAGAAGAAAATAAAACAAACAAACCAACCCACTTAAGATTCGAACAGAGTAACTATGAAAATCACAAAAAGTAACAAACTTTACCAAACCCAGTTACCTTTTAGGCCTTAAACGCATGGAAATCGATGAAATGGATCACTAGGAGAGCCAGTAGAAACAGCTTGATGAATAGGAGAAGCACTCGAAAACAGAGCATGAAGTGATTAAAGAAGACGAAGAAGAAAGAACAGTAGAAAAGAAGGAGAAACAAATCCCGGGGACTTCAAAAGAACCTTCACTCTCTCTCTCTCTTTCTCTCACTCCTCCCAGCTCTTTGAGCTTCCTCAAAAGTGAAAAAGAAAAGTGACAACTGAGAAGATAGATAGAAGATTCAAAAAGAAGAAGAAGAAGAAGAAGATAAAGTAAGAATCAAAACGAATCGGAAGCAGATGATAAATCTATGGCCTAGATTTTTTTCTGGCCTCTGTCTCTCTCTCTCTATTACCAAAGACAAAACTTTTAATTTATGTCGGAATTAAAAAAAAAGTAACTCATGAGAAATTTAAGAAACGATGAATTAAATAAATAAAAAAGACGTTAATTTTTTTTTTTTCTTTTTAACGCTTTATTCAAACACAGACCTCGATAAAAATTTCATAAAACCATTAAACGTAAAAAGAAAAAGAAAAACGTATATGAAAATTAAATCATTTGTTTTTATCTTTTTGTTCTTCTTTTAATTCAACGACGGAAGACGATGACTGTTTTTTATGTGTTCAGATTGGTTTAACTGTTTTTACCATACGGTAACAAAACATACTATTTTTGGAATTTTATTATGGACAGATGGTAAATAAAATGCTTTTAGTTTGTGAAAATAATACTGCCTTTTTTCCCAAAAATATATGAATATATTTTAATATTAATACATGACAATTACTTGCCACTGCTACTGCACTGTAGGTCTTTGGCTCTGTGAAGTAGAGAAATATTACTAAAATACAAATAATAAACTATTCGTTTTTAGTTTAAATACAAAAATAGAGAGTGACTACTGACTGACAAGTAACTTACTCATATTGTATTCGATGTGTTGTAATTTGTATACTTGTATTCTTAATATGATAATTCATTTTTCTAACTTGACTCTTGCTAGTTTTAATTTTAAAACATTAATTATGGATTCGACAAAAAAAATGTTATAAAAAGACCGAGGAGTGTAATTCAATTCCACTAATTAAACTGACAATTTGGGAGGTTAATTAATTACATAAGAGGTAGTTTACTTTTCCATGTCTTGATTGAGCCAAAGAAGAACAATTTCGAACGTGGAGGATTGTCACATCTCCCCACATTTGCTACCAACCGATGGACTTTTCCATCATAATTCACAAGTCTTCTTCCCATCTTTAGTGGACGTAATTACAATGAGAATAATTCACAACTCAAATCTGTTTTGAATAACTCAATCAATTTAATTTTTTCCCCACATACTCGAACTTTTCATTTAAGTCAATGTTCTTTTTTGGTTTGGGTTAACTGTTAAGTTACATATTCATCTTTTACATGGGGTTACAATATTTGATCAATAACATAATTGAGTACATAACATGAACTTGATCACTCTAATAATTTGCAAATTCGTTTATATATCACCTTCAAATTTTGCGACTCTTGTGTCACGTAAGGTTCATTGATCATTACGATTCAATCCGTTAAAACGTTTAAACCATTTTTATTATTGAAATAACAAATATAATATAAAAATATAAAAATATAAACAAAAATCAGAAGTGGTCCTTTTCTTTCAATTTCTTTTTTTTTTTTTGTTTTGTTAAAGGTTTTCATAAAACATATAAAATGTTAAGAACTCGTGATTTCCAAATTTGTTTTTTTTGGGGTTCACAGACTTTTTTTCTTATCGCTAGTGTAACTCTTTTTTTTGTCTATATATTTATATAAAATATTTAATTACTTTATAGTAGTACCCCTACTAAGCTTTTTGTCTGTAGAAGAAAATTGAAGTAAGAAATATGAGAAGAAAAAAGAAAACAGTGAACGCACGCCTGAATGCATGTGATTTGCCTACCCTACCTGAAGAAAAAAGACCAATGCAAATCAATTGCATAAGTAGGAAAAAGCATTGTCGTCTCGTCTACACCAAATTAAACAGTATGTGGTAGCATACAATGGCTCTTACTAATTACGATTCCAACAAAACGTTTTATATAGTATAAGGCAACATATTAATTTGAGTACATTTATTCAACTGTTGTTGACAAGAGAATAAAGAATAGTAATCAAGTAAATACTCTATGCATGCTATTCTAAATCAGTATTAGTATAAGTTACAGAAACAAAAAGGTCGACAAATGGACGTGTATAGAAAATGGATGGTCAACTTCATTCCGAAGATTTTTTCCGTAGAAAGAAACCTAAAAGGATCGTTTACATTCACACACACAAACACAGATGTCGTATTATTAGTGTCACGTGGTGTTTAACATGTAGACATTTTACCATGTGGACTAATACATTCAATCAGCCATCGACGACCATAAAGCATCTATCTATTCTATTATTTATACCACTATCATTTACTTGTCAGACAAATAGAGAGTGTTGAAAAATAAAACACAAGTGTGTATAGAGCGCAGGACAAGTAGTGGTCGGGGGAATATGGGAAAAGAAAAAGTTGGAAACAGCTTAGCCGCCTACGTCGACCCCACGTTAGGGAAAAGAAAAATACAATTTCAGTTGTCATTTCTATCATTTTCTATTGAAGGTGGTCTACTATAAAGCCCAATTTGATTGTTTTGTTAATTAAAAAGGCTTTTAGGGCCCATATTTAGATATTCCAAAGCTCTTCCCGTTGTTAACTTACTTATGGTGTGAGGTCTTTTTTTTTTTTTTTTTTTTTTTTTTTGTCCGAGTGAGGTCTTTGTTTAAGTTTTCTTTAAAGTTTGTGCGTTTCGAAAGTCTTTGTTTAACTAATTTAATTTAAACTCTTAGTGTGTGTAAGTTTCTTAATTACAAAAAAGTCTTTTTCTAACCTTCACTTTGTTGTTTAGTAGTATGAGTTTGAGGAAGGTCTTTGTATTTAACTTGGTTTTCTTCTTTCAAGTTGTTTTATGAAAAGAATATTGTGAATGGCTAAATGCTAAATCGGCATTAAGTAAAAACTAAAGTTTACATAATTCTAAGGATGTTCTATTTGTATTTCTCTTTTTTTTTTTTTTTTTTTTTTTTAAATTATGTCCCTTATTCATCATTGCTGCTGCCAATTAAATACTTTGATCAGATATCATGAAAGACCGCTTCTACTAAGTTAATTATATTTGACAACAAATAGTTTTAAATTTAATACGTCAAATTTTAGAGTAAGCTCTCTTGCTTGTCTTCTTCGACTTTCACCATCAGCTGGATCGTAGACTATTTCATAAAGCTTTAGTTATTTCAAAACAAGTCCTTTGTTGACGTTTTCTTGGTGACTCGAACTTAGTAAAGAAACCAAAAACATCAGCTAAATAATATTAACCTATTTATTCCTTAAAAACAGTACGACTTAATTTTAAAAAGGCTTTTTAAATATTTGGTATCAAACAACTAGTATTAGATTAGCTCAAAAAATTGAAAAATTCAAACACCAATATCAGTTAGTAACTTATAAATTATTCCAAAAGTTATTTTAAATATGATAGTGGAAATATTTCATATTAAAACTAAGAAAATAAATAAATCGCAAGAAAATCTTCTCCACGTTAACCATGATCACACAACTCACAACTTCTTCTTCTTGGTCTTCCTTAATTTTTTTGTGTTTAGTCTTTGTTTAAATGTTAAAAATATACAAATGACTTCCTCAATGCCAAAAGTCAAATCAAAGCGTGACGTCATAACACTTTCGCTTAAACGTATCTCCGATGACGTCATTCATCATCAATCAATCTCCACCGTCCATATATTGTTATCAATCGTTCAAATCTCACACCGACGCCTCTATAAAAGAGAGTTCCAATTATATTTTCCCAAAGTATGAGCCAAAACATTGTCTAAAGCGTAAAACGACGCCGTGGACGTTTTCTTGTTTGGCTTAAAAAAAATGAGTTCGGTGATGATGAAAGATGAGCGGAGACGAGAAGAAGAAGAGGAAGAAGAAGATAACGGCAGCAAATCTGAAGTCGTACGGACGGTGACGGAGGAAGAGGTTGATGAGTTTTTCAAGATATTACGGAGAGTACACGTGGCGGCACGTACGGCTGCGAAAGTTAACGGCGGTGATGATTATGATGATGAGCGAGGGTTACTACCGTCTAAGAAGAGGAAACGGAGTCAGAGTAGTAACGCCGTTCGTGAGGGAGTGTTAAATGGGATGAATCGGGTCGGGTCACTGGGCTTGGATTTGGATCTGAACTGTAAACCGGAACCAGACGGCGTTAATTTGCCTTGTAGTCCTTCTACTTTACATCCAATATTTAAATTCTAATGTATTACTAATTATTATTATTTCTATAAAAAATTTAAAAATAATATGAATTGTTTTAAATATGATTTTTTGGGGTCTCAAATTACATGGTGAATTCGTTCCTTTAATAAAATCTCCTGTTTCAAATTCTCCGATTTATATTGGTCAAAAAGGTTCCTAAAACCAGAAAAAAGTTATACAATGATTAGTTACATAATGCATAAAGTTTAGATTTAATTATGCAAAATTATATAAATGATTTGAGAATAATGTTTTCCGATGATCAAGTTAATACGACAACTTTATATAACTAACTAACTTATATTATTCGTTCTGTATTAGCTTTTGGTGATATACATAAATCATAAATGTTGCCATCTCTAATAAGAAGTCTTTGATTAATAGTAAAATTGTTGCACTGTGGTCCATTTCTTTTGCTATTAATAATTTAACTAGTATCGGATCCGCGCTACATGAGAAAATTTCGCATATTATTCCCATGATGCCATACTCAATAAGGTGGTGTATTATCTCGTGATTATATAATTTTGGTCCAACCTACCTTGTACGGCTGTTAAGAGGTTTATAAGGTGATGTATGAGTATTGAACGCCATATACAATAAAGAATAAACAAAAAGAGGAAAATATCTAATGAGACGGGATTTTATTAAAACTATAGCGCTGGCGAATATTTTCGGTTAATTGATATGCTAAACCGGTAATCTAACGTGCTTTTTTTTTGCGATTAAAAACCGTCTAACTCATGCTACACCACATCCACGTGACAATTATCTAATTTTATTTAAAATAATGTTAGAATTTTAGGTATTTAATTTAATTTTACAGTTATAAAAATTTAAATTGTAAGTCAAAATTTGCATCAGTTGGTATGAAAATAATGTTAAAAGCTTATATACTTAAATTATTTAAACTGAAAATATGTGAACTTTGGTTACTATATACTTGCTGAAGTGATTATATACATTAACAAAGTAACAGTTGGAATAAATTAATTTTTCTGCATAATTAAAAGAAAATATTGTTCAATGATTAATAACATTTTCCTTTGTTTTATATATGTCTTTTCTTTAATGTGTAAAAAGGAAGAGAATACAAATGGGTCATTACAGAAAACATGAGGCCCAACGAAGAGCCCACCATATATAGTATGGAAAACACCAAAAAAAGCAAAATCTTAAATCTTTCATTATGTCAAGAAAAACATCATCTTAAATCTTTCATTATGTCAAGCAAAATCTTAAATCTTTCATTAAGATTGGCGTTATCAACAAAACCGCTCTTATGACCCTTCGAGGTTGCCGCAGAGAATCACATTACCGAACGCCTCAAACAATTGAACTAATGAAGATGCTCGTTGCCATGTTTCCTCCGTAGAAAAAAAGGTAATGGCTGTTTCATTAGGGCATTAAGTTTATTTGCTTTTGTTTAGAGAATGTGTGGTCGAGTTTGTTCATGTGAATGAGAGTATTTATAGTGGT
The DNA here is from genome assembly GCA_023657505.1 of Camelina hispida. Taxonomy (NCBI): domain Eukaryota; kingdom Viridiplantae; phylum Streptophyta; class Magnoliopsida; order Brassicales; family Brassicaceae; genus Camelina; species Camelina hispida. The sequence goes on from CP094632.1 coordinate 2,295,902, forward strand.
TAGGTAATGTATAGTTTTTCATTTGGTAATAGCAAAAATCTTGTAGAGCAAGTTTTTAAATATCTTGTAGATAATTGGAATGATTTTTTTGGAAATTATACTGGGAATATGCTTTGTAATATGCTGTATTATATTGAGAAAATCTTTACATATTCTAATCGTCTAATTAAAACTGGAAACGTAATCACTTTACCTTATTTTTAGGAACATATAATCGTTTCATTTGAATGTGCTTCATTTTAGGAAGTTTATAAATATAGAGATTTTTGAGTACTCAATATTATTCCTTTTTTTCCTAAAAATAAATTAGTCTTGTTCAACGAAGTCCATTATGTAAATTTTAATATTTGTGAAACCCATTAACATTTAAAACAATTGAGGACAATTGAGGTCCGAACATAATTGCTCCTCTTATAGAATTCAAATATCCGATTGCAATTTTCCGGGTTATTTAAACAAAATAACCCAACTCAAGATCATTAAAAGTCTCATCTAATCTTAATAAGTTGTTTTCTGGTCGTTGGTGATGGGGGTATTTTCGTCCGAAAGCAAAGTTGTATTTCTCTTTTACTAATATAGAGATACTAGAATTATGTACCCGCGCACGCGCGGGAATTTAATTTAAAATATTTCTTATCAATAGAAATTGTTGAGCTTAAATATAATTATTTAAACTTTTGAGTATAAATCTATATAAATACTAAGCTTACTTTACTCAGTGATATACAACATATATATTTTTGAAGATAATATTTTTTTGTTATATTTATTTGCGATTTTACGTAGTATTTTAGTTAAAATTTTTATCAATAAGAATCATTGAATATGAATGAAGATTAGAAGATAAATCTATATAAATGCCATACTTATTTTACTAATCTATATATAACATATATTGTCTAGTGTGGTAATAATATTATCGACAATCTTCTAACCTTTTATCTTTAAAAGAGTTCATTCCATATTCATATCCCATGAAAACATAATTTTAAAAGTTCTAACGTCAATGTCGATCGTTGACCTAATTATAGAGACCATTTAAACATATTGATACCCTACATTAAATGCGTATATACAAAGTTACATGAACAGTTTAAGTGCTATGTCGCTACAATGAGGTTGTCCAAATGCAAGATAGAATGCATCATCTGCCATAATAAATTTCTGACTAAATCAATAATGTTTAAATGATTAAATGTTTAAACCCCACAATGAATATCTATTCGCTAATCTAAGTTACATATTTTTTCTAAAATCTCATATGTTATTTGCAGATGTTAATTTTGTGATGCAACCCCAGCTCGTCTTCTCAAAAAAAATATAGTGTACTTTAAATATGTTGTTTTTGCCAATGTTTTAGGTTAAAAGTATTTGATATATATATATATATATGTTATATTTGTTATACATGTATTATATCATGTTATAAAATTGTAGCTCTAGTTGATAATATACCTTATGAGATTTACCATAATAAATCTTTATGGTATATGTTTCTTAGAAACTAATGTTTATTTCAATTTTATTTTCATGTTTAGATTTTTATAAATACAATGACATAACTTGTTTTTTTACTCCACCATGCATTAAAATCTTACTTACATTCTAAAACTCATTAACCCATTCTAAATTTTGAAATATAATCATTTTTGGTTATAATTCTAATAATAACATTATTACTAAAACAAAATTATAGTATTATTTTTTACTATTTCAAAATTTTCATTTATTTTACTTAATTCATTTTTAGATATTTCTTATTTTTATTATTTACTAAAACTTAAATTATTTTTATTATTTACTAAAAACTTAATTTATGTTTATTATTTTCTAAAAACTTAAATTATTGTTTATACTATTTTAAAATTTAATTATTTTTAATTAATTCGTTTTTTATTTATTTTTACTATTATTACTGATAAGCAATAAATATGCAATGAATGAATATTAAAAATAATTTTTTATTCAATGAATGAATATTAAAATTAACTTTTTTTTATGCAATGAATGAATATTAAAAATAATTTTTTTTATTCAAAAATAAATTGATTAGGTGGATGCTGATGTGGAGGAAGGAGGAGTGAGCAAAGTTAACTTTATATATATAGATACGCCGTTATATTGTTTCAGACTTTCAGTATTATAGGATTATGAATTTATATTTTATTTCATTTTACGACATAAGTTTTACCAATAATGTTTTTTTATTCTTTCCCAAAGCTGCCAAAAGAATCCAGAGTTAATGGGCCTTAAGAAAAGTCAGGCTAATAAGATATTGGATCTATTTAATATACCCTTATTTTAGCCCAAACAGTTAGGAAAAATAATCAGCACCACTAGCCTACTAGGTTATAAAAATATATAGATTATTATAAAGGAATCATAATAACCTTCAATATTGCATACTATGTATTAAAACAAACATAACTTTATGTCAAAAAAACAAATTATATCCTTTAAAACCTTTTACAAGTTATTGAGTTTATTTAATATATGTGAACTATATAATAGTAGGCCTCTAATAATATTTTGAAAGTATTTTGATTGGATACATCCTATGATCTTCCAATTTTTCTCATTCAATTGAAAAATCATTTGATAATTTCCATATTTTTCTTGTTCGTATGAGACAAAAATACTTTATTTTAATTCAGTAATTACAATAGGTCTACATGTTCAATTGTAATATTTTTCAAAATTTTAAACAAATTTTCTTCGCTGATTGAATCAGTTTTGAAAAAGAAATTCACATACACCATCAATATTTTGCTGATCTCAAAGTCGAGCCATCCACTTATTATTATATTCTCCAATAATATATTTGTTAATAAAGATATATTCCTTTATAATAAAACGGAAGTACACAACATTGTTTTGTAAACTATATAATTTTAATAAGTTGGTTACAAATAGGTTATACATTAATTGATAGATTAATTGGTTACAAATAGGTTATACAGAAAATCTTAAGGAGAATATTCTAAAGAATCATATCATCTAACTTACCATATTAATTTCCTTTATTAAATTATTCATCAAATAAAATCTTTTGATATCTAACTTAACATATTAATTTGTTAATTATCATTATACTTCACATCTCATTTTTATATATGATTCTATTTTGTGAGACAAATAAATTATCATATTATTTATTATAATTAAAAAATAGTTTTATTTCGGTTATAACATAAGCTGAATTTTTAAAAACAAATATAAATTGTTTAATCTATAAAATATTCAAGCTTTAGTAATATTATTCTTTAAAAATAATATCTATTGAATTAAAAATTTGACTATTTAAATTCAATTTTATATTTTTGTTGAATTTTATAATTTTATATAATATAAGAAACTTTAAATAATTTATTTTGAAATATTTTTCATATATTTAAACTTGATATAAAAGTTAGAAACTATAAACACTCAAAATTGATTTGTTATAGCAATGTCAATAATATGTCACTATAATATGAAAGAATTTCAAGAAACCAAGTATATTAAAACAAAAGTATAACAGTATATTAAATTACTCATAATATAATAACTCGTTTTTTAAAAAGCACATTTATAAATTAATGTCTTATAATGACATTCAAGTCATGATGTAGAATATACATTGTTGAAATAACTTCACATATATAACCTAATACAACATATTAAAATTTTATTTTAACATATAAAATATACAAAATTTTGTATAAAATAAAATTTAACTAGTATTATAGCACGGTACTTATCTAGAATTATTAACAATATAAAGCTTACAAAATAGGTGTTTTTTCAAGCCATCATATTTAGCATATGATTTTATTGTATAATGTTTTATCCAAAAACATTTTAAAACAATCACATAAATTTTATTTTATATAAAAATTATAATATAAATAAAATAAATTTCTATCCGTGCTCTTAAATCTAGTACCATAAGAAAATGCTAATAAAAATGCATAGTTATATTGAAGCTGTGGACCATGTATGCGTAGACTGACAGATGAAGTTGGACAGAAACTTCGCACAAGAGGAAAATGAGTTTTCTCTGGTATGTGCAAGTTGTGAATCTAATCACAACCATCCATTTCAAGATGACGTGCTATCGTTTTATTCCCTCTCTTTGTAATGAAACTTAAAAGTTTATTGAATAAGTCAAAAGTGGATGATAGGATAATAGAACTATATAACACGATATGATATGATTAAAGCAGATTAACATGTTTTCCTTTTGTTTTCTATACATATGCTCAAAAAAAAAAAATCTATAATCTTCAATTTGATTACTTTGGCCTTGGTGAGTTTGTGTCCACACAATGAAAGTCTAATCACAATAGTTAGTAGTTGAAGACTTATTTTGCTAGTCAAGCAAGACTTATTAATTAGAAAAAAATATCTATAATCTTCCTTAGTTTGGAGATAGTTTTCTATTGTTGACATATACAGTATTTTGGTTAAAGAAACCTAAAACAATTGAATGGATCGATGAAAACGAAGTAGAGTCGTACGTAATAGGGTTGGCCTTTGTTAGATAATTGCATTAGGTGACATTTTTTAGGTAGGTTTAGTGATTTACTAACTGCTATTTTCCTAACAAAAGATCATTGTATGCTCCATCTTAATTTTTAAACTGGCATTCACCTTTTTTTTAGGGGTCATGCAAGGCTTCTTTTTTTTTCTTTTTTTTTGTTGGGATCAAACTGAAAAGGTCAAGGAAGTCATCTTACAATAATTTCACCTAAACGTATTGAATAAAATTTGGCTAAAACATTACATAAAAGTTAACAGATTTAAGTCTTTAAGAAGAAAAAGGACAACTCTAGAGTAACATGGTGATAGCTTCACAGCTTTGCATCTAGAGTTATCGTGGACCATCAATAGCACAAGTACGGTTTTGGTAGTTATGGACCTATGGTGACGGCTTCACAGCTTTGCATCTAGAGTTATCGTGGACGCTCAATAGTATAAGTACGGTTTTAGTAGTTATGGTGATGGCTTCACAGCTTTGCATCTAAAGTAACATGTTTCAGGGAAAGAAAAAAAGGATATGAAATGGAAACCCAAATTTTAATCGAAATATATGAATAAAAAGATAGAGAAAAAAGATTTAACAAGTTGAATTTTTACGAATTTTTTGATGGAGAAAGATAGAAATGGGCCACCATCTCTACACCTTTGTTCTTCGCTTTTCCAAATTTGATACAATTTATTTTTCTACTTTGGAAACAAAGCATCTCGTGGAAAATACGTCTAATTAACATAATAAACAAATTTGTACATCCAAATTAAGTGGTTAGATTCATACAACATTAATACTCAATAGTACATACAGGAATATTAAGTTATTGCATTAACAATGAATACTACTCTAACTTTTCGTTTGTTTAATTTATTTAATAAAACAAATAATATTATTTAATATACATAAGTAATTTTTGTCTTTTTATTTTATTTTGTAATATCTCTTAGGGGATATTGATGTAATACTAATTTTCCCTTTGAGAAATCAGGAAAATCACCATTGAAACAAAAATTAAATAGATGGCCATTTAATTCATACTGTTACCATTACATATTAAACTCAAATACAGTTGAAATGACCCTCTTCTATCATCTTCAACATTTCCTTCTCTTTCTTGTGCGATGAGAAATCTGTGTGCCTCTCCTATTTTCTCTATATATCATCATAAAAAATCAATTTCATATACTTCAGTCTCATATACCACTAAAAAATTAAGATATATTTATTTTTTCTCATATGCAATAGTATGAAAATATTTAAAATGAATACGAAATAATCAAGAAGCAAATATATGGTTTTCAATGAGGATAATTGATTATTACTTTTTTAAGACAGGCTTGAGATAATTGATTGTTTCTGTTGACAAAAAAAAAAAAAAAACTGATTGTCTCGTATATGATCTTCATTTTCCCTTTTCTTCGAGAAGTCTTTCATGAAACCGCAAATTTGTTTTGTTTCGAAAACGATTGTTTCGGTCGTTTCCTAACAAAAACGCTATTCCAAACAAAGATTACAACTCGAACAATTTTATTTGGATTGCACAAGGGCAGTATATTTGACCACCTAAATGACGTGTTAGACGTAACATAAGCATACAAATTTGAAAAAAATATTAGTTATTGATAACCATTAATTGTATTTTTTGGCTGCCTCGTTTATTTTAGAATAAATGAATGATTCAACCTTTTTTTTGGGTGCTAAAGTCGTTATTGGTACAAGTTTAGATGCTAATCAATCATCAACACTTGGGCAACTTTAAATATTGAGCAATCAAGAAAATTCTTACACCCATCTGATCTTGACATACCTTAAGGCTTTTTTTACGTTTTAACATTCTCAGATTGAGACCTGTAGCGGAAAAATTCTAGCTCTTTCGGAAATTGCGTATATGTATTCATTTGCCGTGGTCGTGTATACTGAAAGTGAATTTATAGTAGCAGTTAAAATTTTGGATAATACGCTGATATAATAATAAATATTTTTATTTGTTTTTAAATATTGAAATCGTCACAAAACAAAAACCATGTTGATGAGCATGCTAATATATAAGTTAATTCCATATATATACATAAAGTTGTACGGTTACATTTCCGGTTAGTTGCACCTGTAACTCATGTAAACGAACATGCAAGAGTTACTTTTATAGTAGGGATTGCTTTTACGGTAGAAAAATAAGTTGCAGCTTCAATAGAAACTTTTTTAGTGTGAACTTAACCTTATCATCTTTTCGCATCTCTCCCTTCTTAGCATAATTTATGTGCTTTGTTTGGAAGGAAGGCTACGCAGTGAGCTAGTAGCTCATACCAGTTAAAAAAATACTTCATATTTTTTCACATTTTTGCGCTTTAAAACACTATATTTTCTTAGTTTTTGTACCCAATTTATGAATATTTGGGAGTTTTAGCTTACTTCTTTTACCTGTAAGCCAATTTATAAATATTTGGGACTTTTTTAAGCTCACTTTTACCTGTAAGCCAATTTATGAATAATTGGGAGTTTTAGCTCACTTCTTTTACTGTAAGTTCAATTTTTTAAGCTCACTTTTACCTGTAAGCCAATTTATGAATATTTGGGAGTTTTAGCTCACTTCTTTTACCTGTAAACTCAATTTATGAATATTAGACTTGGTGCATCTAAAAACACCAAAAAAGGATACGTCATCCACCATTAAAAACCTGAAAGTAATTGCAACAAAAACAAAAGAGTCAGATGATGTAATCTTTTATTTTTGCTTTCAAATATTAGCTCAGCTTTTGTTTTCTTTTTACCTTCTATTTACTGTCCGATAGTTCCCAGTGTTCCCTCTAGTAAATTTCAACCTGCTGTAGCTTCCTTCGCATTCATCAGTATTGCTTGAAATCCAACCTATTAGTGGACCACATATGACTACTTCTCTGCTTGCAAACATGACAATCGGGTTATTCTAATATATAACAATGGAGCAAGAACCCATGTTTGTAAACACAAAACACAACTGATTCAAAGTTAGTGGTCCAGTTTTATCGCCGCAAATAGTGGTGGCAGGACCCATTGCCTCATAAGCAAGCAGATAGCCTCCGCACCTGTATAAAAGAACTGCTAAAAGAATCATATATTGTTCCCTCCCATCGTACAAGTAACATAATGAGAAGGTAAAATAAACATACCAAAGCCTACAAGCAAATAATAATCAGCAAAGAGAAGTTAACTCTCTACTATGAAACTACCACAAGAAAGTAGTGGAAGAGTCTGATATAGCCAAGATAGGAAATACATACGTTAAAGTGATAGCTAATGGAAGACCGTCAGGCACTGCCACTATGAGTCTACGACAATTGTAACCTGCAGCAATAGCCGAGTATTAGCATTTCTAAAGCAAGTTAAAGATTTTTACTTCCAGATCCCTAATAGACTTAGATGGAAACATACCGCTACAGTAACAACTTTGATCACATCATCAACTACATGACCAATATTTGTCTTCCCTTTAACAAATTGAAGGCCTTAACCTATGTTTTTGTGTAACCTGTGAAATATCTGTAAAACAAAGAGGACATCATACATAATTTGCATTTGTCAACTAGGATTGCTCTCATGCTGTGACGAACTTATGGCTGAGTTCCAAAATAATAACCTGGAAAGATATGGCTGAGTCAGAAGAGTCACTAGCACAACATTTAAGAGTAGCTAAAATAACCAGTGAGAGGGTTTCTTCACCATTGTCTCCAGAGATACTGGCCATCAGCAAACCCCATCAAGTGTTGACTCTAACACCAGTAACCTTGCAGAAAGAAAAGACCATTCATATCACACAAATGGAAGAGAATAACAACTCTCTCCTCCGAGATAAGTTCGATATGTAACTAGAAAATTTTGGGAGGAATCCTACCAGCATAACACCATTTCCGTCTGCCACTTTACACCCACACATAAGTAATAGGTCCTTCCTAGAGTCACTCTTAACCTAAAAAGCGACTGGTAAGAGTTACACCAAAAAGAAACGAGAAAATCAGCAACTTCACTCGAGTATATTAATATAACATGGAGCAGTAACGAAAACAGCCTCACCTTCTTTGCTCCAAGAAATCAATCGCTTTAAAACCTGCAAATGCAAATAACAGTCATTAGAAACAAAGATAGTTGTGAACATGATCATATAATTTGGGATAAAACTTACTTTAGTATTCTACAATCCATTTGTATGGACGACATGGAAATAATCCATTACCAACCATAACCAAATTCCAAATCATTCATCCACTACCATATAACTCACCTTACTACTAGTATCCGACTTAGCCGAGGCATTTGTATAGTCAACACGGGACAAGCATTCATTTATGCACCACCATCAATCCATTTCTGATTTATAAACTCATCTTATGATTAACATAAGACTGAGCCGAGACATTTGTTGTATAGGCAACACAGCCAATCATTCATGCACCACCATCAATTTGTTTCTGATTTATAAACTCATCTTATGATTAACATAAGACTGAGCCGAGGCATTTGTTGTAAAGGCAACACGGGATCTTCATTCATACATGCACCACCATCAATTTGTTTCTGATTTATAAACTCATCTTATGATTAAAATAAGACTGAGCCGAGGCATTTGTTGTATAGGCAACACGGGACAGCCAATCATTCATGCACCACCATCAAGTTGTTTCTGATTTATAAACTCATCTTATGATTAACATAAGACTGAGCCGAGGCATTTGTTATAAAGGCAACACGGGACAGTCATTCATTCATGCACCACCATCAATTTGTTTCTGATTTATAAACTCATCTTATGATTAACATAAGACTGAGCCGAGGCATTTGATATATAGGCAACACAATCTGTTTTTGATTTACAAACTCATCTTATGAATAACATAAGACTGAGCCGAGGCATTTGAAGTATAGTCAACAAAATCCATTTCTGATTTGCAAACTTATCTTATGAATAACATAAGACTGAGCCAAGGCATTTGAAGTATAGGCAACAAAATCTGTTTCTGACTTGCAAACTCATCTTATGATTAACAGAAGACTGAGCAGAGGCATTTGTAGAGGCAACAAGGGACTGTTAGAGAGGTAATTTATATTACCTCATTCATTCATGCACCACCATCAATCCGTTTATGATTTACAAACTCATCTTATGAATAACATAAGACTGAGCCGAGGCATTTGATATATAGGCAACACAACCCGTTTTTGATTTACAAACTCATCTTATGAATAACATAAGACTGAGCCGAGGCATTTGTATAGGCAACAAGGTCGTTTAGGCAACACCATCAATCCATTTCTCATTTACAAACTCATCTTGTGATTAACACAAGACTGAGCCGAGGCATTTGTATAGGCAACAAGAGACAGTTAGAGAGGTAATTTAAATTACCTCATTCATTCATGAACCACACCATCAATTTGTTTCTCATTTACAAACTCATCTTGTGATTAAAACAAGACTGAGCCGAGGCATTTGTATAGGCAACAAGGGACAGTTAGAGAGGTAATTTAAATTACCTCATTCATGAATGAATGACACCATCAATCCGTTTCTGATTTGTATACTCATCTTATGATTAACATAAGACTGAGCCGAGGCATTTGTATAGGCAACTAAGGGACAAATCGTTTCTCATTTATAAACTCATCTTATGATTAACATAAGACTGAGCCGAGGCATTTGTATAGGCAACAAGATCGTTTAGGCAACACATCAACCCATTTCTCATTTACAAACTCATCTTGTGATTAAAACAAGACTGAGCCGAGGCATTTGAATAGGCAACAAGGTCGTTTAGGCAACACCATCAATCCATTTCTCATTTACAAACTCATCTTGTGATTAAAACAAGACTGAGCCGAGGCATTTGTAGAGGCAACAAGGGACAGTTAGAGAGGTAATTTAAATTACCTCATTCATGAATGAATGACACCATCAATCCTTTTCTCATTTGTATACTCATCTTATGATTAACATAAGACTGAGCCGAGGCATTTGTATAGGCAACAAGGGACAGATCGTTTCTCATTTATAAACTCATCTTATGATTAACATAAGACTGAGCCGAGGCATTTGTATAGGCAACACCATCAATCCATTTCTCATTTACAAACTCATCTTGTGATTAAAACAAGACTGAGCCGAGGCATTTGAATAGGCAACAAGGTCGTAGGCAACACCATCAATCCATTTCTCATTTACAAACTCATCTTGTGATTAAAACAAGACTGAGCCGAGGCATTTGTATAGGCAACAAGGGACAGTTAGAGAGGTAATTTAAATTACCTCATTCATTCATGAACCACACCATCAATCCGTTTCTCATTTGTAATCTCATCTTATGATTAAGATAAGACTGAGCCGAGGCATTTGAATAGGCAACAAGGTCGTTTAGGCAACACCATCAATCCATTTCTCATTTACAAACTCATCTTGTGATTAACACAAGACTGAGCCGAGGCATTTGTATGGGCAACAAGAGACAGTTAGAGAGGTAATTTAAATTACCTCATTCATTCATGAACCACACCATCAATTTGTTTCTCATTTACAAACTCATCTTGTGATTAAAACAAGACTGAGCCGAGGCATTTGTATAGGCAACAAGGGACAGTTAGAGAGGTAATTTAAATTACCTCATTCATGAATGAATGACACCATCAATCCGTTTCTCATTTGTATACTCATCTTATGATTAACATAAGACTGAGCCGAGGCATTTGTATAGGCAACAAGGGACAAATCGTTTCTCATTTATAAACTCATCTTATGATTAAGATAAGACTGAGCCGAGGCATTTGTATAGGCAACAAGATCGTTTAGGCAACACATCAACCCATTTCTCATTTACAAACTCATCTTGTGATTGAAACAAGACTGAGCCGAGGCATTTGTATAGGCAACAAGGTCGTTTAGGCAACACCATCAATCCATTTCTCATTTACAAACTCATCTTGTGATTAACACAAGACTGAGCCGAGGCATTTGTATAGGCAACAAGAGACAGTTAGAGAGGTAATTTAAATTACCTCATTCATTCATGAACCACACCATCAATTTGTTTCTCATTTACAAACTCATCTTGTGATTAAAACAAGACTGAGCCGAGGCATTTGTATAGGCAACAAGGGACAGTTAGAGAGGTAATTTAAATTACCTCATTCATGTATGAATGACACCATCAATCCTTTTCTCATTTGTATTCTCATCTTATGATTAAGATAAGACTGAGCCGAGGCATTTGTATAGGCAACAAGGGACAGATCGTTTCTCATTTATAAACTCATCTTATGATTAACATAAGAGTGAGCCGAGGCATTTGTATAGGCAACAAGATCGTTTAGGCAACACCATCAATCCATTTCTCATTTACAAACTCATCTTGTGATTAAAACAAGACTGAGCCGAGGCATTTGTATAGGCAACAAGGGAAAGTTAGAGAGGTAATTTAAATTACCTCATTCATTCATGAACCACACCATCAATCCGTTTCTCATTTGTAATCTCATCTTATGATTAAGATAAGACTGAGCGGAGGCATTTGAATAGGCAAAAAGGGACAAATCGTTTAGGCAACACCATCTATCAGTCTAACTCATCTTATAATTAGTATAAGACTGAGCCGAGGCATAAGGGACAGTTAGATAGGTAATTTAAATTACCTCATTAATGTGTTGGTGAACACCTGTTGTGATCATAAAACGTAAACACATACAACCAGATGAAGAAACAAGAATGTGAAACTCAAGAAAAAAACAAACTCGTATGATTCAACTTAACTCCAAGACATAATCTTGGATTTGAAAATAGGAGAAAAACAAGACACTGAACCGAGAAAACTTGGAAAACAAAAGAAAAATTGAAGCCGTCAACATAATTAACCACAAACTAGACCAAAGACAGACAAAACAAACAAATCCCTAATGTAACCCAAAAGATCAACTGAAGCCGTCAACATAATTAACCACAAACTAGACCACATGAAACGAAACAAAAAGACAGACAAAACAAACAAATCGCTAATGTAACCAAATGAAAAAAGACAAGAAACAATTCTGCAAAACTCAAGAAAAACACAAGCCCGTATGATTCAATTTATTTAAATCCAAGACATAATTAAGAATCTGAGAGAAAAAAATCAAAAACTGTACCGGAAAACTTAGAAAACAAAAGAAAAATTTGAAGGACGAAACAGGAAACAATATGACTTGTAGGTACGCGAAAAAAAAAGACAAGCTTTAGAGAGAATGTAAGCAATTAAAAAAAGGAACTTTAGAATCATAAGTACCTCTTCGAAGAACTTTCACAAGCGGAACACTTGAATGATGATCTTGTGGATGAAACCCTAATCACAAAAGATACATATAAAACCCAATTATCCTTGAATTCAGAAACCAAATATAAAAGAAATAACAATATCTACTTGGAAAAAGAAAAATCTTTACTGGTTGAAAAAAAAAATAGAACAATCTTTACCTGAGATTTCCAAAACCTTAGATCGGTAAAAGTCGTGAAGAATCAAACAGTGATGCGGCAGTAAAAGGAGAAGAGGATGATTGTGAAACCCTAATCAAAGAAATCTTACGGCAGAATCGAAGATTGGGGAAAAAAATTCAAAGCTGTGCGCATCGTTTCGCCGAAAACCCTAATTTGATAATCGTTGAGAAAAGTGTTAAAGCACTGTTGCCTTTGTCTCTGTATATTTAGAGACACATCTGATTGTTTAAACTACGTCGTAGTGGCACATTAAAAAAGGAAATACTGTAAAAGAAAAATAAAATATTGAGAGGACAGATGTGATGGCAATTTAGGAGCGTGCGTCAAAACTACGTCGTTATAGAACGGTACCTTGCGTCAAACGAGCTCCGGTGGCGGTGGATGCGCTTGATCCAGGCCCATAGTGATTTTAGGCCCATTAATTTGTTCTCTCGCTACGGATTTATCTTCATAATTATTCGTAATTATCATCATCTTTTTATATTCAACAATATGCACTGGTTCAAATCAAACTGGCAAGTGGCTGTTGTGAGTCAGAACTACGTCGTTAGCCTTTGTCTCTGTATATGTTTAGACACATCTGATCTGCTAAAAAACTGCGCCATTGGCTCGGAGCGGCACGTTGCATTGTTTAGTTCTTTTATTTATTTACCGAATAACATTTCCTTTTCCTGTCTGCCTGTCTACTCTAGATATTTTCAATATGTAAATTAGAAATCTTAAATAGTTGACAGAAAAACAAAACAGAGAAATATATCTATGGACTAACAGAAACTATATCCAACTATGCCAACAAAGATTGATTGTTGTCCCGTTGACAGGAAGATGGAGGGTTGTTCTCGTACTCGCTTGGCGGGGTGGGCATCTGGGCTGTTTCCCTTTCGACTTTGGATCTTAGCACCCAAAAAGTCTGTCTGTACAAACGAGAACGGCATCCGTTCCCTTTTAGGCTCCTAAAGCAATCTTTTCATCCAACCAAATAATCACCCTTTACATCAATTAAAGAAATCAAAATTTTATTACATACTAGATATTCAGTCGCGGTATACCGCCAGACTATATTTTTCTGTTTAGAAATATAATTTTTTTTATATTAACTATATATGTATATAATATATTATGTATTTTTAATCTACTATAGTTTTACATCAATACATTATATAGTATATAATTTCCATTGTCTAGTAGTTGTTTTATTTACAAGTTAGGATATCCTTATTATTCATCAAATTTAATTTAGTCAACAAATATATTTTTCATAATTTTTCTTTTTCATTTACAATATAGAGATAATAGTATTACATAATATATTATATTTTTATAATTATATGATTATACTATAATGTATTGAAGATAAATAATAATTGTAAAATTAATGTTAATGTATGATTGTAAATAAGTTCCAACTCCAGTATTTATTTCATAAATATCTCCAAAAATGTATATATAGATTTACACAATTGTTGGTGTTGGGTTTCGACGATCGTAAGGCCCATAGGAAAGGCCCAATAAATAGTAATTGTCGCTCGAGATAATGGGCCTGGTGGAGGCCCAGGGAGTAGGGTCGTATGGAGGAGACGCCAAGTCAAAATCTGAGAGAGGATCTCAATCACGGGTCGAGATTGTTGGAGGAGATAGTTTCGAAACCAGTTTTCTGTTTAAATAGTCAAATTTTGATTAGAAAACACACATGTAATTTTTGAACAAGACAACAAATCAAATCAATACAAAATCCAGTTCGTCATTCTTCATTGTTCTTGTCGATTTATACCGAAAGTCTGCCCAGATCTTATTTTCTATTAAAATTCCTTAAATTGTTGTTTATGATATAACAACAACACAGAGCCAAAAAGGAACAAACAATGTGAAAAATAGAATTTCAAATGCCATTACAAAGCCAACTCTATTAAACCAGTTTAATTTGGCTTAAGATATCTTTTAATTGAAAGAAGAAAAAAATTATATTCTAAAGGATGTTATAGTTAATCTTGACCTTATTTTTATTTGTCTACATCTCAAACAGAGAGACATCGATATGATTTGGAGGCGCAATAACATGCGAAATTATGCACTTCTCTAACAAAATTGTAGGTTTCACGTTCAACATAACAACTGTAATTAATACAGGCCATGTCAGGCCACAAGCGTCTGAGTAGAAAGAAATAAAACTACAGTTTCACTGATACGTTTCCTTCGATTTTGTATATCCCCTATGGTCGTTAGGTTGTTGCATAATATTTTATTCAATAAAAAAATTTTAAAATAATCATATAAATTATATTTTATTCTAAAATTATAATATAAATAAAAAAAGTTCTAATCCGGGTTAGAGCAAGAATCTTAATCTAATATTAAGTTATTGCATTAACAATAAATATTACTCTAACTTTTCGTTTGTTTAATTTAGTTAATACAATAAATAATACTCTTTCCGTTTCAAAATATAGGATGTCTTAGTAGAAACACACATATTAAGAAAAAGTTACTTTTAAAAGGTTTAACCAATCATAATTAAGACTGCATAATATAAAATATAAAATTAATCTAAAAGTTGCATAGAAAGTTGGAAACATCCTATATTATAAAACAAAAATAATCCTCTAAACATCCTATATTATGAAACAGAGGGAGTATTATTTAATATAAATAATTAATTTTTGTCTTTTTATTTTAATTTATTTTGTAATATCTCTTAGATGATATTGATGTAATACTAATTTTTCCTTTTGAGAAATCAGGAAAATCACCATTGAAACAAAAATTAAATAGATGGCCATTTAATTCATACTGTTAGGTATATTACATATTAAACTCAAATACAGTTGAAATGACCCTATTCTATCATCTTCAACATTTCCTTCTCTTTCTTGTGCAATGAGAAATTTGTGTGCCTCTCCTATTTTTTTCTATATATTCATAAAAAAATTCAATTTCATATACTTCAATCTCATATACTACTAAAAAATTAAAATATATTTATTTTTCTCATATGCAATAGTATGAAAATATTAAAAATGAATACGATATAATCAAGAAGCAAATATATGGTTTTCAATGAGGATAATTGATTATTATTTTTTAAGACAGGCTTGAGATAATTGATTGTTTCTGTTGACAAAATAACAAATTGATTGTTTCTATTTTTTTTTTTTTTTTTTGACAAACATTGATTGATTGTTTCTATATGATCATCATTTTCCCTCTTTTTCAAAAAGTCTTTCATGAAACTGCAAATTTGTTTTGTTTCGCAAACGTTTGTTTCGGTCGTTTCCTAACAAAAACACTATTCCAAACAAAGATTACAACTCGAACAATTTTGTTTGGATTACACAAGGACAGTATATTTAACCACCTAAATGACGTGTTAGACGTAACAAGCATACAAATTCGAAAAATTATTAGTTATTGATAACCATTATATTTTGTGGCTGTCTCGTTTATTTTAGAAGAAATGAATGATTCAACCTTTTTTGGGTGCTAAAGTCGTTATAAGTACAAGTTTAGATGCCAATCAAGAAAATTCTTACACCCATCTGATCTTGACATACCTTAAGGCTTTTTTACGTTTTAACATTTTCAGATTCCAACGTACACTACAAGAATATTGAGCTTCAATAGCGTCTGAATAACGTTATTTATCAATACGATAGCGTTTTAACAAACGCTATATCTGCGCCCGTCATTGTAGATCTGACACTTTAGATAGCGTTTTTTATTCCGCTGTCGTTTACAATAGCGTTTTTTGTCTGCAATTAAATATTTTATAATAGCATATTTGTTTTGTTATTAGTGATATCATTAGCAGCATTTTTGAAATCTTATTTTCTAATATTACTATATTTTCCATTTTATTCCAGTACCTAATTTTAAATTCCAAAAAACCCAATTTAAATTTACAAGAAAAAAATGAATATTATTAGTTATAAAATTTACAAGTACAACAATTTTTGTATATATGTCAAAATTAAGTTAATTAACTAATACAATCGAGTCAAAATTCCACACTCTTGAAACTTCTTTGATATCATTACGTAATCAGTTTCAACCTGCAACAAAATCATACAAACACATAAAGAACAAAGAATCACAACACCCTATCATAATATATGAACAAATCAAATCTAGAACCACTCTTAAAAGTAAGACAGCTGAAGCTACCGATTTCAGGAACATAGTCTAATCATGAGGGTAGTATTTTTCAAAACACAATGTTTAATAATGAGCATAAAAAGAAATTATCTTTTCCAGGTATGAGAATCAGAGCATTAAAACTGCAAATGAAGCAAAAGAGTAAGTAGAAAAGAAAAAGGACAAAAAGAGAGACGAACCAAAGAGAGAGCGGAAGAAATCAAAGGGTTTGTCTTCTTGGGTATTAACAGATGCAAAGTCTTTGCTCTTTCTGAGCTGTGGACTCTGCATTATCTTTGATACATCTGCAACAACAATCAATACGCAAAAAAGAATTGAAAAAAAGACTTCACAGTCAATAATGAAACCACTAGAAGAACCGAATTTGGTTACCAAGAGAAGTCAAAGAAGAAGAGCTCTTCACATCAACAGAGAGAGTAAGAGGAGCCATCAGAAACGCCTTTTACCTGATTTCACCAAAACCAATTTCACTCATCTACTAAAAACTAGTTAAGCAACTGAAGCAATATACAAAAGCGCATAAATGTAATGAGTGTGGTATTAGACATTGGTTCACTCTCCACGATTTCAACCATAAGCAACCAAACACGGAATCAACAAAACTAAGATAATTCACAGATTTCACAAAACCATTGAACAAACACATGACTTGAAATTAAAACCTATCGAAACCTACAACAAATAAGAACACAATTCAATTACTGATCAACCAACCTTTAAGAATCGAAACTGAGATGAACAAGATTGATTACAGATAGAAACACTCCCCAAACAGATCTAGAAACCATGATTTTGATTTGATAACTTTGAATCGCTAGCGTGGTTGAGAGGAGATAACCTGTGGTGAGTGTTGTGGTTGTGTGGTCTTGAAAGATCCGCCCACTCTCGTAATTTGGAGACTCTCCTTTCGTGTTACTCCCAAATACCAGATTATTGGTGAACCCTAAATAAAAATCTCAAACACCAAGAAGAATTAGGGACAAACTCACTGCCTAAGATGTGGAAACGACAACAGATCTAAGAAACAATGATGGAGCCATGGAGGCAACACGGACAAAGACGACGAGGATGGAGGAAGAGTCCGAGAAGCGATGTTTCTGGATTCGGATCTGAGGAATTGGAGACGAAGGACTCGGAGGAGATTCAGATAATGATATGGCTGGATCCGAGATCTGAAGCGGGATTGTTGTGCTAGGGAAGAGAACAAGAATTAATGGGAAGATAAAGAGACTGTGTCGGGTTTTTCTCGTAGAAGAGACTGTGTGTTGAAAGAAGGAGATAAAATTGTGTATTTGTGTGTGTCGTTTAAGTGTTTAGGTCAAATTTTTTTTTTAAACTTAATTATTACTTCTTTTTTTTTTTTACGATCATTAATTATTACTTCTTTTTGGGCGGATAACTTAAGTTTTTGGGGAAAATTTTCATTAAAATTTGGGCGGACAACAAAATTTTATTATTCATAGCGTTTATCATTTCAGAAACGCTATAAAATAAATAGACTTAAACCAACCATAGCATAAACACATAAAACGCTATATTAAAGTGCTATCAATACTCGTTTTTCTTGTAGTGGTATGCTTTGAAGGAGACTGCAAAACATTGATCGACCGCCTCAATGGTTCTTTACAAGATGTCTCTATTCATAGTCTATTACAAGATATCAGACATTGTTCTATAAATTTTTCTCATGTAATTTTTTCATTTATTCATTATATAAACAATGAGATTGCCCATTTGTTAGCTAAATTAGGATGTAATACATTAGATTATTATTCAGCTTCTTCCAATTTACCTGTATGGATCATGGAACCTTTGTACTTGGACAAATTTTATTCTGAATAAATTTTTTTTGCTGAAAAAAAAAAAACATTCTCAGATTAAGACCTGTAGCGGGAAAATTCTAGCTCTTTCGGAAATTGTGTATATGTGTATTCATTTGCCGTGGTCGTATATACTTTTTTTTATCAAACGCCGTGCTTATATATACTGAAAGTGAATTTATAGTAGCAGTTAAAATTTTGGATAATACGCTGATATAAGTAAAAAATATTTTTATTTGTTTCTAAATATTGAAATCGTCACAAAACAAAAACCATGTTGATGACCATGCTAATATAAGTTAATTCCATATATATATACATAAAGTTGTACGGTTACATTTCCGGTTAGTTGCACCTACAATTCACAAAAGCGACTGTAAAACCTAACCACCGATGATCTAGCAGTGTCGGAATCATGTGACGTGTACCGACATCTAAACCATTTAAATGAAAAAAATAAAGAGATAATGATCGATTTTTTTTTTTTTGATAAAAAATGATCGATTAAATTTCCTTAACATAATTGTTTGGAATCTTTAATAGTCCAACTCGTGTAAACGAACATGCAAGAGTTACTTCTTTGTCAAAAAAAAAAAAAAAACATGCAAGAGTTACTATTCTTTGACCCAAAAAAAACATGCAAGAGTTATTAAGTAGTAAGTACCGACATAGATAGTGTACTGGGTACGTTCTGCATCGAGCTCAAGAAGAGATCCCAGTACATGTACATCGCCCTACACATTAATATTTTTTATAATTTCTATATATATATATATATATATATATATATTTTAACATTACAATATATCATCTTGAATAATAATTTATCAATTTTGGGTTCTTTATCGACCTCATAATTACGACCGACGTACAGAAATATAACTAATTTTAGGAAGTGATGAGTAGCTTTCGAAAAGGATTATAATTTGAGATGATTAAACTTTGGCCCTCATTGAATTGTCCACCACGAGCTAGAACATTATAAGATAACAATAATACGAAAACATCATATAAACTGACGTATGTTAACATGCTCTAAACTGACGTATGTTAATTTTTAGACCGACTCTAATTCTAGTGTTTATGGATACAAAACTCCAACAAAGGAAAAAAAAAATAGAAAAAAGATTAACCTTTTAGTTATAATCCAACGACAGTTACAACGAAGACTTCAGTTGGCAGGAAATTAATCGACGGCTGAGATGTAACATTGAGAAAAGGGTTCCGATACCGACACGTGGCATGTTCCTACACATGTTGTCCTTGTACTGTCGCCACAGCAAAAGCTCACGCTGTCGGCTGAGATTTCATTATCTAAAAATATAATTTTATATTCTTTTGTATTTTTCTTCTCCACTAAAAAAAAAAAAAAATACGAACATGACATGATATCATATCTACATTTTAAGGAGTTCGAAATTGAAGCTATATATATATAGAGCGGAGATAAAGCTATAATTTTATAACTAATTAGTGGGAAAAACTCAGTAAATTTTGTAGGTTGTGTCACTAAAAAGTGTGTTATGAGAAAAATTTACCGTACTTAATTTACGGAAATTCCTTGAAATTGTAAGTCGTAAGTATGAAATGGGATCTACCTACAAACAAACTTTAATAAAACGTATCGTGGCACTAACTGAAGACAAGAAGACGTGATAGCGATGCGCACCAGAACCGCCTCTCAATTCTTTAATTCGAAACATATTACAAAATTTGTTTTATCAGAGTTATAGCACTTATTTTTGTTCATTTCTGTAAAAACTCCATTTCAATATTATTATGACGAAAATTTTAAACTAAAGTTGATGTTTTGATTTTTTTTCTTAACGAGGAAACTATAAAATCATTTCATATTTTTTGCTATTCTGATAATTTAGTTACATGCTTTTCGTATAATTTTTAAAAACATATTATAAATCTTGGTTTTAAATCTTTAACTTTTCTTTTTGACTCAGTTCAAGCTAAATGTCAGATTTTTTTACAAACAGAACTTTTCTGCAAATAAAATACAAAAAAATGAATTATTCATTATGTATAAATAGATCAGTTTTATATGAAGGAACGGTAATTTTACGTACTACTGCTTATAATACGTAGGTCCATCCGTACTTAGAATAAATTTATCTTCCACAGACACAAATCCATCACAAATAACTGTATTTTTGTGTTTTACATTTTAGGAAAATTTTGCACAAAAAAAAGGAAAATCAAATTTATACATGATGTGTTACCACTACTGTATCAAGTACTTCTGCTAATTTTTATCGTTCTATTAATTGCTAAACTTTTAAACTACAGTAGTAAGTATGCAAACAAACAAATATGCTCCAAAAACAAACTCAGTTTTGTTTCATAATTTCTCCTTTCGACTGAGTTCGACCTTAATGTCAGTTTTTCAATATTATTAATATGTAGTTTTTTTTGTTTGCCCCAAAAAGAAAGAAAAAAATATGTAGTTATCTTCTTCCATAATTTCAAATCCATTTTTTACATTAATTATTGAAAAAGAATCAGTCAATGTGTTTGTTAGTTCGAATCGCATTCGATATTCGGGTATATTAACTTTGGATAAAAGGATATTTTCTCATTAATAATCAAGTGTATCTTACATCTAGTATATACTCTATACAAGTGTATAATGATAGTAAGAGTTAAAGGAGACTCTACTATATCAATACACCACATAAATCACTATACAGTATAAGTCAATATGCCCCCTCAAGCTGAAGATTCCTGAATGGAATAGAGGCTTGAAACAGACAACCGTTGGAGGAGGTGATAGAAGGGACCAGGGTGAAGAGGTTTCGTCAGAATATCAGCCAGTTGATTCTCGGATGATAAGTGAAAGAGACGAAGGAAACCTTTTTTGACCTGATCACGTGTAGTATGGCAATCAATCTCCACATGTTTTGTTCGCTCATGGAAGACATCATTGCTGGCAATATAAATTGCGGACTTTTTGTCACAGAATAGTTTCGTCTGAGCAACCGGTGTGATGCGTAAGTCTCGCAGTATTTGCCTAAACCAGAGAAGCTCCTTTGTTGTTTGAGCCAGACTTCGGTACTCTGCCTCTGTGCTACTTGAACTGACTATATCCTGTTTCTTAGACTTCCAAGATATTAGTGAAGTTCCAAGAAAGATACACATACCAGTAACAGATCGTCTTGAATCTTTGCAAGTACCCCAATCTGCGTCAGCAAACCCGTTTAAGCAAATCTCAGAGGAAGCAGAGTAAAAAAGACCTTGACCTGGATTGTTCTTCAAATATTTGAGGACATTGCGAGCAGCTTGGAAGTGAACATCCGTAGGACATGAGAGGAATTGGCTCAACTTATGTACGACAAAGGTGATATCTGGTCTCGTGATGCAGAGATACAACAGTCGACCAATCAACTCTCTGTAAGGTTTATCATTAGGCAGTAAAACCCCTGTTTCCTTGGTAAGCTTTACTTTAGGATCCATAGGAACAGAGTTCGGTTTGCAACCCAATAGACCAGCATCAGCTAATAGATCTAAGCAATATTTCCGTTGACAAACAGAGATCCCATCAGCGTTCCTGGCAATTTCTAATCCTAAGAAGAATTTAGCTGGCCCTAAATCTTTGGTCTTAAATTGCTTCGCTAAACAAGCTTTAACCGAAGCTACGGCATCCTCACTATTGCTCGCTATCAGAATATCATCAACATAGACAATAAGAGCTGTATAAGAGGTACCTTCTTGTTTCACAAACAAGGTATTGTCTGCATATGACTGTTCAAAGCCATCATCCAATAAAGCCTTGGAGAAGCAACGATACCATTGTCTCGAGGCCTGTTTTAACCCGTATATGGATTTGTTAAGTTTGCAGACTGCATTAGGCGGTAAGACTCCAGAGGAAGGTGTGTATCCCTGAGGAAGACTCATGTAAATCTCCTCATCAAGCTCGCTGTGGAGGAAAGCGCTTGTAACATCCATCTGAGTAAGGCTCCATCCCTTCTTAGTGAGAACGTATCAAAATAATCAACACCCTTTTGTTGTTCGGAAAGGAGGAGTCAGTCTTCTTTGAAGATCGAGGAATAAATCGGACAATTATGCTATTGTGAATCCTTTAGCGACCAAACGAGCCTTATAACGTTCAACAGAACCATCTGCATAAAATTTGATTGTGAAAACCCATTTACATCCCACCACATTCTTACCTGGTGGAAGTGAGACAACATCGAATGTGTTGGTACGCTCCATGTTGCCCAATTCCACATTCATAGCCTCTGTCCACTTCAGAGATGCTATGGCTTCTTGAAAATTTTTAGGTTCAGTCTCAAGAGTAACGGAGAGGATGTAAGATTTATACGAAGGTTTCAGATTAGAGTAAGTAAGAACGGATGATAAAGGGTAAGGAGTGGTGAGTTTTTAGTGGAAGATGGAGCTAATAAAGATGAAGGCGAAGAAATTTGTGCGAAAGAACAGTGATAGTCAGAGAGATAACCTGGAGCTTTAGATGATCGCCGTGGCCTGCCATTTATTGGTGAAACAGTGGTCGTCGCAGGAGTCACAGTCGTATCACTAGAAGAGGCACCAGTAGGATTTTGACTTGTGGATGGTCGTGATGATGATGCATGTGTCGAACAAGAACTATGAGATGATGGAGTATGAAAGTATTCTATGTGATGAGGAATGTTTAATGGTAAGACAGAAGCATCAAACAAATCAGGAGAGCAGGAGTTATGCAAATTATCCAAGAATGGAAAAACATGCTCATGAAAAACAACATTGCGAGAAATGGAGACTCGATTAGTTTTTAGATGAAGGACCTTGTAGCCTTTATAACCAAAAGAGTAACCTAAGAAAACACATTTATCAGCCCGAGCACTAAACTTGTGACGATCCTTAGGTAAAGTAGAAACAAAACATAGACAGCCAAATGAACGCAAGAAGCTATAATCCGGTTTTTTCTTATTAAGCAATTCATAAGGAGTACAATTCTTCAACAATGGAGAAGGGGTTCGATTAATAAGAAAACTGCAGTAAGAAGACAATCAGTCCAGTAACCTAGAGGAACGTTCGATTGAAAAATAAAGCTCTAGCAACATTAAGAAGATGTTGGTGTTTCCTCTCAACAACAGAGTTTTGTTGCGGTGTATAAGCACAAGAGAATTGATGAACTATTCCATGTTTTCTAACAAGATCAGTAAAAGCAAGTTCTGGAGCGTTATCTGTTCTTATTTTTTTAATCTTTGTATTAAACTGAGTAGAAACATAGGATATAAAAGCTGGAAAAACATTAAGAACATCATTTTTATTTCTTAGCAAATAAACCCAAGTAGCTCTAGTACAATCATCTACTATTGTAAGGAAGTATTTATATCCTTCTATAGACTCAACAGAAAAGGGACCCCAGATATCTAAATGAACTAGATCAAAGGGTGAAGAAGCTAACCGATTATTGGAAATAAAAGGTAACCGTTTCTGCTTAGCTAGAGGACAGACAGAACAAGGTGTATCATGCTTAGAATTTGAAACAGGTAAAATACCAGAAAGAAGCGTTAACTTGTCGGGGATGGATGTCCAAGGCGTTGGTGCCAAAGATGTCCATCAACTTCCAAGGATCAAGTGAAATGAGTAGAAGATGCAGATGACGAAGATTCAGAGATGTTTGTAGGTGACGTATCAAGATGCAGAACGTAAAGATTATGAAGCATGTAGCCTTTACCAATCATCAAGCCCTGAATAGACTCCTGAAGATAACAAGAATCAGGAAAGAAATGAGCAGAACCTTGATTATGTTGTAAAAGACTACTAATGGAAATGAGATTAAATTTAAAAGATGGGACATGTAGGACATTATGCAAAATGAGTTTGTTTGTCAATTGAACAGAGCCACAATGTGTTATATCCACTTTGGCCTCATTCGGTAACGAGACTGTGACACCTGCCACATTAACTGGTTCACTAAAAAAAGTCAAGTCAGAGCAAACATGACTAGTTGCTCCGGTATCAATGATCCAACTACCATGAGGAATGTGTTTAGAGAGATGATAGACATTGATGTTGAAAAGTAAGGCGGTTGTTCTCAAAACGTAAAGAAGAAGAAGGAAAACGAGATGGGAATGTAAAAGGTATACCAGAAGAAGACTGAACAGCCATAGCACCATGATCTATAATGGTTGAGACTTGAGAAGATGAAACTGGACCATCCGGAGGTTTAACCTGAGCATTCAACTGTTGAATAAGGGTCTGTATCTGATCACCAGTCAGAGTACTCACATCAAAAGTAGTAGCAGCAGCAGGAGCAGGTTGTGGTTGAGGAGAAGACTCCGTGACAACATTAGCAACCGTGTGTACTGGAGGGCGAGGGTTAGGTGAATGACCTCGAAACTGTGTCCCCGGTACAGAGGCTCGTTGCTGATTAGCTGCTTGATAGTTACCAAAAGTACTCTTGAAGCCAGGTATGTAACCCGGAGGATAACCATGGAGTTTGAAGCACTTCTGCACAACATGTCCAGTCTCACCACAATGGGTACATAAGGGTCGAGAACCCCGTGGACGATAGCTATTCTGAATAGCAGCATAGGCAACATTATCAAAAGGAGCTGGATACGAAGTATTGTCTTGAGCAGGAGCAGTTGTTTGAAAGATCATGTCATTTGGTTTCGGCTTAATCAAGCTCTGTCGCTCATCAGAAGTTACCATGTTAAAAGCCTCCTCAATACTTGGAATAGGCTTCATCATTAGGATCTGCCTTCGTGTGGAAGCATAAGACTCATTGAGACCCATCAAGAACTTCGTCACACGACTCCGCTCCTGTAACTTCTCCCATAAAGCAGCTGCATTACATTCGCACTTACCACAAGTGCAAACAGGGAGCTCAACATAATTCTTGTATTCTTCCCATAAGGTGACCAACAGAGTATAGTACGAGGTTACATCTAAGGAACCTTGCTGAATAGAATTGAGCTTCTGTTCGATCTCAAAAACACGCGGTGCATCATCTTGTTTGAAACGAGACATAAGATTTTTCCAAATTCCTTCAGCAGTAGGAATGAACAACAAACTAGCACCAATCTTTTTATCAACCGAATTGATAATCCATGTGGATACGATATCGTTACATCGTGACCAGGTTCCAAAGTCACGGTGATCATCAGGAGGTTTCTTAAGAGTTCCATCAATAAATCCTAGCTTGTTCCTAACATTGAGAGCTACGCGAACTGACCTGCGCCAAGAATAGAAGTCTGCACCAGACGAGAGACGATCGGAGACTATACTCATCCCCGCATGATCGGAACTGTGTAGAAAGAATGGATTCTCATACTGATCCGCCGGCAAAGTATGCGAAGACGGCGCCATGATTCAGATCGGAGGAATTAGACTGTGCGATGTTAAGCAACAATCCAAGCTCAATCAATCAAAAGAAAGGCAAATACACCCAACACGATGCGAACAACAATTGAAGAACACCGAAACAAGACAATCGCAACAAGATTCGCAACAATGGACGCGAGGATCTGGAGATTTGAAGCGCTCATCGGAGAAAAACAGAATCGGTGCTCCGGAAACGAAGAGAAAGAATGAATCGAGCTTAATCAAAGAGAGAAAGAATGAATCGAGCTTAATCAAAGAGAGAAAGACTCAAATCGAAGATGAAGAAGCTCAAGATCGCCATCAATGTCGTTTGAAAAGTTTGTTACGCGGAAGAGAGAATGAGAAAAATTATTTTGCTCTGATACCATATTAACTTTGGATAAAAGGATATTTTCTCATTAATAATCAAGTGTATCTTACATCTAGTATTTATACTCTATACAAGTGTATAAAGATAGTAAGAGCTAAAGGAGACTCTACTATATGAATACACCACATAAATCACTATACAGTATAAGTCAATAGGGTATTTGTTAAATTGATTACAACCATATTGATGGGCCTGATTCCATCAAACGATGATTTGTCTATGACGTTTTGACACAACTAAAAACCTACAATATTATTATGTCATGTGACTGTGAAAAGTCTTCGCATAATTATTAGAAAAACGTTTTGCCAAAACAGAGAACTTGTTTTTAGACCAAAAAAAAAAAAATGTAAGTTTGGAATTTTCTTCTACATTTTGTCAGTTGCTAGTTGGGTTGTTCAGTGAAAATATCCACAACCATCCACAAGGAACAAAAGAGTAGTTTAAACTTATAACCATATTTGAAATTTTTGAAGAAAAAAAAAACCATATTTGAAATTTAGTTTAATTGAATTTAATTGGTTAGATTCGAGTAGTGCATTAGTGGCTCTATCAATTGAATTACTAGTTTAGTTGGATACTTGGATAAATTTATTTACTTTTGTAAACAACATATGATGTTTGGAGATTGAAATCAGCATCACTATCAAAGCCGCTTGACTATATTCGTGGCCAAAGTGCGTCTTATCAATAAAATTCTAGAGGTCCGATTGGTAAAGATTATTTTTACAATATTTTACTTGAGTTAAAAATCAACATATATAAATGTTAGAATCTTACTTAAGTTGCAAAAAATAATTTTCAATCAAAGTCACTTGGATATGAATTTGATATAAACTAATGTGGTTGTATAATTCTGATACCTATATAACTCTGAACGATGGAGTTACAACGAGGTTTTTCTGATATAAAGCAAATGCTAATGCTTAGAGATACTTGACTTATATTCTAGACTATCAAAATTTTTAGAGGAAAACTAGCATTTACAAACAACTACCAAAACATTCATGTTACTTTTTACATCTAGATGTTACTTTTTACATATAGTTGGATTGGTTGTTTGACATGTGTATACTGTAGAACAGTTGTATTTTCTAAATCATCTAAGTTAAATCCAAATTAACATTAAACAAGAATGTCGTAGACGGTTTGGTGAGAAAAAATGATAAAACAAAATAAAATTGAAAGTAATATGACTAAAACAATGATTGGTGATAAGTGATTATACGATAAATTAGTAAGAAAATTTTAAAAATAAGAAAAGTTGTTTTTATTTTTTTTAGAAAATACCAAAACAAAAATACTAAGGAGTCAGACTTAAAAAGAAAATCAAAGAAAAATAGTTATTATTTGAATATCATTATTTAATTCACTTAAGTTTATTCAAACGTTTTTAAAACAGTCTTTAAAATGCATTTAAATATAACTAGATTAAAACCCGTGCTAGAGCACGGGTTGAAATTTATTTTATTTATACTGTATTTTTTATATAAAATATAATTTATGTTATTGTTTTTAAAAGTTTTTTTGATAAAAATTATGTAATAAAATCATATGTTAAATATGAAAGCTTGGAAAAAAACACCTATTTTGTAAGTTTTATATTGTTAATGCTTCTAGATAAGTACCCGTACTATCACACTGGTTAAATTTTATTTCGTAATCTATCTTGTAACCCACTATTGTAACCAATCAATCTATCAATTTTGTAATATATTTTTGGTTAATGTTGTTGTCTATCGATGAAATCTGTGGAAAATAAATTTGTAATATTGTGTTTAAAGATCTTTGGATACAACGTGATATAAGACTAAAATCTTCCAAAAATACAGTTTAAAATATCCATGATTTTATTTTTTACCATTAATATATCAATTATCAATTTGGAATATCCATAATATATAGGTGTAACCAGTAATAATGATATATGAATAATTTATATATAACTTATTTGTAACCATTTATTAAAAATATAAAGTCTACAAAAACTATGTTGTGTACTTACCTTTTATTAAAAATGAGATTTTTTTATTAACTATTAGTTGTTAGCTACACATAATCGTATAAAAATTATTCCTTGAAGTTTATTTTGTATATTATAATCATTTAAGTATTAGAGGATATCATTTAAATTGGGAATTATTATATATGTTTTCATATTTTTAATAACTATAATTATTCTGATATATATATATATATATATATATTTAAGCAAAATACTATTGTTATTTATCATTTTTGGAATAAAAGTTCATTTATTTTATATTGTATATTTAATAATATTAAACAAAAATATGAAGAAAAACTTAGAGGACCAGAATATATTGAAACTTTTGTTTGGATATAAGGTTGTAATGTGGCAGCAAGCTTTCAAAAGGTTATAACAATGAAAATTAAATCCTCTAATATAATTCAATGTAATAAGAGGAATAATATATAAAAAGCTAGAAAAAATTAGTTAAATCTTTTTTAATCAAAAGAAAATCTTTAATCCAAAAGTAACATTTGTTCTCTCATGAGTTACATTTGGCGATGATACTTAAGGATGGTGGTGGAGATTTAAGGTGGGAAGTTTTGTGTACTTGATATTGCTTTATGTACTCTCACGTGATTTGTTGTACAATTCTACATGTTCTTTGTTCTCTAATATTGTAACGTTTTTTTGTTTTCGTAACGTTATATATCACTTTGAATATTGTAACGTTTTTTTTTGGATCGTCAACACTATTTTTTTTTTGGTAAAATATTCTTTTTCTTTTTAATATTGAATATGCTCTCAGAGATTCCGAGGAGCCGAATCTAACTGATCGAGAATCTTTGGCTGCAAATAGTTGCATAAAATTGAAAGAGTTAAAAATATTAAGCTGAACAAAATTGGGTTGAACATTATTCAACTCATTCATCTCCAAAATATTGGTTGAACAACTTGAACAAATTTGCTGTAGAATTAGTTTATTTTTTCAATTTTTTAAGTTGAATGGGTTGAATAGTTTTTTCCAATTTCTTCAACCTCTTTAATTCAAATGGTGAAACTTGATTGAATAATTTTTTTCAACTCCTTCAACCTTTTCAACTGTGCAACCATTTGCACCTTTTATGTCCACTGTCCTGCAAGCTGCAACGTACCAGACTTCGACTCTGATTTCAAACCAATTTTGTAACGTTCAGAAAATTTAGAAAACGAAATCTGAAATTAATAATAAAAATTAAAAACCGAAAAGTTTTTGTTTTCAATAAAATTTAAAATAAAAACCAGAAAATGCCAAAAAAAATAAAATAAAAATAAAAATAAAAATAGGCAGAGATCCGTGATGCCCAAATGAATCGTTCATCCACGCGCCATCCTAGGCGTTTGATCACGCGCTATCTCTCTCACTTTACCGACCTTTTTTTTTGATATCCTTCACTTTCTTCTCTTCGTCTCCAACTATAAAATCTCGAGTTTCCTTTCTTCCCGATTCTGCACCCATAATCTCACGCTAATTACAACATTGCCACTCATTAAAACCGTACCATCTAAACCAAAAGCGGTAAACCGTACCGGTTGTTGTAAAGCTATGGTCATGGAGGAGAGGCTCACTAGGAGTGACTCGGTCGGGAAGAAACGAGTCAGAGAAGATGAGTTAGGCCTTGATGACTCGCCGGATGTGAAGCGGTTGAGAGACGATTTGTTTGAAGACTCGGAGAACGACCCAGCGGTTCAAGATCTTGACTCAGTCATGAAGAGTTTCGAAGATGAGTTGTCGAACACCACGACGACGGTGCAGCAAGGCTCTTCCGAGACTCAGCCGGATCTTGGTTATCTTTTCGAAGCTTCTGACGATGAGCTGGGTTTACCTCCACCGCCTCTGCAACCGCCGACGCTTTGTACGGAGGAGACGGTGACGGAGTTGGTACGAGTTTCGTCGGATTCCTCTGAGGTCGGCGAGTTATCTGGGTTTGAAATTGAGGATCATGTTACTACGGATTTCGGAACTTGCGATCTTGGTGATGGGCTTTTCGAATATTCCGATGTTTGTTTGGATTCCGGCGATCTGTTTTCATGGCGGCCGGAGTTTTTACCGGCGGAGTAATTCTGGAGTTTTTTTTAAAGCATGTCACGAAACGGTGGCGTTTACCTCGCTTTTTTATCTTTTTCTTCTCTGTCAATCATGTATTTAGGATCTGATATGTTTTGTTAAGTTATTAGGATTAGAAAAATCAAATGTTTAGTAGAGGAAAATGGCTTAGATTAGTTTATAATAAGTATCAATATGTTTATTTGTTCCCTAAGGATTTGTTCATATTTAGTGGAGATATTCATGCTTTGTTTAGCTGTTGTTTAATTTTAAAAATCTTATTATCCCAGAGTTCAGCATCTGAGATGACCACATCTGGGTTAATTATTGGTAAATTATATGTCTAATCTATATCTATAAAGTTAGTTTTTCTCACTTTTGGTGCAGCCTACCTCATTCTACGTCAGTCACATCTTCTTTAATTTTATAAGCCTTCTGATTTTAATAGGCTTTTAAACTATCATACAAATGACAAACTGACTAACTAAATTTCATCTAAAATCTGTAGGTCCAACATTATTTCATTCAAATTTTTTAGATTTATCACTATTTTACTGCTATTTTTATATCCTATGAATTCAATTTTTTTATTTTAAAATAAATTTAAAATATTCATTTAGTGCATATTTTTTTTGTTAATTATAATTAATCGAAAGTTTAAATAAAAAATAATTATGTAAAATGAATTAAATGTTAAAATAAGAAAACAATACTATAATTTTTCATTAGTGGTAATAATATAGTTAAAGATTTCTATTAAACTGATCATAATTTAAAACTTCAAATATCAAATAAGGCAACCTAAGCAACACTTTCAAAGAATCAAGGAAAGACGCAAAGACGCAAATCAGTTAAAATAATTATTTGGCAGCACTTCACAAATCCATCACCAAATACAAAGACGCAAAGAGATGAACATACATTTAATAAACTAAAAAGATTCAGATATATGAATGTCACAATCGATAACCGTAACCCAAAATTATATAAAAAAGACCGAAGAAACAAAAAACAACCCAGACTTTATAAAAATACAGCAAGATAAACAAGAAAATTAATTTTCCCAAAACACAACTCACATCGAATCAAAAAAATTACTCACAGGACAAATGGGAAAAAAATTACAACAAATAACACAAAACAACCGTCTTACAGATTTTAATAAGCCTTTTAAACAACCATACAAATGACAAACTGATCAACTAAATTTCATCTAAAATCTATAGGCCCAACACTATTTCATTCAAATTCTCTAGACCCATCACTATTTTTAAATCCTATGAATTCAATTTTTTTTTTAAAAAAAATATTCATTTAGTACATATTTTTTGTTAATTATAATTAATCAAAAGTTTAAATAAAAAATAATTATGTAAAATAAATTAAATGTTAAAATAAGAAAACAATACTATAATTTTTCATTAGTGGTAATAATATAGTTAAAGATTTCTATTAAACTGATCATAATTTAAAATTTCAAATATCAAAACAAGGAACCCAAACAACACTTTCAAAGAATCAAGGA
The DNA here is from genome assembly GCA_023657505.1 of Camelina hispida. Lineage (NCBI taxonomy): Eukaryota > Viridiplantae > Streptophyta > Magnoliopsida > Brassicales > Brassicaceae > Camelina > Camelina hispida. Next base: position 2,328,163 of record CP094632.1, read on the forward strand.
AACACAAACTAGAAATCAGTTAAAATAATTATTTGGCAGCACTTCACAAATCCATCACCAAAGACGAAGACGCAAAGAGATGAACACACATTTAATAAACTAAAAAGATTCAGATATATGAATGTCACAATCAGATAACCGTAACACAAAATTATATGAAAAAGACAACCGAAGAAACAAAAAAACAATCCGGACTTTATAAAATTACAGCAAGATAAACAAGAAAATTAATTTTCCCCAAAACACAACTCACATCGAATCAAAAAAATCATTCACAGGACAAAATAGAAAAAAACAGTACAATAAATAACACAAAACAACCGCTTACTGATTTTAGTAAGCCCTTTAAACAATCATACAAATGACAAACCGATCAACTAAATTTCATCTAAAATTTGTAGGCCCAACACTATTTCATTCAAATTCTCTAGACCCATCACTATTTTTAAATCCTATGAATTCAATTTTTTTTTAAATAAATTTAAAATATTTATTTAGTGCATATTTTTGTTTATCATAATTAATCGAAAGTTTAAATAAAAATAATTATGTAAAATAAATTAAATGTTAAAATAAAAAAACAATAATATAATTTTTCATTAGTGGTAATAATATAGTTAAAGATTTCTATTAAACTGATCATAATTTAAAATTTCAAATATCAAAACAAGGCAACCCAAGCAACACTTTCAAACAATCAAGGAAACACAACTAGAAATCAGTTAAAATAATTATTTGGATGCACTTCACAAATCCATCACCAAAGACAAAGACGCAAAGAGATGGACACACATTTAATAAACTAAAAAGATTCAGATATATGAATATCACAATCAGATAACCGTAACACAAAATTATATGAAAAACACAACCGAAGAAACAAAAAACAATCCGGACTTTATAAAGTTACAGCAAGATAAACAAGAAAATTAATTTTCCCCAAAACACAACTCACATCGAATCAAAAAAAATCACTCACAGGACAAACGGGAAAAAAATTACAACAAATAACACAAAACAACTCACAACTTAATTAGGAAACCTAAAGAAGCCAACATATTTTCATATAAACAAATATGCAACCCAATTGACATTCACCTTTAACAAAATCAACAAAGGATAACCAAATATAACCAATAGATGCGAAGCGAGCAAGGAATCAACCAAATACGCAAACCCCAAAAAAAAAATCAAGGGAAAACGATTACGATAGGAATTACTGAAAAAAACGATTACGAGCATCAAAGACATAAGTTCAATCCTCAAACAGACCTCTAGATCGGAAAATTGCTCTTCTCTTATCCGTTCACGAGGACATCGGATTTGAAAAAGAAAAAATCTATTTAAACTCAATAACATACACATAATGGTCCAATTAGCCCACAAATTATTAGTTTTACAGAGAAATTGGGTCTGAATGAAACAAACAAAAATAGCCTAGAAAAAAATTTGACAATAAAATCCACAATAAATAACTTATTTATTTTTCTTAATAAATTCCACAATATTTTTCACTCCAAACACTAAAACATTGACAAAAAAATTACTCCAACAGTTTACAAAATACATATGAAAATATTAAATAACAATCCAACCACAAAATGGAAACTAATAATAAATTAATGACAACTAACAGCTACGACAAAACAACAACTTCAACTAAACAATGTTAACTTCTAATAATAACTTTTTTTAAAAGCATTATAAACACACAAGATGATCTCAATTTTTCCTTTAAAAACAGCAAACTAAATTATACTTACTCCAAAACATATTTTTATTAAAATATCCAACAAAACAATATAAGCAACCAAAATTAAATACAAAAACAAACGTAAAGATGAATTTACAAAAACCAAAAAAAATATACATAACAAAACTCGGAATACACCTTCTTCTAACTACGCGCGTAGCGCGGGTCGATTGCTAGTCTTTACAATATGCAGCTAAAGTTGGTAAGACGTTTCAAACAGTAATCACAATGTTTCAACTCAAGTTATCAATTTGGGATTTGAGAATTGAGTGATTTGCTCGCTTACAACAAGCTGTAAGGCGTTACATGAGGAAAAGTCTTAACATTCGGAGTTTCGGACTAAATTGACTAAAAGGCCCATTAAAGAGGTGCCAAGTAATGGGCCACATCTAGCTATTCTCTTTTCCTAGAGCCTGTGTGGTCTGAGTGACTGGTGAACAGTTTAAACAAGAAATTATTTGTGTAAAGTAAAACCCAAAATGATAATTCCGGACACCCAAATTACAGATACAACACAAGAGAAAGAAAATATCCAAAAGAAGAAGTAGAACAATACTAAGAACAATGGAGATTTAAAAATTTTACTTGAGAAAAAATGGCTTAGGAAATTTGGAAACTGATTTTGTCATTTCGTGTTCGGTGGGGAGTCTTATAAGGTCAAACTATCTGGATTCTCAATGATCTTTGCAAAGGTTTGTAAGAAAGCAGCCAAGTCAGCTCCATAGACAATGCGATGATCTGCAGTCACATTCACCTGCCAAACCAAACAAAGCCAAACTTAATCTTACTTTAAAGAAGCTCCTACATGTAATAAAGCTATAGCTCATGAGAATCCAATCAATCACGCAGGTTCACCAAACCAATCAAGCAGGTTCTTAATCAGGATCAAATCAGTTTTTGTTCCATGTGAAGTTAAAGTCAAAGTCAAACTTACCACCATCCTGTTTTTCACACTGAAGAATCCATCCTTGTCAGCAACTACAGTTGGCTTCGACGCTCCAACAGCCATAATAGCACCCTAGAGATATGATAACACCAAGTTAAGTATATATAGCTTGTAATCACTGATCATAAAGAGGCAAATTCAATTCTCTTTCATATACCTGTCCTGGCGGAAGAATAGCATCAAATCTATCCACTCCAAACATACCGAGATTCGATAAAGTGAAAGTTCCTGCATCCCATACATAAATATCCTTAATCACAAATCCTTGAACACAATTCACATGTGTATCATTTAAAAAGTAAAGAAGAGAAGAGTACCAGAGTTGTATTCATGGGGTTGCAGTTGCTTGCTTCTAGCTTTCCCTACAAGCTCTTTCCATTTTTGGGATAACAAGTACAAATCCAACTATAAAAAAAACCAACATGACTCAGCACATTCAGTTAAACAAACCAGCATAAGACTATATCTCTGTTCAATCACAACCTAGCTACTTCCTTCCGAGAACTACATTACATTTGGTTACCTTATCTGCATCTTGTAGAACAGGCGTAATCAAACCGCCATTAATAGCAACCGCCACAGCAACGTTAATGTTACTATTGTAACTAAAACTCTTCCCATCTTTGCAGCTTGCATTCACCACAGGATGCTGAGCCAGAGCCATCCCTGCAGCTTTAGCCAATAAAGCAGTCATCGTTACACCCTTTGGTTTCACCTGTAAACAAAAGCAGTGATTTAAGCATTCGCTTCACACAATACAGCATACAGAACAATGTGTGTTTCCATGTTTCATTCAATTCAATCCCACCTTCTCGTATAGTGCATCGAGAGCATCAGTGTTCACAGGGTAACCAACACGGAAGGTAGGAACAGAGAGACTCTCAATCATATTCTTCGATACTGCAGATTGCATTGCTGTGAAAGGTACAATGCTTGAACCAGGCAATAGAGGAGGCAAATTGGTGGCTGTTGTAGCTTTTCCATTCACCGCTGCAGGAGGAGGAGGAGGAGGCGGTGGTGTCACGGAGGATTTAGACGGAGCAATTCCAGCTGCCGTCTCTACGTCAGTAGCTGTAACCCTACCGAATGGTCCAGTTCCAGCGATGGATCCAATATCAACCTTATGCTGTTTAGCAAGCTTCTTAGCATAAGGAGTCGCTACAGTCTTCCTCGGACCATCCGCGACAGCTGTCACCGGAGTTGGTTGAGCGATCGCCGGAGCAGGAGATGAAGTAACCGGAGGAGGAGATGGAACAACAGCCTCCGCCGCAGAAGATGAAGAAGAAGATTTCGAAGCTGCTTTAGTCTTAGCTTCTTCGATCTCAGCTTCAGTCTCAGCTAACAATCCAATCGCAGCACCAACTGGAGCTGTCTCACCTTCTCCGACGACGATTGCAGCGAGGTAACCGTCGTAGAACGTTTCAACATCCATATCAGCTTTATCAGATTCAACAACCACAACACTCTCTCCTTTCGCCAGTTTCTCGCCTTCGGTTTTGATCCACGACACGATTTTGCCTTCAGTCATTGTTGATGATAACGCCGGCATGAAAATTTCGCGAATCTTTGATCGGACGGTCATTACACGGCGGTGAGAAGACGGAGGAATCGAGGAGCGGAAAACGACGCTGCGGATGGATGGGGATACTGATGAAGCGAATGAAATGTTGGATTTGAAATTGGTGAGTGAAGCTGTTGATAGGAACGAAGATGAAGAAACCGCCATTGTTGAATCACAGAGATAGAGTGAGACAGAGAGATCTGAGAGAGAGATTTAGAGAGAGTGAAGTGGACGGAGAAGACGAGGTCTTAGTTCGTTAAGCGTCTTCACCTACATTTGTATCTACCATGTTGGAATTTTAATAACCGGATGATTTATTAAACCGGGTTAATTTAATTTGAATGTCCGGTTTAGGTTAAACCGTCTAGAAACAAAGCAATGTCATTAGATGCTTCTCAATGGACATTAGGTAACATAACAAAACTGGTTTTGTTATATATCTTCTGCTCTACCAAAGTTAGAGAATCAGATTCCAAAATCTCAATTTATAAAGTAATCTTTGTGTGTTTCTTAACACAAAAACATATCATACAACATTGCCCTTTCGTCCCATGTCAGAAAAGGTTTGTGTTAATTTTTTTCGTATTAACAATAATTTTTTTGGATTTTGTTATAAGTTGTTTTTGGTTTTGTTTTGGGGTTGTTTTGGTCGTGTAATGCAGAGACAATGTTGTGTTGTGATGAGGGTTAACTTGGATTGCAATGCCTGTTGTAGAAAAGCTAGGAGGATTATCATCAATATGAAAGGTTGGTATATTTTGGTTATATAAAATAATATGTGGAATGAAATTAACCAAGAAGAATTATATATTATAAGAAGTTAAGATCAAGCTGAATAGCTGAAAAAAAAAAATTATTGGAAAAAAAAATTTGAATGTTAATACATGTTTTGGATACTTTTGTTTTGTATGAAGAAGTTGATACCCACATGATCAGCAAAAAAGAACGTCAAGTAATTATTTGCGGACGATTTAGACCATCGGATGTTGCAGTTAAACTGCAAAAGAAGATGAAACGAAGGGTTGAGATTCTCGAAATTGAGGATCTCTCCGGTGGCCATGGAGGAGGAGAAGAAGGACAACACGAGCAAGAGCAACCATATGAACAACCGTATGATTATTATCAACAACCTGATCAGTTTACCACACCGTTGTTGTGTTAGTAAATATATTTACAAAAAAATGTATAAAGCTACAAAGAATTACAATTGTGTATATTATATTTATTACCAACACTTCACCACACCATTATTGTGTTAGTTACAATATCTATAATATGTTTGTTATTTTTCTATTTTTTTTATATTTTACTGTATTTATCAGAATATAGAAAATAAGATTAATATTAGTAAAATCGTATTTATTCATGATTTTTATGTCTTCATTAAATCTACCATACCAAAAAGAATAAACCAAATATTTATATGTCTATATGATTTGTGTGTAAGAGTTTATAAAGATTTCATATATCGCATATTTTTAGCACTAGTAATTTGGACTCCAATGTCGAAATTGTTTTTATTTTGTACCCATTTTTTTAAACTACGTAAATATATGTAGTCACTTATTTTTTTGTTTTTCCAACATTTTATCTGATCACTTATCTTAGAATCAGTAAATGTAATTCAGTATAATTGGGTGAAGTCGTGAACCTCTATTTTTATTTTATTTTGTATTTTTATTTTTATGCACGCGTGTCGTAAATTTACATAAATAAACCTTTTTTTTTTTTAATTATAAAGACAAAAGTAGTAAAGACCGTCGTGATTCGTATCCAATTTGATTGAGCCCTTAACCCTAATTTCGATTTCGACGATCCTCTCTCTGATGGCGAACGACAAGCAGATCGAATCTCACCACCACCGCAAGCACCGCCGTTCATCTTCTTCCTCCGACGAAACCGATAAATCATCAAAGCGGCACAAGCACCGTCACCACAAGCATCATCACCGCAGGCATCATCGCCATCACCGTGATAAGAAGCGCGGCGATGAAATTCCAGCCGCCGGCGATGAGACAGAGACGATGGATGTTACGGAGGCGGATCCGAGTGGAGTTAGTAACGGCCGTGAGGAGGATGTGGAGGAAGGGGAGATTCTAGAAGAAGGTGGAAGCGGCGCTGTTTTGGTGAAGACGGCAGATTCCGAAGGCGAGTCAGGCGAAATCAAATCCGATCAGTTTCAAGATAATGATTTGGTCTGTTCTTATCCCTCTTTTATTAAGTCTTACTTCTAAATTATGTTTGGATGGTGAATTTAGAGAAGGGATGGTGAAATCAAATCATATATGAAGTTGAATTAATGTTAAAGCTTTGGTCTTTGAGAGTTTTCTTTAGATAACCTGAGTGTTGCACTAGGCGTTCAATGGAGACTGATGGCTTTCCCTTGATTTGTAAGAACTGGTTTTATGTAGATGCTCTTTTCCCCTTTTTTTGTTTTGTTATTTTTTTTCTTTTTTATGTATGTTCTCAGTTGCGTTTCTTTTATCTCATATATTTTCTCTTCTGATAAGTGTTCTGAAAATCTCGTTGCGACGTTTGCAGCCTCCCCTTGTGAAAAAAGGGCGTCAAGGAGAAGATGTGAGTTCTAATGGTGTTTTAACTCGTGAATCTGAAAGTGAGGATAAGAGGTTGTGTAAAGAAGCTGGAGATCCTTCAGAGAGAGTTAGTAAAAGAAGGTATGCGAATGGCAGGAGCTCATTTTCTCCAGAAAGCTCTGAAGAGAAGCATAGGAGCAGAAACAGGTCTCCGTCAAACAGTAGGCAGTCTAACGAAGTCCGTCCTCGGAGTAGATCTAGGTCACATGATAGGGAGAGGGAAATTTCAAGATCAAGGATTGTTGCGGAGGAGGAGTTTTCGGACAGAGGAAGACATCATGATTCTAGTAGGGATTATCATCATGACAGAGTTGACTCAGGTAGGACTGAGGAAAGATATCATCGACGTGGGCGATATGAGGAAAATGACAGACAATATAGTCGAGACGTGTTTGAAAGCGAAAGAAGTAAGGAGAAAGATATGGACAGGGAGGGAAGCATAAGAGATAGAGATTCAGAAGGAAGTAAGCGAAGAGAGAGAGATAGTGATCGAAGGAGGGAAAGAGAACGAGAGAAGAGGAGGGATATAGAGGTGGACCATGAAAGGCGAAAAGAGAAGGAACGAGAGCGCAGCATTGATAGGAGAAGGGAGAGGGAAGGAGATTATTTACGAGATAGAGACAATGAACGAGGTAGGAGTAGAGATAGAACCAGGTATAACAGCAGAGAGAGTAAGAGGGAAAGGGATAGTGAAAAGATAGGGAGAAAGGAAGAGAAATCCAGACTGATAGGAGAAGATAGAAGTAGTGATGTGGACTACAGTGAGATGAGGCACGGACAGTCAAGACAATCAAGATATGATGCGACAGATGACTTAGAAATGAGAAGGCCAAATTCCTTGAAGGCCAATAATTCTAAGGATGATAAGTCAGAAGAGACGTGGGGAAATGATGAAAGGTAAATGTTCAATAACCTCGTCCTTGTGAATATTTTGTTGTAGATCAAAATCTTTTGGGTATCTTGTTTGGCTCTTAACTATTTTGCGATCAGGTCCCGAAATGAGGATGGCCAAGATAATGACAAAGGATTTGTATGGAAAACTCCAGAGGAGGAAGAAGAAGAACTAAATAGAATCAAGGAGGAGAGCAGGAAGCGAATGCAAGCCATACTGGAGAAACATAAGAAGAAGCCTGAGCAGCAAAATGAACTTTTCTCTCAGGATAAGCCGAAAGGTATTCTTCAATCTTTATCGCAATGTATCCATATTCTTCAAATATGGGATTTTGTTTGAGCTCTTACAAGATATCTTGAGGTTTTCAGTTGGTCGTAAGAAGTGGTTTATTTTGTTTTTAATGTGAAAGTCAGTTGCATTTTGTGTACCAAAATAAACACTTAGGTTAAGAATGAAGCTGAAAAATAAACACTTAGGTTAAGAATGAAGCTGAACCTTTCAGCTTTTGGAATATGTGAATGGCTCTTTAACAGAAAAACTGCTGGTTTGATCCCAAGAAAATGTCTTTCTTCATACAACATTCTCCATAATAACTTGTTTTGAGATTTGAGATTTGAGCTTCCAGGCATTCCTAGTGATTCTTCTGTTTTTTTTGTGCCAGATGTCGTTCAGGAAGCTGCCCCAGAGTCGGCTTCTTCTGCAGTTGTCATAGCAGCTAATGTTGGTCAAGCCAAATCTAACATTGATGCTGATGATGACAAGGCATCATTAATGGCTCCAGCAGGGCTTGGTGAAGGTAGCCCAAAGGTGCGTTAACAAAGGAAACCTTGATTGTTTCTTTGGTATTGATGTTCGTGTTGGTTGTGAGTAATTCTTGGTTTTATATTTATGCTATATATAAACATGTATGCACCTGATGATGTTTCTCGATCTTATATTCTTACATAATTTTATTTGTCCAGAGTGAAAGGTCAGCTGACATGTTCCATGATGATATCTTTGGAGAGTCTCCAGCTGGTATCCGGAAAGTGGTATGTATTTTACTAAACTGTACATGATGATATCTTTGGAGAGTCATATTTGCATTTTAGTGAACTTCTGATATTGTCATCTTAGGTTTCTTTTATCGCAATAAAATTACTAATTTGATCGTACTGAAACTCTTTTTTCGTAGTAATTTGAGGAAAATCTCTGTTTACTGTGTGAGGGTTCTTAACTTTTTTTCTCCTTATATTAAACCTACTTTTAGGGAGGGAAAGGTGACGGTGTTCCCATGGTGAGGAGCGGGCTTCATGATAATTGGGATGATGCAGAGGGTTATTACAGTAAGTGTGTTTCTCTCTACTTTTCAGTTGTGAAAGGTGAAAGCACCTCTGCTTTTTTCTTTTTTGAAACAAAGATAGTGTCTCTTCTATTTAGGCTATCAGTTTGGCGAGTTATTGGATGGTAGATATGAAGTCATTGCTACTCATGGAAAAGGTGTCTCTCTACTGTGGTTCGTGCAAAAGATTTGAAAGCTGGACCTGCTGAACCTGAAGAAGTGGCAATAAAAATTATTCGTAACAACGAGACGATGTAGGTGGTGCATTCTCTAGGTCCCAACTAATTCTTCGAATTCTTATGCGATATCTAATATATAATCTCTATGCTTTTGTTGCTGATTACTGTACCGCATTTTGTTTAGGCATAAAGCTGGCAAGATTGAGGTTCAGATTTTGAAGAAGCTGGCTGGCGCTGACCGAGATGACAGGCGCCACTGCGTTCGTTTTTTCAACCTTCAAGTATCGCAATCACCTTTGCTT